>JAXQQM020064617.1:0-244488 GCA_034641835.2 Pinus albicaulis
TGATCCGGATCTTGGGGGGAGACCCCCAAGATCTAAGAAAATTGAAATGGATGTGACCAGATCTGCAAAATTAGAATGCCAGAAAAAAAGAGAGAACACAAAGAAAATAAAACCACAAAGAAACTTGTTTTATTAAAACAGAGAATAACTATAGAAGCTACATTGTGGCAGACAATCTGTCCTTTTACAAAGTGAGGCTTGTTATTTATAGCATTTTTTGAGATACAATACCATAGGTGGATACCATGGGCCAATACCATGGGTAGATACCACTTACAATACCATGGGTAAATCCCATGTGTGGATGAATACCATGGGTGGATACATACCAGGGGTCACTTATAATACCATGGGTGAATAAATATCATGGGTGGATGAATACCATGAGTCGATGCCATTTACAATACCATGGGTAAATTCCATGGGTAGATGGATAATATGGGTAGATGAATAACATGAGTTGATGCCATTTTTCCATTCGGATCATTCCTCCCTCCTTAAGAAGCAATGGTCTCCATTGCGTGAAGTTCCCTCCTGAGAATCCTTTGTTGAATATGAAGAACCACTGAAGAGAAGGGTTTTGTGTAGTTAACCCATAACCGTGATGAACGAAGATCCGAGGATAGAGATACCCTGTAATGCTTGTGACCAACTGTGATATTGACAGTGTGCGGCCTAGCAAATGGACTTAGATGAAGTGTGGGTTTGTGGATGAACCAAAACCATGACAAATGAAGATCCGAGGATAGAGATACCCTGTAATGCTTGTGACCAACTGTGTGACTAACAGTGTGCGGCCTAGCAAATGGACTTCGATGAAAATGATTTTGTGCGGTTGACCCATAACTGTGATGTTGATTGTTGATGAAGTAGCAGGTGCCTACATAGCTTGGGGTGGGAGGGCACATCTCCAAATAACCCAAGCCGAATGCTGCTATGATGAAACTGATGAATGTGAAGCAGGTGCCTACTAAAGCGGGGTGGGAGGGCACGTCTCCAAAGGGAACCCGCTCCGAATGCTGCTCCAGATTTAAAATGAGTATAACTCGGTCAATATAACTCAGAATATTTATTATAACCTGTTTTTGGAAATGGAATGATCATTCTGCATCATCTCATGTGTTTGAAACCACTATCTGGAGACTCTAGACTCTCAGATTTGCGCTGGAACTGGCACGCCGTCACAAAATTTTTGAAAAAATAGTTGATTTTAAATCAACGATAACTCCCACATCCGGACTCCGATTCAACCGATTTTTTTTTTGAACTTGGGTGATTTTTCAAGAGGAGCTCAGATCTATCTCTATTTCTCTGAAATTTTGTACTAAAAATGGCGAAAAATGACAGGAGAGCCGCCGTCCATGAATTGTCGTCAGAAAAATTGCTTCAACATTGCTGATTTTGAATCAGCGATATCTCCCTCATCCGAACTCCAATTTGGCCGATTTTTTTTTTGAATTTGAGTATTTTTTTGCAAGGAATCCAGATATGGTCTTTGTTTTTGCAAATTTTTCACCAAAATTTTCAGATCTGATCTGAAAACTCGCCGCCCAAAAACATTCATGGATTTTGTTGAAGATTGCTGCAAAACATTGAAACTGAAATATGTTTCAAACCCTCATTCCCATGGAGGTGTAACCTGAATCTGATACCACTGATCCGGATCTTGGGGGGGAGGCCCCCAAGATCTAAGAAAACCAAAATGGATGTGACAGGATAGGAATTAGATACAGGAAAAAAAAGAGAACACAAAGAAAATAAAACCACAAAGAAACTTGTTTTATTAAAAACAGAGAATAACTATAGAAGCTACATTATGAGACAATCATCCTTTTACAAAGTGAGGCTTATTATTTATAGCATTTTGAGATACAATACCATAGGTGGATACCATGGGCCAATACCATGGGTAGATGCCACTTATATTACCATGGGTAAATCCCATGTGTGGATGAATACCATGGGTGGATACATACCATGGGTCACTTATAATACCATGGGTGAATAAATATCATGGGTGGATGAATACCATGGGTCGATACCATTTACAATACCATGGGTAAATTCCATGGGTAGATGGATAATATGGGTAGATGAATAACATGAGTTGATGCCATTTTCCATTCGGATCATGGTAACACGGACAACACTCAACAAAATGCGGATTCCTCTGTGATATTGCGGACAAGCCTGAGGTAGTTTGCTAGTTGTTTTGCGGAAGCAATAAGTATGAATAATACAGAACTAAGTGTGGACATCTACAGGTCACATTGCAGACAAATCTTAGTAAAATAATTGCGATATCACTGTAGTAAAATACGGAACTTTCTCAGAAATAATTGCGAGTTAAGCTTCAGGAAGATGTGCAAATTTATCTGAGTTTAGGAATGCGGATAAATGTGAACCTACTGCAGAGATGGTGTGGTTATATACTAAGATATAGTGAGGATAAAGGGAAAGACTTCAGTGCGGACAAAGTAAGGGTTCAGTGCAGATAAAAGAAGAACATAAGTGCAATCGCTGTTAAATCTGAAGAGGGAATTTGTGGTAATCATAAGGAGAAAAGACAACAATAGTGATTTACCTTCCTACTGTTCAAGCAATTCGACCACAAGCATATACAAGGTCTCTAGCGCTGATGCAGATATAAGTAATTTGGTGAAGAGAAGATCCAAGGTTGAAGAGATAGAATCAAGGTCTTGGAAGCACATCTAGGTTAAGGGTGTAAGTTTGGGTCATGGTACTTGTCATTTGAAGATCTATAAGAAGAATTCTTTGTGGGTTTTTCCTCTCCAAGAGGGAGAGGTTTTTGCCCTGGCTCTAGGAGCCTAACTTCTATGTCTTGTGCATTTTGATAATTGACTTGATGAAAGATTAACTAAGAGAAGACATAACTAACGCAAATAAGTTCACAAGTAATTATCAAGAAGAGAATTTGTATTAATCTCCAGCCCTCAAAATTCTCATTATGGTATCAGAAATAAGGTGCTAGAAAGAGCATACAGACACTCAAGGATCAAATTTCATGGATGGCATCAAAGCAAGGATTTGATTAGAAGAAAGGTTAGTTTTCCACAATGAAAGAAATAAGATAGTATTATAGAACCATCTTAAATGTGCCAGCAGATCATTGTTACCTCAAAGTATTGCCATCAAAAGCTTCAAGGAAAGTTACCTATCATCCTTGATCTTTCAAGGAAGCAGTAGAATATCCTCATCAGTCACCATTCAAAGGAAGCTTCAACCATCTTCAAAGTAAACAAGCTGAGAGAAGAAGAAAAGCATCTACTCAAGTAAGTATATCTATGACTTTATATGAATCTATTAAAATGTCTCCTTTGAAAAGAAAGAAACAAGCTCTTTGGGGTTTCAAACTTTCCATAGAAGACAAGGACAATGATGCCATGCCAAATTCGTGAAGGAGGTATAAGAGCCCAAAGGATTCTTATAGAATCCATAAAAGACTCTATCATCTCCGATGTACCAAATCTAAAATCATCAAAAGGAGTATATAAGAAATTAGTGGAACTATTCTCTATGAGTACTGCAGTAGAAGAAATCTCTCTGATCAACTGCAGGAACTAGGAGAAGACTACAGTGGTGCTAAAAGCTCTATGAGAAGAATGGGGAAATTTCACTTCACAATTATACGGGAAGATAGAAGTCACACCATTCCATGATTTAGGGTATTTTTGTAAATAGAGGAAACAAGATTAAAAGCCAAAGCTGTTATAGGATCAAGTAAAGGAATCAAGCCTTTGCAGCCATGTCTAAGAAGAAAAGAAGATTCGGTAAGTTTTGGTCCTCTGAGTAAAAGAAGAAATTTGGACGAAGCACGATGCCTTGGATGTAGGAATTTACAGGGTAAGTTCCTTAGATCAAGAACCAAAGGTCACCGCTCACAACTAGATCACAACTCAGTACACCAGTATAATTACGTGGTTAAAACCTTTGAAGAGGGAAACAGTCCACAACCTAAGCCAACGTGGCCACTTCAGGCAATTTATTAATATAAAAGGAAAGGTTACATATGTTTCTCTCATAAACGGTTAACCTACAAATGACCCTCCATGCTCTTTAAATAGAATTCGTGGACCAATCAGGTGTTAAGCCACAAATCAAGTGTCGTTAATACCGAGGAGAGAGTGAACCGTCGGATCACTCAAATCGTGACCGTCGGATTATAAGTTACAAATGTACATAGTAAAGAAACACACTTTACCTAACTCTACACTAGACTAAGTTATTCTTAACTATTTCCTATGTGTCGGAATATCCTAACATCCCCCTTTAAGAACAACTTGGGATAGGATTGAAGGATTTACAAAGGTGACACAAAAGGAGCCTATTTCCTATGTGTCGAAATATCCTAACATCCCCCCTTAAGAACAAATTGGGATAGGATTGAAGGATTTACAAAGTGACACAATAGGAGAAGGAAGGAGGCATTAGAGCCTATCCCCCCTTAATGACAACTTTCCTGAACTCCAAGCATGGATCGAAGTTTGGTAAACTTCGCTTCTGTGAGAGCCTTTGTAAAGATATCGACTACTTGATCATTGGTTGGATAGTACTGCACTTCAAGAACACGATCATGAATGAGCTTTCTGATGAAGTGTATGTGGAGTTCAATGTGTTTCATACGCTGATGCTGAACTGGAACTTTACATAGCTTAATGGCACTCTGATTATCACACCAAAGTGTAGTTGGATGCTTCTGATGAAGACCAAATTCAGACGGGATCTGATGAAGCCACATGGCTTCCTTGCTGGCTTCAACTGCACCACGATACTCTGATTCTGCTGAAGAAAGAGAGATAGCACTTTGTTTCTTACAAGACCAAGTAATAGGTCCTGAACCAAGAGTGAATACATATCCTGTAGTAGACTTTCGATCATCAGGGTCACCAGCCCAATCAGAATCAATGAAACCAATCAACAATGGAGATGCTCCTGCACTGTAATGAATCCCGAACTGAACTGTACCTCGAATATATCGAAGTATTCTTTTAGCTGCTTTCCAGTGACTTTCATGAGGTTGGTGCATAAATCGAGCGACAATACCAGGGGCAAAGGAAAGGTCAGGACGGGTATGGGTTAGATACAAAAGTTTACCAACAAGTTGACGATATAAGGTAGCATCAACTTCAGGGGTAGAACAAGTGACTGAAAGCTTGAGTCCAGACTGAAAGGGAGAAGGGGCTGGCTTACAATCTAAAATGTGAAAGTGGTGTAGAAGATCACAGGCATACTTGGACTGAGAGAGGGTAATGCCTTCCTTGGGTTGCAAGACTTGAAGACCAAGGAAATAATGCAAGCGTCCTAGGTCTATCATTTCAAACTTCTTTTTGAGGCTAGACTTCACATGGTTTAAATGGTTTGGATCACTACCAATAAGGATAAGATTATCAACATAAAGAACAAGGATGGTGAAGGACTTACCCACTTTCTTGGTGTAGAGAGTGTTGTTAGAATGACACCTAGAAAAGCCATTATCTAATAGAAATCTATCCATTTTGGCATACCAAGCCCGAGGAGCTTGTTTGAGACCATAGAGAAACTTCCTAAGGCGACAAACAAGGCTAGAGTCATTTTGGATAAAGCCAGGGGGTTGTTCCATGTAGATTTCTTCATGTAAATCTCCATGTAAGAAGGCAGATGTAACATCCATCTGATGGACTTCCCATTTAAAGGAAGCAGCAAGGGAAATAACAAGGGGGATAGAATTCATTTTGGCAACAGGGGAGAAGGTTTCAGTATAGTCAATGGCTTCAACTTGTGAAAATCCTTTAGCGACAAGATGAGCTTTATGTCTATCCACTTTTCCATCTTGTCCAAATTTTGTTTTGTAAACCCATCTGCATCTGACAAGTTTTCTTCCTTTTGTAAGAGGAACAAGATCCCAACTATCATTCGCCAATAAGTAACGATATTCTTCATTCATAGCTTCATCCCAAGCTGGATGACCGGAGGCTTTTTCAAAGGTTTATGGATCAGGGTTTTCTGGAACTTGAGCCAATAAGGAACAAGCTCTTTCGAACTGAGAACGTGTATGTCGTCGATCGGCAGGGTCACCTGCAAGAGAACCTGCTACATCCCGAGTAGAGCGGACCCATCTTGGAAGAGGTGGAGTATAAGGAACAATTTCACGAGGTGGAGGAGGATTGTCATCCTCGTTGTCATCATCTGAACTAGAAGGAATGCTATTAAAAATAGAAGAGAGAGAGAGAGAGGTGGCACACATGTCGAATCAGGCTCGCAGGCCAAGGGTGGCACACCCGCCGAACTAAGCTTGCAGACCGATATATTTTCATCAAACTTTACATCTCTTCTAATGATTATTATTTTGGATTTTGGTTGAAGAAGTCCATATCCTTTGACATCTTCAGAATATCCAACAAAAATACATTTTTCACTCTTAGGTTCTAAGGCTTTATGTTTCGCATATAGAATATGGGCCCAAGCATCACTTCCAAAAACACAAAAATGACTTTCATCGGGTTTGATTGAGCTCCAAGCTTCTTCTAGAGTTATATTCTTTAAAGCCTTAGTAGGAGTGTGATTTACTATGTAATTTGCACAGTTAATGGCTTCTGCCCAAAAACTGAGACCAAGTCCCTTAGATTGAAGCATACAACTAGCCATTTCTTTTAAGGTGTGATTCTTCCTTTCAGCTACACCATTTTGTTGTGGAGTATATGGAACAGTATGTTGCAATTGAATGCCATGCTCAGTGCAGAAGTTGATAAATTTTTTGTTAACATATTCTCCGCCATTGTCTGATCTTAACTTTGGAATTTGATGTCCAGATTGTTTCTCAACAAAGGCCTTAAAGGCCAAGAACATGTTAAAAACTTCACCCTTGAGTTTTAAGAAATATACCCAAGTGCGTCTGGAAAAATCATCAATGAAAGTTAAGAAGTACTTGCAACCAGAGAAAGAAACAACAGGAAGTGGACCACATAAATCACTGTGCACAAGCTGCAAAGGGGCTGAAGTGTGCCAAGAGGCACGTTTGTCAAAACTATCCCGATGATGTTTTCCGAGTACACATCCGGAGCAAACACCATCTCGGCAAGATACCATAGGAAGGCCCGTCACCATATTTTCCTTACATAGAGTTTGAAGAGAGCGATAGTTTAAGTGACCAAATTGCTCATGCCAAAGTTTGCTCACATCATCATTATGAGCAACAAAAATAGAGGGAAGACATGATGACCCAAAGTTGTCAAACTTATACAACCTTGTGGAATCATCAGCAATGCCAGTAGCTAAAATATGTTTAGGATCTTTGAGGTCCTTGATTACAACATCATGAGGTGAGAATTCTACTATTTTCCCTTCACCTGAATGAGTTATATGATAAACAGATAGAAGGTTGCATGACAAGGTAGGAACACATAGTACATCATTAATCTGACCATTATTTAGATGAATGGTTCAAATCCTACAACACTAAGAGATCTATCATCACCACCATAAATATGTTTGGTGTTACAATCATTTAAAGAAGAAAACATGGATTTATTTTTAGCCATGTGGTAAGAAGCTCCAAAATCAATAAGCCACTCATGAGAAGGAGAAGAAGAAGATACATTTAATGCATAACCGGATCTTGATGCTTGACAACCACAAGCAGAAAGTGTGATGCCTGAAGATGAAGGTGAAGAGTGCTCCAAATTGATGTTGTGATTCTTCATTGCTGTCTCTAAGGCTTCCATCTTCTTAAAACATTTGGACTCTATATTTCCATCTCGATTGCAAAAGTTGCAATGTCTATCTGTCTTCTTCCCTTTGTTTTGATTTGCCTTATTATTTTGGTGATTTGATTTTTCAGTTTGCGGCTGAAATTGCTTAGGGCCCTTGTTTGGTTTAGGACCATATTTTTTGGATACTGCTTCTTGGGATTCTTTTGATATGGTTGTTGTTGGGCTACTAAGGCTTTCTTAGAAGCGTTTCCAGCAGTGATAAGACGCTTTTCCAGGGCTTCATCAGGGGTGTCAGTGTCAAGGATATGAAATCGAAGATCTTGAGCAATGGACATTCCTATCAACCCTCGTGCTTGATCTTGTTTATTTTCCCATTTAGCAGCTTTATCATCATCAGAAGGTTTAGTTTCTTGCCCTGTGGCTATTCTATAAAGTCCTTTACTTCTAAGTATATCTACCATGTGAGGTAGCCATTGGAAATAATTGGTGCTATTAAGAATAACCAGGCATGCACTTTCGATTTAAAAAAAAAAGAATTGAAGGTTAGAAAAGCTGAAAGTAATTGCTCCAATGGAAAGATCTCGAAAAATTAGGCCGTTTAAAAAAAAACGGCTCGAAAAACGGCTTCCGGATGAAGAAGTTATGCTTTTGAAAAATCTGAGTTGTAGATGTCGAATAATTATGGGAACGGGATGAAGTGCGGTTTTTTTAAAAAAAAATTCCGCCCCTTTGAACAATTTTTTTTTACAAAAGAAGCTTGAGAAGGAGACTTGAACCCAAGACCTCTATTCTCATAAACTAACCCCTCACCAAGTGAGATAGTAAAAGGATCACGTTATTGTTTGAAAGGAGGAAGGGTTTTTTTTTTTTTTACTCTTCGATGTGCGTGCCTTTTCTTGCACAAAAAAACACAAAAATCGAGCAAAAAAAATGCAATGCAAAGCCTTACGGCAGAATGTTAGATTTTCGGTAAGCCTTACTGGCAACTATCATTTTTTCACTATTTTTGATTTCCCGAGATCGCACAAAGACGCGGGGAAAGAGCATATGTAGCAAAAAAAATCCCTTTTCCTGTTTCTGATTTGTCGAGATCGCATGCAGCACACAACAAAGAGCATACATAGAGAAGAGGGTATAGATCCGGCAAATAAATAAAACCTAAAACCGAAAAAGAAAAGAAAAAAGGAAACCTAAATAAGCAGAACTATTAACAAATATAACTGCAAAACAGATGCTTTATACCTCCAGATCTAAACTGTGGACGAAGCACGATGCCTTGGATGTAGGAATTTACAAGGTAAGTTCCTTAGATCAAGAAGCAAAAGTCATCGCTCACAAATAGATCACAAATCAGTACACCAATATAATCACGTTGTTAAAACCCTCAAAGAGGGAAACAGTCCATGGCCTGAGCCAACGCGGCCACTTCAGATAATTTATTAATATAAAAAGAAAGGTTACATATGTTTCTTTCATAAACGGTTACTAGACAAATGACCCTCCATGCTCTTTAAATAGAGATCATGGACCAATCAGGTGTTAAGCCACGGATCAAGTGTCGTTAATACCGAGGTGAGAGATAACCGTCGAATCACTACAAATCGTGACCGTCGGATTATAAGTTACAAATGTACATGGTAAAGAAACAAACTTTACCTAACTTTACACTAGACTAAGTTATTCTTAACTATTTCCTATGTGTCGGAATATCTTAACGTTGGATGTGATGAACTTGGGCATTAAAATAGAAATTGTCCTTAATCTGAAAAAGGACAAGAGAACTAGAAAAGAAGCCCATGTCTCTGAAATGAGGAAAGAGTCTGATAAGAAAGAAGAGGCAAGGGTCTCCACTACGATTGAGATCATCTTCTCCTTTAAGTGATTTCTATTGGTTATATGATAGAAAGCATTGTAGCATCTTGATGAAAGCATGGCAGGAGCTCTTGGCGAATCAGCGCCGTGAAAACCTCTTTGATAATATTACTAATGGAAAGAAGTCATTAAGAGAAAAGGTCATCATGGAAACATATTTCTGGGATGTGATGACATATTGATGGAGTAGGCCAAGAGAATGAAGCTCTTCATTCTTGAGAAATTTCTACAGGATGACTCAAGGGTAAAAGGTATGAGATGTGTATATATTTATATGTTAACATTGGATGCTGTGAAGTCATGTCATGTCGTTGCAGGGAATGAACTTCTGTATTTAGAAGTATGATCTATGGAGGAGTATCTCTCAGTGCACAGAGAAATTAAATCAACATAACATGTCCTCATGGAATATGAGGTGGTTGTATATGAACGAGAAACTAGAAAGGTTGTAAGTTCCTAGGAATGGAGAATGTGCAGAAAGGAAAAGATCATGAAATCTAGAGGTAGTTATCATCCGGAAGCCAAGAAGATGTGACTAGGAGATCTCCTGGGAGGATATGTAGACTTTGACAGAAGTCTGGTAAATAAGAAGACCCTTGACAAAACATATCATTAGGAGATGTGTCAATCTGTATGAAGGATGCTGAAGCCTAGAGGAAGATGTCATGGTGAAAGATCATCACTAAGGTAACTTTTGTTCTAAAAGTTCATATGTATATGTTTATCTAGATGAATTTGTGCAGGACTGCTAATCCTAAGAAAGGATGTATGATCCTTGGGGTTGATTCGAAGGAAAGCATCATGGCATAACAGTGGACCAGATGAGGAAGCCTGATGAATCAATTTCTTATAGTGGACATGACTCATGACTGAAAGTGATGGATGATCTCTGCCCTATGAAGCCAAAAGTTGAAGATTCCTCAATATCGAAATCCATGACATCGAGGGAAGGAACTCTTCATGAGTAGTTGGATTGCTGCTGCAGGACCCTGGTTGATGAGGAGCCTGGTAGTAAGTTTCTTGCTTGGAAGAAACTTGAAGTATGTCCTTCCTGTGTTAAGAGGGAGTTACGTATGTGATTCTCTATTACATGTGTCATGCACTAGACCAAGACTAAAAACCGTAAGTCTTAGTGAAGGCCATGTGAAGAGAATGGATAGACACATCATTCTGGTCTTCACTTGGAAGACAGAATGGAGGATTGGGTAATCATCTGGCATTCGATACTCTTTGAGAATGAGATAGGGCATTTAAGATAAGAGTAGTCGTGGACCGATATTCTTTGAGGGCTGGCTACCCAAGAGAAGAATAGTCCAAGAAGGTCATACTCTAGGAACACCTAGGTGGGGTATGTACCTTGGAGAGACAAAGACTATGGTGTCTATTAGTCATGTGTCTCGCCAGCATTGTAGCCCATTGTCTCGTTGAGAGATGGGGCTGTTAGTCAAGGCCTTGCACTAGGACAATGCTGGTTGATATGATGCTATACAGATGCAATTACCAATTCGATTCTTCTTATGAGATTCTTTAGTTTGAAAGTAACCATGTACCTGTATGAATACCTCCCTAGTTAAGAGGGAGTGTTGAAAAGTGTAACTAGGTTGGTCTTCATGTTGGCTATGTAATTATGTATTTTTGGTGTACTTGCTTCATGGGTTTCATGAGCAAGATTTTATTATGTAGATAGACTTCTTCTTGATGCCTATTAGGTTTATGTCTTCTAGGAATAAATACAATTAGGTGTCATATTCATGAAGGATTTAGTTTGTGCTCCAAAGACGTTGACAACTCTCATATAATGTTGAAATGAAGTGAAGACAATCTGCTACATTGTTGAAGAAACACCTCTTGGAAAATGGAAGAAAATACAAGTCATGTCGGCCTACATGCTATGGTGAAGTCGGCCTAAATCATATTTGATGGTCGGCCTAAAAGGTGAGAACAACTCACTATATATGAGCCCAGTCTGTGGATCATTTGGATGGACAAGCCTTGTGGACAGCACTCAACAAAATGTGGATTCCTCTCTGATATTGCGGACAAGCCTGAGGTAGTTTGCTGGTTGTTTTACGGAAGAAATAAGTACGAATAATACGGAACTAAGTGCGGACATCTACAGGTCACATTGCAGACAAATATTAGTAAAAGAATTGCGGATATCACTGCAGTGAAATACAGAACTTTCTCAGAAATAATTGCGAATTAAGCTTCAGGAAGATGTGTAGATTTATCTGAGTTTAGGAATGTGGATAAATGTGAACCTACTGCAGAGATAGTGTGGTTATATACTAAGACATAGTGAGGATAAATGGAAAGACTTCAGTGCAGACAAAGTAAGGGTTCGGTGCAGATAAAATAAGAACATAAGTGAAATGGCTGTTAAATCTGAAGAGGGAATTTGTGGTAATCATAAGGAGAGCGATTGCAGATCTGAAGGGACAACGCAGTTGATAGGAAGGGAAGATCTGACATGAACCAAGGGAAGGGTTCACTTAGTCAAAAGGACTCACGCAGTCCTCCAGAGCACACAAAAATGCAGAGGGAACATGACATGAAGGTGCTGGCATCCAGACTAGAGGAGGATCTTGCCTGGATGTGAAGCACAACTCCTCCAGATGTTTGATATATTGACAGTGGAGCATCTGCTCATATGACGGGGGTTCGAGAATGTTTTTCGAGCTATCAAGAAGAGCAGATGAATTTCCAAATAACTATGGGAAATAAGACAAAATGTACCCCCATTGGGAGAGGTACCGTAACTTTTCAGATGAAGGATGGCCACAAGATTCGAGCCACGAATGTTCTGCATGTACCAGGGTTGGGGTTGAAATTTCTCTTGGTATCTTAACTTCAGAACAAGGGCTATGACGTATACTTTATTCAAGATAAAGTATATGTCAAACATCCTAACTGGAGCAAAAAGGCACAAATCGAGTAAGGAGTCACAAGCTGTATAAGCTCCAGCTTGAATCTCCAGTGGCCCTGATTGACAGTACAGGAGACAAAGATCTGAATGAGTTATGGCACAAAAGGATGGGGCATCTACATCATGGAGCCTTGGGGATTCTCAAAAATATTGTCATAGGGGCTCTTGAACTCAGCACAAAGAAAGACGATGTTTGCAGAGGATGCGTACTAGAGAAGAACATTAAGGCAGCATTTCCAAGAAGCAGTAGCAAAGCCAGAGGTATATTAGAGTTAATACACTCTGACATTTGCAGTCCGATGTCTACAACAGCTCTCAGTGGGGAAAAATATTTTGCCACCTTCATTGATGATTATTCCAAGAAAACTTGGATCTATTTTCTGAAGACCAAAGATGAAGTCTTTAATCGGTTTAAAGATTTCAAAGCATTGGTGGAGAACTCTACAGGAAAGAAGATCAAGAAGTTAAGGTCAGATAACGGTGGAGAATATATCGATAAGGACTTCACAAATTTCTGTGCACAGGAAGGCATCAAGAGAGAGTGGGCAACTCCTTACAATCCAGAACAAAATGGAGTTGCAGAACGAATGAATTAGACCATAATAGAAGCTGTAAGGGCAATGCTGTACGACTAGGAAATGCCCAAATTCTTATGGGCAAAGGCCTGCAACACAACAGACTATATTCAGAACATACTTCCAAATAGGGCTTTGGGGAAGGTGACTCCTGAAAGTGTGTTCACAGGTAGCAAGCCAGAAGTGAACCACATCAGGATATTTGGCAGCATAGCATACTGCCACGTTCCAGAGGAAAAGAGGAAGAAGCTGGATCAAACTGCAGAAAAGGGTTTTCTGATGGGCTACAGTGAGAATGCAAAGGCAAACCGCGTCTATATTCCAGAGAGCAAGAAAGTCGTGGTAAGAAGGGATGTAAAATTCCTTGAAGGGAAAGCCTTTAGGAAATCTTGAGAGATGGCCACAGATGCACAGATTGAGGAAGATCCACTGGTACAGCCTCAACGACCTCTGGAGGAGAGGTCCAATGCCTCTCCAAGGCACAATTGTTCTAAGGGAAGCTCCTTCGATGAAGAACAGGAGGAAGAACAGGTGAGACCACACACCACTGATTGGAGACCGAGCAGAGAACTCCAACAAATTCATAGAGATGTAAAAGGATTTGTTGGAACACCTAGAGAAGGGAAGAGGATAAGGAAACAACCTGACAAATATCAGGCACTGGTAGCTCAGGTTGGAGATCCTTCTACCTTTCGGGAAGCAGTTCAGCATCAGGTATGGGTAGATGCCATGGTAAAGGAGTATAGCTCCATCATGACAAATGATGTCTGGGAAGTAGTCCCTAGACCACTGGGCAGATTTGTTGTAGGATCCAGGTGGATCTACAAGATCAAATATGCTACAGATGGCAGCATAGAGAAATTCAAAGCAAGATTTGTAGCAAAGGGGTATGCCTAAAAAGAAGGCATTGACTATGAAGAAACCTTTGCTCCAGTAGCACGATACACTTCTATCAGATCCATCATCTCTTTCGCAGCACAGATGGGATGGGATGGGATTGGATGGATGTCAAGACTGCGTTCTTGAACGGTGTGATAGAGGAGGAAGTATACATAGAGAAGCCAGAGGGCTTCGAGACACATGAGCAGAAGACTCATGTTTGCAAACTTAAGAAAGCCTTGTATGGCTTGAAACAAGCCTCCAGGGCATGGTATGGTTGTATTGATGGCTACTTGCAGAAGATGGGGTTCGTCAAGAGTGACGCAGATCCCAACTTGTACTACTTAAGAGTAGGAGATGAACCACTTATTCTTGTTCTGTATGTGGATGACTTGTTTTTGACCAGGTCATCCAAGCTCATCAAGGACTGCAAGGAGAATCTGGCAACATAATTCGACATGAAGGACCTGGCATGAATGCACTATTTTCTTAGGTTAGAAGTTTGGCAGCATGAAGGGGAAGTCTTGCTAGGACAAGGAAGATACACGACAAAGATTCTGAAAAGATTCCAAATGGAAGACTGTAGACTCATGGCCACGCCAATGATCACTAACTGGAGGAAGATAGACACACCAGAGGATGATGAGGTTGATCCCACTTTGTACATATAGCTCATCGGGTCGTTAATGTATTTGGTCAACACAAGACCAGACATCTGTTATGCAGTGAATACCCTCAGTCAGTTCATGGTGGAACCAAGGAGGGTTTACTGGGCATCAACCAAACATATTCTTAGATGCTTGAGAGGGACAGTCGAGTATGGGCTAAAGTACACCAATGGAAATGAAATCCAGTTGAGTGGGTTCACAGATGCAGACTAGGTTGGAAGCACAGTAGATCGGAAAAGTACCAGTGGGTACTGTTTCAGTCTCGGATCAAGAATGACCTCCTTGTGCAACAGGAAAAAGAAGTCTGTAGCACTGAGCTCAGCCGAGGCAGAGTACATGGCAGCAAGCACGACTTCGTGTGAGGCCATATGGCTTCGCAAATTAATCTTGAAATTACTCTAGAAACGAATAGAGCTGACCAAGATCATGTGTGATAACCAGAGTTGCATCAAGCTGTTTGAAAATCCTATGTTTCATGACCGGTCAAAGCACATTGACATTCGATGTCACTTTGTCCGGGACTATGTTCATAAGGGAGCAGTACAGTTGCGATACACTCCTATAGGTGAACAAGTGGTAGATATCCTCACAAAGGCTCTGAATAAGGTCAAGTTCACTTACTTTAGAGAGAAGATGGGGATGATCGAGAACCCCTTCCACTAGAGGAAATGGTGATCTTCCGAAGAAGAGGGAGCTGCAGTACGGAAGTTGCAGTGGCAGTGGCAGAGTCATGGACAACAATACAGAATGGCAGCAGCAGTGCAGAGTTGAGTGGCAGGAGGCCAAGCTTCAGCAGCACAAAACAAGTGCCCAAAATCATGTAATGCATAGTGTGAGAGCACACCCTTGATGCTAAGAGGGAGTGTTGAGATTTTGTGTATTTGGGGTAACATCATTTGTGCTCTAGGTCCCAAATTTTGAGGAAGGACTAGAGTTCACCTGATCTACAAGACCTAGAAATGGATTTGGGAAATTTCATGTGGTTTGAGAGATATTAAATTAATTAATTATTTTAATGTATTTCCTAAGTTAAAACTTAGGAAAATAAAATAATTAAAGTGAATTTATTTAAACATGTGATGAAATTGTCTTAAGTCACACGGATAAAGCTTTCTTTTAATCTTAGCCATTGATTCAAGATATGATCATGGCCATTGATTTGTCAACGAGAAAAGTAAAAAGGGATTGCTTGGGGTCATTTGTAAAGACACATAGAGGCAGAGCATTGAAGCTAAGCTGAGATTCTAGGGCAAGGTTTGCTAAGAATACTCAGAAGTGTTTTAGCTGCAGAGAAGGGAATTTAGACCAAGGGGATGATCTGATCCCAGGGTCTAGAATACATAAGAGGCAAAGAAGAGATCAGCTCAAGGACAGAACAGAGGAAGGCAACAATAGCAGCAAGGACAACGTATTTTTCAGGAATCCCTTTAGGGGTTATGCAGAGACCCTTAGGGGCAGCGTAGTGATTGCGTCACCCATTCTGGGGTAACGCAGTCCCTTTCGGAGCAACGCTAAGGGTTTGGAGGTGTAGCAGCCTCTGATACCACTGTAGCAACGGAAGTTGTAAATTTGGTTTCTGTAGCAGCAAGACTTGTAGATTTGTTGGCTTAATAGAAAAAATGGTTTTAATTATAAAAATACACAAGAGGTATTTATAATAATAAATATTTATTGATATGATATGAATAAGATATATGATGATTGAAAGTTACAATGAGGTCCCGGTTTTATACCTATGCAAGTACCTTTTCACGAATGGGCATGTCTTTTAGACATGCCTTTTCAGCTAACTTAATCACTAATTTACATAATTACTATTTAACTATTAATGACTATATTAATTAAATTTTTTATGAATTAGATTCATAACATTGCCTTCTTCTCGAAAAGCTTTGTCCTCAAAGCTTAACTTTTCGACAATTTCCTTTACTTCGGATTATCTGCGAGGCATGTCATTCACCACTGGTACCTTAGCATGTATAATTCTCCAATAATACTCTTTGAAATTGGGTTCTCTTTTATATATATATATATATATTTTTTTTTTTTTAATTTTTAATTTTTAATTTTTTTTAATTATAAACCTAAGTCACCTGATACGGGGATACGGGGATACCAGGATTCGAAGTATCGGATACGGGTACGGTGACCCCAGAACAGGATACTTCTGGGATACGTTACGTTATATATTATTTTATTAAAAATATATATATTTTTTAAAATATATATATATATATATATATATATATATATATATATATATATATTAAAAATTAGATATTTTTTGTACAAATTCATACAAAATTCATTGATTCAAACATAGATATTAGATACTCATGAGTCATACATCATCATTGATACTATAATACAAATCACAATGATACATTGATACACCATACATGATACAATCGTCAAATTTACTCAGAAAGACAAGATTGAAGATAGTAAGATACTGTAGTTTTTTCATTAAGTCATCAGAATCAAAATGTGTTACATAAGAACACTGCCAAATGGATTGGTGCTCTTGATTAAATACGAGTTCCATACCCTAATACATGACAAAATTCGATGGAAACATTGCAATAGCCCAATCCTGAGTCATTTCATGGTAATGTTAAAAATTTAAGTAAAAGGATGAAAATGAAGATTAAGGAGAATGTCACTTTTACTTTAAGAATTTAACATTACCATGAATCATATATAAATACTAGGGCCATAGGCTTGATGCCCTCTCCTGAAAAATCCTCCTCAATTGGTGAAAAACAATGAGCAAAAGCCCCCCTTTATAATAAAAAAACAACGCTTTTTTGAACCCGTGGGCGTATCCGACGGGGTACGGTCGGGATACGGTGTATCCGAACAGGGATACGCCGTATCCGGACCGTACCCCGTACGGATACGCCGTATCCTTCGAATTGGGGCCGAATCCGATACGTAGAGGTGTCCGATACGGGGATTCGGGGATTCGAGGGCATTTTAGGAGTATCTGGTTACTTAGTTATAAACTTTTTGCCTTCCTTTAAATGGAACTTGAATATATATATATATATATATATATATATATATAGTATTTAACTCCTTTATATATATAATTTAACTTCTCTTTTTTGATGATGAACCTTTTCGTTTCATTTGAATTTGTACTTCTATATATATTTATTTATTTTAATATATATATAAATTTTTTTAAACTAAATAATAATAATAACGTTTTTTTGGTTCTATTATTATTATTATTATAATTAATTATATCGATATCGTCCACAATGCATTTCAAACGTCACGGCGTTCCTTTTTATTTCACCGAACTATTAACCCGATCACTTCTACAAAATGTTGAACTGCCCGGTCCTTACCAAACCATCTGCCAGAGCCTTGGCATATGCCGCGCAATTGGCCATGATATTCCTGTAGCCCTCGAACCCGAGACGTATGAGATGGTAATATTGCGCAATTATTTGGCTGGCTCCTTTGGAGAAATTGAGGGTAAAGGTGGGCTGATCTGTGCCCAAATAGTTGATGTGAAAGATGAGCTCCTCAGGGAGATCTTGCTTTGCTCTCCAGATAACCCATTCGATTCTGGCATAGACAAGACCATACTTGTGCCCGCTAACGTTGATGCTCTTCACCAATGGAAGCCGAAAATCCCATTCCAAATCAGGGTATAGGAACGGTGCAATAAATCCGCCGCTCGCCACGTCCACATGTATGGGCGTGTCCCACCCTGTTTCCTTGTTTTTCTGGATGAGGAGATCGTTCAACAACTTGACATCTTCAAACTCTGAACAACACACCACTTTTTGACAGCAGTTACAATATATACCGAAATCTTGCTTATATCCTTCACCGAATTTCTATCCTTTTCGATAATAAGCCAAATGAGTTCCTTCTTGTAGACCAGAAGGCGTGAAAAGCAACTTGTGCAACTTTGTCTCCCTTAGTGGTTTTTCATGGTATTTCTCATAGATTTGGTGCGAGTTATTATGAACGTCCCCATAGTTGCACATACAGTAAACAGTTGAATGAATTTTCACGTACTCACTCACACTAAGCTCGTCATTTGAAACTCCTTCCAAATTATTTGTCAACTTTAGTATACCAGCATATATAATACCCCATCCATCTGCGAAATCTATTACATTATTCACCGCTGCCATGCGCATCTTCCTGTTTGCCTTCACTTTCGCTTTCAAGATACACACGTTGCATGGCATCCTCTTGTCTGCCATTGCTATTGCTGCCAAGATACACGCATCGCTGCACCCGCTTCTCTCCATCCTAGCTCATTGAGCTAGAGCATGCAATTCCTGTTCTTTCTTTTCTTTCTCCTTGAGCATCAACTCCTTCTGGATCTTGGGTGATGGCGGAATTATGTCTCTGTCTTTTATAATAGTCTCAAGATCACTCTCCATGAATTCAAGGACAATATGTAAATTTTGTTTGTGTGGATATGCATCTATTAGCTGAATTATATTTGGATGCGAAAACTCCTTCAATAATTTGATTCCTCTTAAAGCAGTTACATTAACACCTTCTTTAGTTTTACCCAGATGGATTTTCTTTCCTGCCACAGTTTTGTTTGTTACAGTATCGAAGGCTTTGTAGACGGTCCCATACGTACCCTGCCCAAGGGTGATACCTTTGCAGTGCCGTTGAGAAGGATTGAGTGGCTTTAGAGGAGGATGGAGAGGAGAAACACTCGAGCCTTTGCTGTTATCAGAATTATCTTTATCTTTAACACCTACATCCTCGTCATAATGTGCCATTGTCATAACATGTGTTTTTACAAAAATTAGTGATTTTTCATATATAAAATCTGGAGATTCATTTTTTTCTTCCTTGATTTCATCTACATTTGTCACATATCCACTTTGATTTCCGGTTTCATCCATGTTACTCTCACGAGTTCTTATTTCATCATCATCTTTTATTTGAACCGTGGCAATTTCATTTCTTGTATAAAAGGCATATATATGTCCTGCAAAATATTTGTCTCCACATTTCCAACATTTCTCTTCCTTTTTTCCTTCAATATTAGTTGGTTGTTATCCTTTACGCATTGGTGGGGGAATGTATTTGCTTGAATTTCCCATGGATGTTCTACTTGATTCTCCCTTGGCATAACTAACTGCCTTCTCATTATTACAACATTTTTTATCTTTTTGTTTCTCATAATTTTCTTCTTTTTCTTTTTCCACATTTTTATGAAATTGTTCATCTTCTCTATTATAGATTACTGCAGAATTTTTTTTACAACATGCAGAATTTTTTTTATAACCGTTTGTGATTTCTGCACATGAATTCTCTATTTGCTGAAGCTTTTCTAGAATTTTATTAATTTTTTCACTTTCTTCACATGACTTTTCTAATCGCTGATGATTTCCATGTACTGGCACATAGTGTGGTAAACTATGTCCATAGGCTTGTAAACTACGTTCATAGGCTTGTAGAACGATGTTGTGTGCCATAGCTTCAACTTGGCTTCAATATGGATCTGATATGGCTCTGATACCACTGTAGCAACGGAAGTTGTAGATTTGGTTTCTGTAGCAGCAAGACTTGTAGATTTGTTGGCTTAATAGCAAAAATGGTTTTAATTATAAAAATACACAAGAGGTATTTATAATAATAAATATTTATTGATATGATATATGATGATTGAAAGTTACAATGAGGTCCCGCTTTTATACCAATGCAGGTACCTTTTCACGAATGGGCATGTCTTTTAGACATGCCTTTTCAGCTAACTTAATCACTAATTTACATAATTACTATTTAACTATTAATGACTATATTAATTGAATTTGTTATGAATTAAATTTAAGTATTTTAGCTGTAAAGAAGGGAATTTAGACCAAGGGGATGATCTGATCCCAGGGTCTAGAATACATAAGAGGCAAAGAAGAGATCAGCTCAAGGACATAACAGAGGAAGGCAACAATAGCAGCAAAGACAACGTATTTTTCAGGAATCCCTTCAGGGGTTACGCAGAGACCCTTAGGGGCAGCGTAGTGACTGCGTCATCCATTCTGGGGTAACGCAGTCCCTTCCGGAGCAGCGCTAAGGGTTTGGAGGCCATCCAAGGCTGACGTAGAGGCTTTCAGGGGCTTCAGAGGCTGACGCAGAGCCTTCTTTCAGGGGCAACGTTGGGGTTTCTAGGCCTAGATTTGGTTGAGTTCCGTAAATCCTGCTTGAGGGTGTGGATCAGTCATTATTTTGGCCTTAGATCAGCTAGTGAGCTGTAATCTAGAGTTTTCTCTGTCAGGTTTTCCAGATCTGGAACCCAAAATTTTGTATTCAGAAATATTCTTAATAATAGAACCCTCCAACAGCTAGAGAACGGTTTTCCCACCTTGGGTTTTTCCGGGGACTATTTTTCCACAAATAACTATGTCACTTTGTCTATGTGTGCATGTGCTTATTCTAGATCTGAATTGGTAGAGATCTGTTATGTGTTTTGCTTCGATTTTAACTTGAATTTATTCAGTTAATAACTTGTATAAGTAGGAGGAGCATAACCGGGTTAACAGTAATAATATCTGCATAAGATATAAGATTCAGAAATTTCTACATGGTATCAGAGCGATTGTAGATATGAAGGGACAACGCAGTTGACAGGAAGGGAAGATCTGACATGAACCAAGGGAAGGGTTCACGCAGTCCTCCAGAGCACGCAGAAATGCAAAGGGAACATGACATGAAGGTGCTGGCATCCAGACTAGAGGAGGATCTTGCCTGTGTGTGAAGCACAACTCCTCCAGATGTTTGGTATATTGACAGTGGAGAATCTGCTCATATGACGGGGGTTTGAGAATGTTTTTCGAGCTATCAAGAAGAGCAGATGAATTTCCAAATAACTATGGGAAATAAGGCAAAATGTAGCCCCATTGAGAGAGGTACCGTAACTTTTCAGACGGAGGATGGCCACAAGATTCGAGCCACGAATATTCTGCATGTACCAGGGTTGGGGATGAACTTACTCTCGGTATCTCAACTTCAGAACAAGGGCTATGACGTATACTTTATTCAAGATAAAGTATATGTCAAACATCCTAACTAGAGCGAAAAGGCACAAATCGGAGTAAGGAGTCACAAGCTGTATAAGCTCCAGCTTGAATCTCCAGTGGCCTTGATCAACAGTACAGACGACAAAGATCTAAATGTGTTATGGCACAGAAGGATGGGGCATCTACATCATCGAGCCTTGGGAATTCTCAAAAATACTGTCATAGGGGCTCCTGAACTCAGCATAAAGAAAGACGATGTTTGCAAAGGATGCGTACTAGGAAAGTACACTAAGGACACGTTTCCAAGAAGCAGCATCAGAGCCAAAGGTGTATTAGAGTTAATACACTCCGACATTTGCAGTCCGATGTATACAACATCTCTCAGTGGGGCAAAATATTTTGCCACCTTCATTGATGATTATTCCAGGAAAATTTGGATCTATTTTCTGAAGACCAAAGATGAAGTCTTTAATTGGTTTAAAATTTCAAAGCATTGGTGGATAACTCTACAGGAAAGAAGATCAAGAAGTTAAGGTCAGATAATGGTGGAGAATATATCGATAAAGACTTCACAAATTTCTGTGCACAGGAAGGCATCAAGAGGGAGTGGACAGCTCCTTACAATCCAGAACAAAATGGAGTTGCACAATCGAAGAATCAGACCATAATAGAAGTTGCAAGGGCAATGTTGTACGACCAGGAAATGCCCAAATTCTTATGGGAAGAGGCCTGCAACACAACAGTCTATATTCAGAACAGAGTTCCAAATAGGGATTTGGGGAAGGTGACTCCTGAAAGTGTGTTCACAGGCAGCAAGCCAGAAGTGAGCCACATTAGGATATTCGACAGCAGAGCATACTGCCACGTTCCAGTGGAAAAGAGGAAGAAGTTGGATCAAACTGCAGAAAAGGGTTTTTTGATGGGCTACAGTGAGAATGCAAAGGCATATCACGTCTATATTCTAGAGAGCAGGAAAGTCGTGGTAAGAAGGGATGTAAAATTCCTAGAAGAGAAAACCTTTAGGAAATCTCGACAGATGGACACAGATGCGCAGATTGAGGAAGATCCATTGGCACAACCTCAACGACCTCTGGAGGAGAGGTCCTGTGCCTCTCCAAGGCACAATTGTTCTGAGGGAAGCTCCTTCGATGAAGAACAAGATGAAGAATAGGTGAGACCACCCACCACTGATGGGAGACCGAGCAGAGAACTCCAACAGATTCTTAGAGATGTAGAAGGATTTGTTGGAACACCTAGAGAAGGGAAGAGGATAAGGAAACAACCTGACAAATATCAGGCACTGGTAGCTTGGGTTGGAGAGCCCTCTACCTTTCAGGAAGCAGCTCAGCATCAGGTATGGGTAGATGCCATGGTAGAGGAGTATAGCTCCATCATGACAAATGATGTATGGGAAGTAGTCCCTAGACCACAAGGCAGATCTGTTGTAGGATCCAGGTGGATCTACAAGATCAAATATGCTATAGATGACAGCATAGAGAAATTCAAAGCAAGATTTGTAGCAAAGGGGTATGCCCCGGAAAGAAGGCATTGACTATGAAGAAACCTTTGCTCCAGTAGCACGTTACACTTCTATCAGATCCATAATCTCTTTGGCAGCGCAGATGGGATGGGATGGGATGGATGTCAAGACTGCGTTCTTGAACAGTGTGATAGAGGAGGAATTATACATAGAGACGCGAGAGGGCTTCGAGACACATGAGCAGAAGACTCATGTTTGCAGACTTAAGAAAGCCTTGTATGGCTTGAAATAAGCCCCCAGGGCATGGTATGGTCGGATTGATGGCCACGACAGAGATTCTGAAGAGATTCCAGATGGAAGATTGTAGACCCATGGCCACGCCAATGATCACTAACTGGAAGAAGATAGACACATCAGAGGATGATGAGGCTGATCCCACTTTGTACAGACAGCTCATTGGGTCATTAATGTATCTGGTCAACACGAGACCATACATCTGTTATGTAGTGAATACCCTTAGTCAGTTCATGGTGGAACCAAGGAGGGCTCACTGGGCAGCAGCCAAACATATTCTCAGATACTTGAGAGGGAAAATCGCGCATGGGCTAAAGTACACCAAGGGAAATGAAATCTAGTTGAGTGGGTTCACAGATGCAGACTGGGCTGGAAGCACAGTAGATTGGAAAAGTACCAGTGGGTATTGTTTCAGTCTCGGATCAGGAATGACCTCCTGGTGGAGCAGGAAATAGAAGTCTGTAGCATCGAGCTCAGCCGAGGCAGAGTACATGGAAGGAAGCACGGCTTCGTGTGAGGCCAGATGGCTCCACAAATTAATCTTGAACTTACTCAAGAAACGAATAGAGTTGACCGAGATCATGTGTGATAATCAGAGTTGCATTAAGCTTTCTTAAAATCCTGTGTTTCATGACCAGTCGAAGCACATTGACATTCGGTTTCACTTTATCTGGGATTATGTTCAGAAGGGAGCAGTACAATTGCGATACACTCCTACAGGTGAACAAGTAGTAGATATCCTCACAAAGGCTCTGAATAAGGTCAAGTTCACTTACTTCAGAGAGAAGATGGGGATGATCGAGAACCCCTTCCACTAGAGGAAAGGGTGGTCTTCTGAAGAAAGGGAGTTGCAGTACGGAGGTTGTAGTGGCAGTGGCAGAGTCATGGGCAGCAGTATAGAATGGCAGCAGCAATGCAGAGCTGAGTGGCAGGAGGCCAAGCTTCAGCAGCACAGAACCAGTGCCTAAAATCATGTAATACATAGTGTGATGTATTGCTAGAGCACACCCTTGATGCTAAGAAGGAGTGTTGAGATTTTGTGTATTTGGGGTAGCATCAGTTGTGCTCTAGGTCCCAAATTTTGAGGAACGACTAGAGTTCACCTGATCTACAAGACCTAGAAACGAATTTGGGAAATTTCATCTGGTTTAGGAGATATTAAATTAATTAATTATTTTAATGTATTTCCTAAGTTAAAACTTAGGAAAATAAAATAATTAAAGTGAATCTAATTAAACTTGTGATGAAATTGTGTTAAATTTGGGCAACTAGGTCCAAACTCCGGGTTGTGCTACTCAGATGACGATCCCAATATTTTTATTGGATTCCTCTTTCAGAGAGGTGCAAGATTGATCTAAAGATCATCTCGATCGGATGAGCAGAACATGTACTTTGAATTTATTCCACTTATGTGCTAGGTCGACCTAGAATATAATATAGACTTAAATGTCTTAAAGGACGTGTTAGCCCCCTATAAATTTTTGACAAGCAAATAGGGGGCTAAAATGTTTTTTAAGCCTTCAAGGAATGCATTTTCTCTGAAAACACATCATCCTCGAAAGCCTCCTTGTACATTATCCATTGACAAGGTCCCCTCTGCTGTTTCCATCCAAAAAGTCTCACTGATCGCAAAAAATTGTGCTCCAAAAGGCCCTTATTTGCCCCTGTACCTCTGCAGAATGCCCCATTTCATCCCTTTTCCCATTGTCAAAATTCCCCTCTTACCCCCTAAATCCTCCCGAAATCCCCTATTAATCCTACATATACCCCTCGTTCGGCCTGCTTTCCCCTTATCCACTCTGTCGTGACCTTTTCCAAGCCTTGAAATGCACCAAAATGGGTCGGAAACCATATTTTCCATGTAATTGGGCTTAGCACCTTTCGGCCCTAACCCCTCACCCTTTTCCACCATGTGACCCAGCGCCAAGACCAGGTGCCAAGGTAGAAGGCGCTTATCACAGATCTGTATCGGGCGCATTATCAGCAGTCGATCTGTTTAGATCGGACAGTCTTCGCAGTCAGCGCCACACCGTGGTCGCCACGCCCGAGCACTGTGCAAAACCGCCGGGTTCTATTGCACCGCGTTTAGAGGTTGAGCGGTATTTCCCATTTCACAGCGATTCCATTCATCACATGCCGTGTGTCCCGAGCACTGGTTGAAAACCGCCCCCCCATCGCGCATTAAAGTTCGGCGTTTGCCCCAGCGCGATATCGCTATGCACCATCCGATCTGCGATCGTCCATCCAATGGTCATCGTGTCACAAAGATGCACGGGAGTTAAACCAAGGCAGCCGTACCCCTGGCCCACTGTCCATCGCCCTCCGACGCGTTTCCAGCCGTCGATCTCCTCCTGAGATCGAACGGTCCAGATTCAATGCACGCCCGCCTTTGGCTACATATTCTGCCACGTCACCATTCCACGTGTCTTTGTCACATGTCCATCCGTCCCTTTTATATTTTGTTCGAAGGTCAAAGTGTTAAGTCTTCGCATTTAAATCTTCTGCGTTCCGCCAACTTTCACCGTGACCATCTTCCACTGTGTGCTGCATTTTCCACCATGATCCCGCGCTATTTCGCCATCCCACCGGTCTGCACGTCCATCCTCGTCGACCTCGCTGCATCCATCTTCCCCATACATGGTTTTCTTAACGCGTTTTTGTGTTTTGTAGGGTTACAGTCAGGCGGAAAACCGCCATGATTCGTATGCACTATTGTAGAGGCACAATGCACAAAAGGAGCTGAATTTAGACCCTGATATTACAGGAAAATGTCCGGAAAGGTGTCTGCAACGTAAATTTCATCAAAGGACAGAGTTCGAACTCTGCAAAACCTCTTCGGCGTCATTAAAGCTCGGTATTTCATTGACAGAGACAGTTTGAAATGGCAAAGAGTATCAGTACAGAGTTAGGGAGTTCTTATGTGCATCACTGAAGATATTAAGCCTTAATCCATGTATTTAAAGGCAGGGTACCAGAATCGAAGACCCCGTGGATCGCTCGGAAGGTCCAATGCACAGAAGACCATATCATCAGGAGGTCCAAATCAGCAGAATGTTTCCTCCTGAGCAAGGACACGGTACACATTATTGTTTCAGTCTACATTGTGTCCAAGTAAAGTTTTTCCCCCCTGACAACAGTCTTACGCTACCAGAAGCATTTGTTGCGTAGTATGGCAGATCCTAGCATCATGATTCTACGTTGTTGTTTAATTCACCAGAAGTACTACAGAGTGCTGCAGCAAAGTACGACTGAGACATATCTAGAGTAAAATGCAGCCTGACGAAGATCACTCTTCCATCCAAAGAGTACTAGAGATAAATGCTCAGAATTTAAAACAGAATGGGCTTCGACCCTCCTATTCTGAGTTTTAATGCTGCATTTAGTGTTCACCTACCTTCTCTGCTCCACTTGAGCTATAAATTCATGAAAGAACTCATTGTAAAGGTTGTTGATCGGTTATCAGAGAACTACAAGCTGTTTCTTTTGAGACATAGTCTCTGTGTAAAGTTGTAAGATAGGCAGAGGAAGATGTTTTCAAATTGAATATCCAGCTATTGGTAATGTTGTACTTTATTGGTGTTGCTCTTTAATATGACAAGCACATTTCTTTGGATCCTGATCTAAAGCAGCTGTGATGTTTTTCTATCTCTGTATTTGTGTTTAACTTGCATTCCATTTCATTTCATTTCTACTGGCTTGCATTAGAAATCTGGCATAGGATTTACTCTTGTTAGGTACCCTATGTTTCTGCTCTCCTCGCCTTTGATGTTTTCTATTAAATGTGTTATCTAAGAGTTGATTTCTGTTAATTTAACCAGTGTAGTGGATGTCATTGCCTGCTAGCTAATGTATGAATTAAATGAATCTGTTCTTAGATGTTCTTGTCAAGATTTGATTGAAAGAATTGGGAACACTGAGAGGTCTAGAACTCTCTCTATCTCACTAGGATCCTTTTCAATTAATTAAACCTTTCTAAGATCCCTCAAGCTGGAGGCCGAAGCATTGAGAGTTCAAAGTCTCTCTCTGATCTCAGGTCTTTAACTTTGTGTTCTAAAATCTTTATTGTATCCCCCTCTCTTACCATTTCATGCCACACTATCATCTTAAGATCCAATGCTTCAGATGACTAGCCCAACTGAAAGCCTGCACATTGAGTAGCAAGTAAATCCTTTCCTGACTCCATCGCCCAATGGTCTTGAATGTTCCCTGGAATATCTTTCCTCTGCCTAAAATCCTCTTTGCTCATCCTTGTCTTATATCGAAACCTTTCTTTCCTGATTCCCAACAACCAAACAAACAATCAAACAAAAAAACCCCGAGCCTTATAGCTAGCCTAATATCTTAACCTTTGAAACTTCCAAGACATATACCTTTGACCATCATAGAGAGATCCCTCTCTGGACCCAGGAGGGCTAGATCCTGAGGTCTGAAAGCGGTTTGATGTTGTCTCATCTTTTGGTATTACCAACCTTGCCAAAACATGGGAACCCCAACATAATGGCGACTCCGCTGGGGAAAATCTAAGAACCTATAACTGATAACATTTGCCTGTCTCCCATTGTCGTCACCAACATAATGGCGACTCCGCTAGGGAAAATCTGAGAACCTATAACTGATAACATTTTCCTGTCTCCCATTGTCGTCACCAACATAATGGCGACTCCACTGGGGAACTTCTGAGTATTTTCCATTCTACTACATCATAAGAACCTCAGAAACCTATAATCTCTGGTTAGGTTGGGAGTTAAACACTCCTATTCACAGATCAACCTCTATACCATTTGTTGGGTTTCTCCCATACTCTTAGACAGAGTCTGGAAAGGGCCAGGTAGTCTCCGGATCTCACACTCTTTCAGAGGTGACATATCTGGTAAACGCCCTCCCAGTCAATCTTTGGTTAGAGTTTGCTGTGTTTTGAAAATATCCTTGGAAAGGGATATCTCATAAGCACTGTGGTGGACAGTGTACCCTCCAGAAGCATCCTAAACCCTCCACCTGGCGACTCCATAGTCCCTAAACGATTCAAAGACTCCACTGGTGATCAGTAGGCCTGCTGATTATCTTGGTTCATATAAGACTCCACTGGGAGACCAGAGCCCATTACAACATCAGCCACAATAGAAGGAACAAGTAAGGTTAAGCTGCTTCGTTGGAAAATGGCGTTCTGGCTTCAAGAACCATTCACACAAGAGCTTATCCTAACCCAAACCCCCCTGAAATAGTTGACAACCCTGAGAGCATCCTCAAGAGATCTCCTGCACCTATAAGACCAACTATTTCCAGCCACATCCATAGAGCTAACTCTACACCAGGAAACTTTACAGCTCTATCATACCCATTTTTTGACCTAGGCGCTCAAAACAGTTTACCAAGAACTAGGTCATTCAGCGTCCTAGACCAGCCAGACCTTGAGCCTCCCAGTTCACCACCTCAAAGTGGTAAACACCTTGGGGATAGACAGACGCCTCCATCTACAACTCTTGATATTCACTTCATTCAAAACTTGGGGCTCTGCCACCCTAAATCTGCCCAACAAGCTTTTGCTGGCCCTAGTATCCTTGTCATCCATATACCAGCTGCTCAAGCCAACCCTCTACTTAGTCAAAACATCATCATGGCAGCTTGGTATGCACCTCTGGTATTACCACAGCCTCTAGTGCCCTTACCCAACGATTATCAATCAAAGATTCCACACTTCACTGCAAAAGATTCCACCACAGCTCAGCACCATGTAGATAGGATGGAAGATTCTTTTGACTACATGGAAATAGATGATGATACAGTCAAAATGAGAATCTTTGCCCAGAGCTTAGGAGGTGATGTGAAGAAATAGTTCAAAAGCCTACCTCCTAATAGTATCCAAGACCTCCCAGCTTTATATCAGACCTTCATAAACAAGTGGGAAGTTAAGGCTAACCCTCTCCAAATCCTAGCAGAATACAAGAACCTGAAAAGAAACATAGGAGAGAGTGTCCAGGACTACTCTACAAGGTTTAACAACGTTTATAAATGTCTTCTACACATAGAGACTCCCCTAGGTATGGTGCAGTAGGCTACAGTGTGGATCTTGGCTTAAGCCTACCCGACAGGGAGAAATTCTGTTTTGATGGAGAAGAATGCTGAGAGCGATGGGTGTAAATATGATTGAGAAAAAAACAAGATCAGTGAAAAAAGGGTAACATACATGAATATGATAAGCTTTACATAAATGAACATGGTGATTGCATATGTCAAAAAAATGGAAAACGCAATAAATGATGAAAAAATAGTTTGTCACAGTTAGTAATAAAAAAGCAGTAAATATAATCGAACCAAAACTTTGAAAGTATACTCCCAACGGAGAAGAAAGTCAAATCAGAGAAATTATTCCCCCATTCCAAGAGAACACCATTCAGTGGGGATCATGAAGAAGAGTCCCAGGGGAAATACAATGACTTTGTTTTAGTGGAAAAATCAATCCTAGCTATTCCCACAGGAAAAGACCACCCTCACCTCATATTTGGATGAGGGAATGGTTAGAATACGAGGTTATGAGTTAAGTTTGAAGATGCCATCATGCATGTCCAGGGAAACAATATGAAATTAGAAAACAAAGGCAAGACACTTGGAGCTAAATACACGGTTGCCATCGAAAGAGCACGAGAAAAAATTTCTAAAGTGGTCTTTGGTAACAAATCAGCGATTTATAAGGTTATGGAAAGAACAAAGAAAAAGACAGCAAAAACATAAAAAACAAGGTAAACCAACTAGCATTGCCAGCACTACGGCTGGTGTACAGCTCAAAACCACTCATCCCAATGTGTACATGTGAAAATCAGTACGCGGTTTATTACCAGGTGGTCTTCTAAGCAAGCAATTAAAACGTTCCAAAAGAAATTAGATTATTTTCCAATACGGAAAAGTGAGTTGCACAAAAATTAAAATCTATGACACTACTCTATTTGGTGACAGTAAAGATAACCATATAAAGATAAATTTTGAAAAGCATTAAATTTGAGTGAAAGAATAGTATTACTGTTAATTTGAACAATGATCAACAAATACTTCTGTTTGGTCCAAATATGAAGAAGAAAGTTTCGATGAGGAGTAGGTGCCTTTATATGGGTCTTATCTTGATGAATCCTCCCACAATACGATACATGATTCGGTATGCAACTGATACTAAGTAGTGATGAAATAATGAGCCTGAAGATAACCTAGCCCCTATAAAGACCTATATTCATTTGACTCTAGCAAAGTAAAGTGTCTTGCTTTGATCAAAGATTTATGTGGCTTCTTACCCAGTTCATTAGTGTGAAAGTGTGGATGTTGTAGTGGTGACGTGCCATAAGTATATATTATTGTTAAGATCATGAGAGCAAGTACACAAGGTACAATGCAGATGGACAGACTATACATAAATACGAATACCTTTAATAACCAAGTTGTATAGAAAACATAAATGGCTTCTAGTGGTGACCCGAAAAACACGAAAATTCACCTTTATACTTTGTACCTTAGGACTACGTTCAACAACAACATGACAGTGGAATCGTAGAGGGTCTGGGGTCCATGAGAATGTAAACAGAAACAAAACCCATGGACTTTTAGCAATAATGGCTACTCTGAACTAGAACAGTGTGAGAAAATTTTGAACAGTACATAAAAAAAAACAAAACAGACAGAAGCTTCAGTGATGGACACGATTGGTCACCTTGTAACACATACACACGGATCGGGTCGATGAGAAACCCAAGACCAAACCTTATGAGAAATAATTTTACGATGGATGTGGACAAGAAAGGCACTGGACGGTGGATGAGGAGGGTGATTACATGGAGAACACGCCTGTAACCTACACTTCAAATATGTAAAAAAATATTGAAGAATACAGAGCTCATCCTCGACACGCTTTGTGAAAAATTAGGATCATTATGATAATAGTGTAAGGACTCCTTTGATCATTAAATAGGTGGTGAATACACAATGAAACATCTGGTGGAAGCATACGAGAGGAATAAGCATATGGATTGTAAGCCTTTGTGAAGATACGGTGGTGGTGTTTTGTCCCACAAAACTAGGAAGCAGTTTCAAATGGACCTTCTTTGCTGGCTAGTTCATATCATAAACACTCAGTGACCAAAAATCATCATTGACCAAAATTCGGACCTGGGTGCAGGACAATGAAAAATATTGGTAGGTCTTTAGGGTGATAAACGGATTGAGAATTTCCCGGTGGCGGAGGACACAAGTTTGAATTTTCTGATCGATTCTAAATACGACGATGCTGAGTGAAAGGGTCGCCCAAATGGAAGAACTTTCTGTACCAACATGTAAATAAACATTCTAACTGAACATTAAAAATCAAAAGATATGGCTGAGATAGTGGTAAGTCACTGTAGACAAAATGAAACATACCTCGGTGCAGCGCTGAAAGGACAGCACGACTTTGATTGTGTATACATACACCGAAACATCTGGAATCTCTTGATATTAGAGAATGCCTTGTAGGCATAAGAAATAAGCAAGATGATCAGAATTAGCTGGGTATATGCCAAACATGAAAAAAATACATAAACCTGTTAAAATTCGTTGATGTATTTTCTTGGAGCTATGGACTTAAAGACCTATGACACAAAAATCATACATGCAAATACCATTGAAAGAGAATCGAAACCATGGAACAGAAACTTGAAATTTTGTTTAAAAACAATTTCTTACTGATGAAAAAGTTAAAGATATTTGAAGAAAAATATGGTATTACTGTGAGGTTCCTAGAATTAGGTATCAAGCTCTAGTGGTATGTGAGAAAGAAAAAGGGAGATTAGGTGTGTATCGATTTAGAATCAACCAAAACCTCCTCCAAAGACAATTACCCTTTTCCAAAAATGGAACACATCCTTCGAAGGGCAATAAACCAAAAGGATCTCCTTGCCCCTGAAATGGTTTTAGGGTTACAGCAAAGTTTTAACACTCTGACCAACTCAAGACCTCTTTGACCACCCATGGAACGCGCATGTATGTAAATATGCCTTTTGGGTAGGTAGTTTAGTGAAACCTACCAAAAACAGCTGGACATAACTTTTAGATGAAATAGGACACTTAGGTGTCATCTATACGGATAATATATGGGTCTGTTGGTGAGAAGGCTGTATAGACATGAAAAGTGTTTTGAAAAATGTAAAAGAGTTCGATGCAATAATTTGAATCCTAAAAATATTGTGTTGAGCTACAAGCATTCTCATAAGCATCATATACGAAAGAGTTAGGATAGACCCACAAAAAGTTGAAGAGATACTACAAATCACCCACCCAAGAAACATCAAAAAATTGGTCCTTCATTGGAAAAAATTATTATTACGGGTTTATTTAACAAGTGAACATATGCAAAAATATACCTAACATGTGGGGAAAAGGTGTGAGGTTAAATAATTGTTGAAGGCCAGAAATCTTTTGAATTAGTTAAACTTGCACTCCTTGAAGCTCTTGATAATCTGACCTGATTTCCAAATATTCAAGTTTTCATTGCCACTAAAACCTTCGTGGTTGTAGTTCTATAAAAAAGACCCGGAGAATGCAACATTTCTTTCTTCAACCAAAGCTTTTCAGTGCACCCTAAATACAACATTGTGACAGGCTATGCAGCATATTGACCTTGAAAATTTAAATTTTATGTGCATTCCCACCATGTGTGGGTACCCAAATATGGTGGACATGGACATTTGTCAGTTAGGATAGAGAGGGAAAATGGTTGTTTGTGATCTTAAAATACAACAGCAAAGTAAAATACAAGGCGAACAAAATTAGGACTTAGCTAAATATTAATTTGGAATCAAATCTACTGGGTATACAACATTATTGTGATAAATTCACTTGGATGAGCAAGAAAAGGTTCCAGAATCACAACGTGGGAGGTTCCAGAACTCTCCATAGTATTCTAACATTCTCTGTACGCTCACTGACCTCAATACCCTAAGCCTCAAAGACAGACACAAATTAAAGCTAAAAGGCAGAATCTGTTGCGTAATGAGCGCCTACGTGGAGAAAAATACGGATAGCTGTTTACGTGTTTCTTGGAATACACCGAAGCAGAAAGATTTAACAAAATTCCATGCGGAAGTGTGAGCAAAAATGGAAAACCCTCGAAAAAAAAATACTCGGTGGCTACTATTGTTATGTTGATGATATACATAAATAAATAATTTCACACCAATACCCATATTTTCAGAAAGCAAAAGAAAAGCTCCTCCCCTTACCTCTGACTTGTATCACTGCAGAAGTTTCACTTTCTGTAATGGTTACGTTCCTGGAAGAAATTCACCGCTTCTTACCTTTGCTTTAAATGGATGTTAACGACCACAGAACTACACCCTGGTGGATAGGGCCATATCTGCAAGATGCCATGGATTAGTCATCATTAGGTTCCTAGGGGTCATATCCTCTACGATTTGGTGCAAGAAAAATAATCCTTGTTGAAGAACCTTTTGGTTAAAATGACAGTTTTGTCACCCAGGTGTGTCAAATAACACTGGGTCATTCAACTGCCTATTACCCACAGGTATTGGCTGGGCACAAAATCATCGAACAAGAGGCAGGCAGCCATCATCACGTGGCAAAGAACAAAAAGTGTATGTGGTTAATTGCTTTACCCACGGCAACGTGACCCACAAAAAATAAATCCCATTGGCATGTCACCATGTCATCTTGTCTGTAGGACATGGCAGTGTTCTACCCGACAGCAGGTATGGGTGATCAAACTGCGTCCAAAAATTCAAGCAGAAAAGGTAACATGGTGAGAGAATAAACAACAATTCATCTCAGAAAAACAAGAAAGAGGTCTATAACGAGCTCTAAGAGTTCAAAATAATAAAGAATTTATTCCTTGACAAACCAAACATCTAATTTCAAGGTGGAAGATAAAGTTCTAAAGTGGGACTAGAAAGACAAAGGAAAGCAAACAAGTTTGACAGTTTGTAGCAAAATCCCTACATCATCCCAGGATGTTGTGGTCCCAAATGCCTTTCTACAGAGAGTGAATGGTATGGAAGTTGTTTGAGAATCACATCGTGGTAAGATGTAATTTCTATGATGATTTCAATTTCCGATTTCCATTTCCATTATGAAAACCATTGCAGTTTTTGCTTTCAAGAAAAAGAAAAATGTTTAAAAAATAGAAAAGGAAGGTTCATGTAACCATGAACCTACGGAATGAAAAAATAATGGCTCTAAAATGATCAAAATCTAAATAAAGAAATAAAAACGGTTGGTTCTAACATGTCAAAATACGAACCATGAGTAGAAAGATCCAGCTCATACCCAAAACGAGCTGAATGAAGAAAGAAGAGCAACTCTAAAAAACTCAAACTTGATGCCAAAGAGAAGGATGTTAAAACTTCATATTTCAAAGCCTCAAGATTTGTTTTTAGTTTTCTACAAGGTTTTGTCCATGTGCAATTGTCTTTGTACCCTTGTGTCTACAACAAACTAATTTGTCAATCCTAGACGTTTGGTGTTTTTAAATTGCATTGTGAAACTGAAAGAAATCTATTAGACGATTTAATCGAGAAAGATGTTGAATTAACAACAGAAAACATATGGACCAATAGCTTCATCCCAGGTCTCTGTGGGTATCTGAGTGAAAATGAATATAATAGGTAAAACTAAAAGGATGAAGAATGCCTTTGGTTCAAATGCGCCTAGAAGAAAAAATGCTAGGATTATGGATGGGTAAATGGTTTGTGGGAGAAGTTTTCTGCAACTGGGGTCAGTATTCACTATTTTGGCTAATCAAAGAAAAGGTGGCTCAGCAATGGTGTCACAGCCTACATAAAGATCATTTAAGATTACCGGCTCATTGAAGAATCCATCCCCATGTCGAGCCTTTGTTAGCCCCCTATGGAATTTCTTGTGACAGAGAGCTAATTAACGAACCTTCAATTCATCTCCTTAAAGACACATCATCCTTAGAAAACATATGTGTCCACAGCACGGCTATTTCCCTCTATTTCTTCGGGTCAATACCATTATGCAGTGATGATTGTGTCCAAGGGCCTTATTTTCCCCATGCTTTCTAGTGCTCCCATTCTGTCCTTTTCCCGTTGTCAGGTATGCTACCCACCCCCTAAATCCCCCCAAAGTCCACTGTAATCACTACATATACCCTCGTTTTGACTGGTTCCCTTATCCCCTCTATCATTATCTTCTAGCAAATACCTGAAAATGGACGAAAACCATATCTTCCATGTAATTGAAACATCACCTTTCAGCTTCTTCTCACCTGCCTGCTGTGGCTGACCACTAAGGTCAGGCAAGGTGGAAAGGTGCTTCATCATAACGAATCTATATTAGGCGCATTATAACCGTCAAATCATTTAATATTAAGCCAGTCTTCACAAGTCGACCGCCACTGTTTGTGGTCCCAATAAAATCTTGTCTAAAACCACAGTTCATATGGGCAGAATAGGCGTATTTTCCAACTGCTGATGATTATTCATTGCCGCGTAAACGCATCTGACACTGATGACACCCCCCCCATCGCGCATTAAAGTTCGGCGTTTGCTCGACACGATATCACTATACAACGTTTGGTCTGTGATCATCCATCCCAACGGTCCTTGAACCGCAAAGATGCATGAGGTTAAACCAAGGCAACCGTGCCCCTGGACCACTGCCATCACCCTACAACACATTTCAGCCGTTGATCTCCTTACGAGATCGGATGGTCTGATTTAAAATCTTGTAAATACGCGTCCTTGCGTTATTTCTCTAGACATTTCATCCTCATCCATCCAAGTCACCTTCTTTGTTAAAGATATTGGTGTCTAAGTAATAACGTGATCTACATGTTCCTTAACTTCATGTTGTTTAATGTTCACTGACCATACTTTGTTCCACCATGATTCTTTCCAACAACTATGGTCTGCAAGTGCGTTCTCATCGTCCCATTGCATCACATCTTCCTTGGTTTGTTAACACGTTTTTTGTTTTGCGGGGTCTTGGTGATGGCTTCACCACAATTCAATCACCATGTGTGGACACTGTTGAATTAATTTGGTATTAAAATGTGCAAATATGTCTCCTTGTGAATTTCATTAAGACGAGTTCAACTACCTTAAAACCTCTCTGCTTTCACCAACTCGAACAAAAAAAAAACGAACGGGTTGAAATAAGAAAAATAGTATCATTACGAGTTGAGAGTTCTTATGCCATCTTCCAAATATGTAACTTTAATCCTACATGTGTTGGTAGGTACAAATGGAAAGACAAAATAAGGTCAATGCCTTAAAGACCATATCATCGGAACGTTCAAATCAACAAAAATAACCTCTGACAAGGACATGGTACACATTATTATTTGATCCCATTCTGTGTCCAAGTAAAGTTTTCTGACTTAACGGAGTCCTCCTTCCTAAAAACATTGTTGCCTGATATGGAATATCCACAAACATCATGATTCTACGTTGTTGTTTAATTCATAAAGTACTACAGTGTTGTGATAATCTTGTTCAGGGCATGCAGGTAAAATGCGACTGATATGAAGATATCTTCATCAAAAAGGCTGGAAGATAAATGTCGAAATTTAAAATAGAATCGGTTTTGGCCCTCCTCATCTTGAGTTTTAATGCTGCATTTAGTGTTCACCTACCTTCTCTGTCCACTTAAAACTGGGAGCTGAAAAAACTCATTGTAAAGACATTGGTTATTAGTGAATTTTTAATTATTATTTTAGACATAGTCTGCGTAGAGAAAGTTATTAAGAATGGTGAGAAAGTCTTTCTGTTGAAGTATCGACTAACAATATTGTACTTATTTAGTGTTTTCTTTTTATATAACAACACATTTATTTGGATCCAAGTCTAAAACGATGACCAATGTTTTTCTCTTTTTGTTGTGTTTAACATTCAATTTAATTTCCATTTCTACGCTACTTTCAAAAATATGCTCGGATTACTGTATTGATGCCTATGTTCTGCTCTCATACCTTCTGTGTTTTCTACTAAATGTGTTATGGAAGTTGATTGGTTAAGGTTTTAACTTGGAATGGGTGGATATTTATTGCTGCTAGGTATGCTGCCAGGTATTGAATGTTCTTAGATATTTTGTTAAGTTTAATTGAAATAATTAGGAACACACTGGGAAGGTCTGAAACCTTATTTCTATCTCACTAGGATCCTTTCAATTGATTGAACCTTTCCGAATCCCTCAATTGGAAAATTTGAATCATTGAATTTCAAAGTCTCTCTCTCTGATCTCTAAGTCTTTAACTTACATTCTAAATATTTGTTTTATCCTCCCTTTGTTCCATGCCACTATCATATTTAAGATCCAATGTTTTAGATGACTAATGGTGACACACGTTAGAATAGCAAACTCGGCCTTTCAAACTCCATTGCCCAACTGGTCTTTAATATTCTACAAAATCATCCTTCTTTTACCTAAATCCTCATCATCATATCTTATATTTATGCTACGTAACAACAAACAAGCAAACACGCTTAACCTAACTAGCCTAACATCTTAACCCAGCACAGAAGTTCAAAAATATCGCTTGACAATCGCAGAGGTCCTCTTTGGACCCGAGGAGGGCTGGATCATGAGGTCTGGTGGTTTGGTGCCTTCAACTCTTCCCAGTGTTCCAACACTTGCCAAAACAACGAACCCCAACACCATGTCACCAGAAGCAAGATGATATGGATCCATGAATAAGTCCTCCATAGTGGTGCCTCCCATGAAAGGGATAGTATATTTTGTGAAAGGTCTCCCCTTCTTGTGTGGAAATCAAGTTAAGAAGATCATATCTCTATAATAGATATTACTCATCCATTACTCATCAATCTCACCTCCTCTTCATCCACCAAGTGCATCAAATGTGGTAGGTCTTGAAAACTCCATCATCGCTTCGCTCAAGGGTAACCTGTTCATACAACAAATAGAGCTCTTTCCAACTCATAGCTCATTCTGACATTATCATTATCAAAAACTATCTAATCTTTTCTGTAAATTCTTCAAGGATTGGATACCTCTGATCATCTGATAACTAAGGTATCCCCATTACCACAGTAGTTCATCTCCCTCTCCTACAACATCATACCAAAGTGAGAAAATCATCATTCTCTCCCAATAACAACAAAGAAACAATGGTTTGTTTTTCATAACTTATCCATTCATGCAAATCATGTCTTGTAACATAATGATTGATATGAAAGAATATCATATCAACCTGGCCATCCATCGCCTTGCTACTATGAGTATGGTGTCTACCAAACTTCTTCCACCACACCCTGCGAAAGAAGATATATTTTATGAATATTAAACTCTTGTTAAAAGTAATACTTTATTAGCCTCTTGTTTGTGATTGTAAATTTGGTATTCTCGACCTCTTGCTGCCATCCATGAGCTAAATAAAATGCTGGTGTCCATCCTACTCTGCCTTTATACTCTTCAGCAGGGACTACCATTCTCCCATTAGATTTCTCCTTTGCATTCTTGGGATGGTAAGTCATAAATCTCTGGGGAATCTCACATCAATGACCATCTTGAATCCGCCAGGATCAGAGTGTGTTGAAGGCAAAAACGTCCTCACTGTGCTTAACGGTGTTTATAGTCTCCTCCAATTATGTAGTAGCTGTTCATGCTCAACTACGAGGGATGAACATATGGTTTTGTGCTAAGATTGTTTTGGACAAGGTTCATCTGTCCTCCAATTCACCCCACCTCAGAGTGTTGTGAAAACAAAAATAACTGTGAGGATGATGGTTCATTCCTTCTTTGAAAAAATTCAAGGTAGCGGTACGGTGCAATTATATTTGTTCCAAATAGCAGTGTAGAAATGGTATACGACCCTCATAAAGATTTGTTGAAACAATAGAATACATTTCAAGGCACACCTTGGTGAAAATTTGAGAGTATATTTATTCTTGGGCTGTAAAATTTTCACTCTCAAGTATTGCTCCCCCAAACTACAGTGACAATGGCTACTCCTCCCTGGTTACCTTATCGTTCTTTGGTACATACCTCTAATGGTGGTGAGGGCTTCTCCTCCTACAGTTTATCATACAAATTCTCTAATCAACCTTTGAGTAAATATTAAAAGTAGTCACTCATGACTCAAATAGTTGAACCACCAAATATTTGCTTCACATATAGCGGTGCTATAATATCTACAACCTATTTCTGCCATGGGATGTAATGGGAATAATGAATCTAACTTCAACTTTCCCAATACGCTTGTTGTATGTTGACCTTAAACAGTTCTCCTCTGAGACAACCTGGGATTTGCTATAGACGTTGCCTAGGACATCTTAACATAACAAGAACTCACAATATGCTTGAGTTTGTCAGTCAGCTCTCTTACTATATTGCAAAACAGAAATTAGTTTAAATGAGACTTAAACTCTCTCAAAGAGTGAGTACAAAGACAAAATAATGTGAGAACGACCTTACAGCTCAATACAAAAACATCGAAACCAGGTTCAGAGACAACAGTACAGAAGGGCCCGATTCAAATAATATGCAATCAAATATCATAAAGTGGATGCGGGGTGAAGAAACATGAAGAAGATACTAGTTAGCATGAGGCTGATACCCAGATACACAACAAAACCACATATGGGCTTATCCAACTAAGAATCCACACATGACAATGGCGTTTTAAAAGCACCCTCCTCAAGTAACTAATATAGCAGAAAATATGGATGAAATGAACATGGAACAGTATATCATGACTAGGCCTATTTAAAGTGCTTGACTAATCCAAGTATGGGCACCAACTAGGATGAATCCTTACTTAAGACCAATGAGCCACTCGCATTCTAGAACATGATACAAGATGATAAATAGCATGAAATGAGATGTTATATTAACACATAAGAAAAGATTACATACTGTGGGATACCAAAGACCAGAATCCTCATTATAGTTATAACTCCTCCTCACTGAAACCCTACGGGCTCTGAGCCTTCATACAGAAACTTTACAAGATGTATACAAAAGCCTTTCACTGCACAGTTTGCTGATAGAAATCTAGAACCCTTTCAATGTCTTTTTTCTTGGCTTTTATAGGAAAGACAGAAAACTCTAGAGAATGAGGTAGGTAATGTACATTAAATTGACTCATTAAAACAAATTGGCGAGGAAAAACCTGCCTATGCTGTTTGACGGTGCTGAACTGGTGCAAGTACTCTGCTGCTGCTTCATGGAATAAATGTTGAGGATGAAAATCTACTCTTAACAAGACACAAAGAATAAAATATACAAATGTTCTGTACTTGACTGGAAGAGAAAAATCTACTGCAATAAAACCTTGAGGTTGCTTGTGTTTGTGCATGGTACTCCCGGTCTTCCAATCTTTGAATTAAAATTCAAAATCATAAGGCCGGGCACTGGCTTTCTCGATCTTTCACTGATATTTGTATGTCGCCCAATTAATATTTCTTGCTGTGTAATCTTTCCCTCCGCAGGCGTCTTTAGGGTTCAATGGATTTTATTTATGCTTCCATTAATGAGGTCATATCATAACAGCTACCTCAAGTTTCCCTTTTGAATTTCGCCATCGAAATATCGTCCTTTGAGATGCTCTTGACCTTTGTAATGGAGGCGACAAATTATAGCGTCTCTTCATCATCTTGAAACCTGAAAAACCCACAGATACATTAGAAAGAACAAGCACAGGAGCAAGGGGCGTGGAGGTGGAGACGATGGTGGCGTCGAGGGCATGGCCATATGGCTAGAACATGCAGGGTGGCGAAGAAATCACAGTGGAGGTATGGCGGAAAGGCTGACCAGAGAGAAACATTAACATATAACGTATGAATGATATATATATATATATATATGAATAGCGGAGGGTGAGATAGTGAACACGTGGAGCAATGACGTGGTGGGGGACTCGGTCAACGGGTGGTCAAGTGGATGATCTGGACCACACGATCAGTAAAGCGATCGACAGTTAAAATGAACCGGAGGGTAATCAAAGGTGGGCCATGGATGCAATGGACGTAGGTTAAAATGCGTGCAGCTTCGGAGGATAGTCATCGTTGGATGGAGGACTTGAGATCTGATGGCTGACGATGATTCCACTGCCCGACCTTTGACTGAACAATAATGCGCGAAATGGGCGGTTTCGGGAATCGTACATGAGGACACTTGTCATGCGATCTATGGAATCGCTGGCCCCGCGGAGAATACCGCCTTCTCAGCAATGGTGGTGCGGAATGAAACTGCCAGTTTTTGCAATGCGCGCGGGTGCGGGGACCACCACGGAAAACCAACTCCGCTCCGTCGATTGGATTTGATCGGACGGCTCCAGACGCGCCCGAAAACTTTAACGATAGGCTCCTTTCCATCTGGTGCTTGGTCTAGCACCTAAGTCATATGGGGAACAAAAAAAAGCGGCTGGAACTGCAGGGGCTAGGCCTGATAAATCTTATACTACGATTTTTAGCCTTTGTACAGTGTATTTTTTGGGCGGAAAGGGTAACGACAAGCATAATATGGAGGTTTTTGGCCACAGTAGCAAGTTTGACAGGTTTATATGGGGTGGTAGGCCAAAAATTTGAATGGAGGGGTTGACATGCACAACATCGGCTCCATCTGGGGACGACATGTTCATCCTTGGACATGTCGAGAACTTGCAGACCCTTGATCATCTTGTATGTAGATTCCACTCTTCGGCCCTTTTGCTTTTTCTTCAAAACTCATTAGCACACATCCCTTATTAAAATAAAAACTAAAACAAAGTCTATATACAATATAATACAACAGGCATACTCTGCCTGAATCAAAATTGAAAGTAGGGCTTTAGGAATTGGCCGTTCACAGGGGCATCTAACAAGTCACCCTGCAAATTTTCTAAAATAAATGTATTATTACCTTTTAGCTCCATAATCTTAAATGGGCCAAACCAAAGTGGATCAAATTTAGCATGCTTGCCCTTTTCAGCCCTCCGGATATCCCATCTGAGAACCAGATCACCAATTTGAAATTTTATGTCTTTTGCATGCTGATCAAAGATGTTTTTCATTTTCTCCTGATACTCCGCTAATCTCTGATTCACTTGGCTCCGTGTTTCCTCCAATTCTACCAGTTGGTTAATTCTTCTGACCATGTCATCTGGTTCTTCCTGACTTTCCTGCATGAAACGTGCCACTAGCAAAGCCAATTGCACAGGAAACACGACTGCTCTCCCATATACCAGTTCATAAGGAGATTTCCCAGTTGCTCTCTTGCTAGTTACTCTATTCGTCCACAGAGCAAATTTCAATTGGGAATTCCAATTCTTTTGATTCCCATTAATTGTCTTCTTCAAGGCCCTCACCAGAGTTTTGTTGGAAGATTCTGCCAAGCCATTCCCCTGTGGATAGTAAGCTATGGAGTGATTTAATGCAATATTATACTGCTGGCAGAAATTTACAAATTTATTGGACTTGAAGGCCTGTGCATTATCAGTTACAATTCTAGCTGGACAGCCAAACCTGGATATGATGTTCTCTTCCATGAATTTGATGATTACAACATCTGTAGCATTTCTCGCAGGTATGGCTTCCACCCACTTTGTAAAGTAATCTGTTGCAGTCAATATCCATTTATGTTGGCCACTTGAAGGGGGATGTATTTCTCCAATAAAATCTAATCCCGATTGCTGAAATGGTTCATCTATATGAACTGGAATTAGGGGCAAAGCAGGCAGCTTTTGTCTCTCAGCAAATTTTTGACACTTATCACATGCTCTAACCCAATTAAAAACATCTCCAAATAATTTAGGCCAATAAAAACCAGCTCTCAATATTTTATGTGCTGTGGCCTTCCAACTGTAATGACCTCCACAAATTCCCTCATGAAACTCCACCATTATATTTTCTACTTCATCCTCTGTGAGGCACAATAATAGTATGCCTGAAGGATCTCTCCAATATAACTGACCATTGGCAACTATATACTTTTGTGATTTCAGCCTCAAAGCCCTATATTTTGATTTATCACAGCTGGGTGGACAGCTGAGTGTTAAAAGATATTCAACTATTTCTTTGTACCAAGGACTAGTGAGACACTTTAGATGTGCTTTTTGAGTGGATTTTTCCAGTCCTTGCTGGTATTTTTCATTTTCTGACTCTTCACTTGCAATCATAGATAAATTAATTCCCAAGGCTTGATGATTTGATTCAGATAACATTTTAGCAAGTCCCTGTCCTTTAATCAGCCTAGTAGGTCTGATGTCCAAATCATATTCTTGTGTTTTTGCAATCCATCTTCCCCTTTTACCTTCACTGTCTCCTTGAACGAGGATATCTTTGACAGCTGTTGTAGGAACGTATGCAGTAATGTGGGACTGCAAAACATATGTTCTAAAGGCTTTGAGGGACTTCACCAGGGCATATGCTTGCTTCTCTAGTATATCGTATTTCGATTCTGCATCATGAAGCACCTGGCTAAAGAAGGCTATAGGCTGCTCATATCCTTATTTATTTTTTTGCAACAAGACTCCAGCTATTGTATGAGGTGATGCAAAAGAAAAAATCATAAATGGCTTGTTGTAATCTGGTCCAGCTAGTACAGGAGCTTCAGCAAATGCCTGTTTTATTCTGTTGAATGCATCTCTAGATTCCTGGGACCATTTTACTTCATTATTCTTTTTCAACATATCAGTTATATGCCTAACTATCTCAGCATAGTTAGGAATAAACCTTCTCAGGAAATTGATTCGGCCTAGAAACACCTGCACTTCCTTCTTATTCCCGGGTAAAGGAATACTGTTTATAACTTCAACTCTCTTAGGGTCTATTTTCACGCCATCTTTAGTGACAATGTGCCCTAAGAGTTTTCCCTCATCTAATGCAAATAAAGATTTTTGAGGATTGAGGGAAAGACCATACCTTCTGCATTTTTCAAAGGTTCTCTGCAAGTGCTGAATGTGTTCAGTATCATCCTTTGAAAATACCGTGATATCATCCAGATATACCACCAGAAACTTGTCCTGCTCTCCGACAAAGGCTATGTCCATTGCCCTCTGAAAAGTAGCTCCTGCATTAATTAATCCAAATGGCATCCTGGCATACATAAATGTTCCCCATGGTGTTGTAAATGCAGTTTTCTTCTGATCCTCTGGGAAAACAGCCACCTGATTATAACCGGAAAACCCATCCATCATTGACATTCTGGAGGCTCCGACCACTTTCTGTAGAATGTGGTCCATCTTAGGCAATGGATAATTATCTTTTAAAGATGCTCTATTTAAGTTTCTGAAATCTACACACAACCATATTTCTCCATTTTTCTTTCGAACAAGAACAAGGTTTGCTACCCATTCTGAGTATCTCAATGGCACAATTATTTTGGCCTTCGGCAGCTTCTTGATTTCTTTTTCAATAGAGGGAAGTAGCAGAGGATTTATCTGTCTGAGCTTCTGCTTATATGGTTTTGCATCTTCCCTCAGAGGAATTTTATGCTGCATTATATTAATATCAAAAGTTTTTAGGTCCTTATAAGACCATGCAAATACATCCTTGTATGACTGAAATAATTTCAAATATTTTCTTTTGTATTCCTCTGAAACCTTCTTAGATAATCTTACAATTTTGGGCTCAGCATCAGTGCCCAAATTCAAGTCTTCTACTTGATTTTCTTCTACTATTTTATTATGCTGCAATGGAACATAATTTTTGTCAAATAATCTTTCTAGAGGCACCAACCCTCTAGGTATCACGTTTCCTTTCAGCTGCAGCACTTTATTACCTGCTACTTTTTCTTCCCATTTGTTTTCTGAAATATTTTCAGCCTCATTTTCTTCACAGTCATCAATCTCCATATTAGAAAATTCACCCACTGTCTCCAGAAATCTCTTCATCTGTTCCTCATCTTCAAATACTTGCCAATGCGTAATATTATCTGGAATTGATGGTCTATAACGTACCTCAATTTCATACCTCAAAAGAGGATTCTGAGGAGGGCAGAATGTACTAGCAGCCACAGCAAGAGAATCTGCCATTCGGTTCTGCTCTCGGGGTATGAACTGTATGTTAAAGGCTGAGAAGAAATTCTCCACCATGTCCCAAACTTCATTTCTATATGCCCTCAGCCGAGGATGCTTGGTTTGGCATTGATTTCGGACCTGTCTCACCACCAGCTCAGAGTCTCCCATGACTTTTAAATTCTGGATGCCCATGTTTCTAGCCGTTTGCAATCCCAATAAAAGTGCTTCATATTCAGCTACGTTATTGGTAGCCTCATACTCCAATTTAAAGGACAGTGGGATCCATTTGCCTGTAGGAGAGATTAATAACACCCCAGCTCCATTGCCTTCTCTTGAATTTGCCCCATCAAAATGTAAAGTCCAGATTCCAGCTTCATAATTTTCTGAAGGCTGCTCATCCTTAATTTTGAAGGAGGATTCATGCTCATAATTTTGATCTTCTTCTAGCATAAAGCATGAAAAATCTCCTTCTTTACTATAGACTGGTGAATTTTCAGAGTTATCAGCCTTAGTAACTACCTTGACAAATTTAGTCTCTCTATATAACCTCCTCTCCTGTCCACCAAAAACTGGGATGGTAGCATATGTTAAATCCAGCTTAATTGACCCACCAATTTTTGTACCCCAGGACCTTGACAGCAACATGCCAAAGCGGGATGGGATATCAGCCACCACAATGTCCATGACCACACTCTTTGTTGGAATTTGGGCCAAATTGACCACTAAATCTTTAATCATACCCAAGCATTTGACTCTTTTGGAATCAAATGAATAAAGGTCTTTATATGGACGTGTGATCTGTAATCCTAATTGTTCCATGACTGACAAAGGCATAAGATTATGGGAAGCCCCAGAATCTAGCATACAATTGTGTAACAGCAGGTCATGGATGACTAAAGACACGTAAAAAGGAGGAGTAGAAGGGTCTATCTCCTCGACATGTGGGCCAAAGACTACCAGGGGTCTTTTTTCTTGAAGGTTTAAACTATCAGGCACAATTGATATTTCAGGAGGGAGCATAAAAGAAGTAACCTGAGATTGATATGCAGGCTGTTTTAACAGCTCGGTCAGGGGGACTGGGATCTTAATTTTCTCAAGCTCTTTCTGTAAGCTAAAAGCAGAGGAAGGCTTTTCCATTACGACTTCTTTAAATTATTTATTTTCAGCTGAGGATTTAACTTCTTTGGATACAGACTCAACATTAGGAGGACTAATTGTACAGGAAGAAGAAGGACTTTGATTATTAAACTGCAGAGGAGTATTTAGAGGACTCTTACCTTTTCCTGCAGCTTTCTGCATTGTCATCTCTTTTTGAGCAGGTGCTTCTTTCTGAGGTGGCTCTTCTTCTTGATCTTGAGTTCGAGTCCTCTTCCTTGAAGATCTGAGATCATATTTTACATTGAATTGTGCTTGCATGAAAATCATATCTTCTGTTGAATTGTGCTTGCATGAAATCATTAAACTGTTTACAATAATGATCAATTTCTTCTTCTTCAATGTCTCTGGTCCTTTCTTCTTCTTGTAATGGACATTCTACTTCATCATTGTCCGAAAAGGTCAGGTCTACATCTTCTAATTCATAAGCAGCATCTTCAGCATAATCATCAACTGGTCCTTCCAAATACAATGGGTGTGGTACTTGGTCCTATTTCTCCTTTATTTCCTTCTGCAATATTTGCAATGGTGGTCTTTTATACTGGGGATTGTAGCCTCTGTTTAGAGCATTCTGGAAATTTTTGGGAGCTAAATTTTCAGCCTCCAATTCAAGCTTGACTAGCTTTTTAATCATTTTGCTCATTTCTTCCATCTTGTCTGAGTCTTTGTCTTGATTTGAAGTAGAGACCTCCTCTTTTCCCTTTCTTCTGGTATCCTGTTCAACTTTTTCTTTCAATTTTCCGGTGGAAGAAAAATTAGCTTCCAATTCAAGAGCGTCTGACTGAGCATCATCCAGAGTAGTAGGTTTCCTTTCCCTCAGAGAGAAACCAAAATCTGAATCAAAGGCTGCTATGAAGACCACTTTTGCAGCAGTTTGGTGAGGCTTCATCTCTGGAGGTAGATTCAGATACAACTTGTTAAATCTTTTAATAAACTCTGACACTCCTTCATTATTTTTCTTCTTGAGTGTATTGAATTCAGTAAGACACTGACCATGATATTTCTTTTCTCCCCACTTCCTGAGGAAAAGTTCTTCCATTCTCTCCCACGTGGTTACTGAGTGGTTTGCCAAAGTTTTGAACCATTTTCTGGCTTTACCATCAAGAGATTGAACAAACAGTCTTAAGACCACATCCAAGTGTTCTACATTTAAATTCTCTGCAAAAGAGCAGAAGACCTCGAGATGCTTCTGAGCATCAATCTCATTTTCTCCATTAAATATAGGCAAAATCTTCAAATAATCTTGTGGCATATAATTTAGCACCTGTGGTAAGGCCAGTGGAGTGTATTTGTTCAACAGAAAAGTAGGAACATTGGCCATTGGAGGAGGTGGGGGTTGTGCAGCAATTTGATGAGCAAGTGGAGGAAGAGGAGGAGGTGGAAGTGGAGTATGTATAACAATGGGAGTGTACTGTACAACAGCCTGAGGTGTAGATGGAAACAATTCACGATTAACAGGAGCTACTTCTGTAATTTCTATAACTTCTTCAGCCTCAGGGGTAGGATGAAAGTTCTCTTTAGCTCTAGCACTTCCCCTAGGTGGGCTATCTGAGTAATATTCAGGATTTTCCTCAGTGAAGTCGGGATTTTCTACTGGAATTTCTTGAGAAGAAGAGGCTGGATAATCTTCTGCAGAAAACTCAGGGATTTCAGTGCGGACTGATTTCTTTTCTTTCCAAACTCTTCTATGTATTATCTTCTTTGGGTCAGACACAGGTGTTTTCAGCTGAGACGTATCTGACCTCAAATGTGGCTTACGAGGAGCCAGGATCTCAAATAGATTTACCAAATAAATAACAGTGGAGTCGCCAAGGTGAGAGATAAACAAATCTTCAACTCTCTGTGCTCACCTGATTAGAGAGGGAATATGATTTTTCGAGGCCGAAGGAAACTGGTTTTCTTAAATTCTATCCCCGTCAACGGTGCCAGAAAGATGTTGTAGACAATTGTTGTCACTCCTAGAGACAACCTAGAGTTTCCATAGACCAGTGCCTAGGACATCTTATCATAGCAAGAAGAGCATTATATAATGTATGAAGTTGTCAGCTTCAGCTCACTTGCTATATCTTGTAAAACAAGGAAAATGATTTTGAATGGGACCAGATTATACAGAAACTGTCACAAAGAAGGTAATATTGCAGAGGCAAAATGCAAAGTTTCCCATATAAAAACATCAGACAGTTAAGAGACAATTTATTGTAGAGAGGGCCGTTTCAAGTAATATGTCACAGAAATCAAATATCAGAAAGTGTATGGAGTGAAAGAAATATTAAGAAGATACTGGTTAACCTTGAGCCAATACCCAGATACACAACAGAACCATATATGGGCTTATCAATCTAAGAATCCATATACGACAATGGCGTTTTAAAAGCACCCTCCCAAAGCAACTAATATAGTAGAAAATATGGATGAAATGAACATGGAACAGTATATCATGCCTGAGCCATATTTAAATCGCTTGACTGACCCAAGTATGGGCACCAACTAGGATGAATCCTTACTTAGAATCAGTGAGCCACTCGCATTCTAGTATCATGATACAAGAAGAAGATATATGAAATGAAATATTGTATTAAACACATAAGAGAAGTTTACATACTGTGAGATATCAAAGACCAGAATCCTCTAAAACAGATAGAACTCCTCCTCACTGAGACCCTACGGGCTCTGAGCTTTCATACAAAAGTTTTTACAAAATGTATACAAAGTGCCTTTCACTGCACAATTTTCTGATACAAGTCTGGAACCCTAACTAATTCGTTCTCCTGAAGCTTTATAGGAGAAGCTCTCCAAAACCTAACAAAAGGTAGTTGGTGAACATTTATTTTACTCATTAAAACAAATTGGTGGGAAAAATGTCCGCCCATACTGTTTGACGGTGTTAGACTGCTGTAGGTACTCTGCTGCTGCTCTATGGAATAAATGTTGAGGATGAAATTATCCTCATAAACAAGACATAAAAAATAAAATATACAAGCACTCTGTCCTTTGCTGAAAGAGAAACATGCTGTAATAAGACCTGGAGGATATTGGTGTTTGTGAATGGTACTCTCGATCCCTTAAGCCCTGAACTGGAATTTAAATTTTCAATGCCGGACACTAAACTCCTCGATCTTCTGCTGATATTCTTTGTGGCATCATTAATGTTTTCATCTAACGAACCTGTCCCTTTCGAATTTCTCTTAGAGGTTTGATAAATTACAGCTCTGCTTCATTTAACAAAAGTCTTATCGACAATATTTCCCCGGATCTATGCTCCATCATTCTGCACCTGCCGAATGGACCTTTGAAATGCCCTTGACCTCTGTAATGTAAGCCACAAATCACAATGGTTCTCCAGCACTAGAAACCTGCAAAAATCCACAAAGACGTCAAAGGAAACCGGACACTGGGGTTGTGGATGCGACAATGATAATGGAGATGGTGATATGGACTGGGCGAAGAGGTGATATGATGTAGGGTGACGGAAAACGTGGGTAAATAGCGAAGGAGTAGAGGGTGAAAATGAGATAATACAGTGGGACGATGATAAGTGAATGAGGCGGAGATACATAACATAAATACTGGAGTATGACCCATAATCGGAATATGTGAATGGTGAAGGGGAAAACAGATGACACGTGGACGTTGTGACGTGGAGATACGGAAGATTTAGTCAGTGACGTGTAAATAGTTCTGGACCATACGATTATCAAACAATATCAACGGTTAAAACATAGCTGGAGGACGATGGAATGGCGAGCCCGAGGCACTTTACACGGGAGCTAAAGTTCATGTGGCTTTGGAGGACGATAGCCATCGGATGGAGGCTTACAGATCTGACGGCGTATATGAATTCCGCTGCATGACTATTGACTGAATGATAGTGCGCGAAATAAAAGCAGTTTTGGGATGTACAGAGGGACACTTGTCATGCGATTTGTGGAATCGCTGGCACAATGGGAAATACCACTTGCCTAGCAAAGGTGGTGCGGAAAATTTAGGCCGATTTTAGAGCAATGGTTATGGGCGTGGGGACCACTATGGAAAATAAGGCTCCGCTCCGTTGATTTGTATTTTGATCCAACGGTCCAGAGGGCACGCGATGGACGTGCGTGTTCAGCGCCTTTGGGACTTAATACCTGGTCTTGAACCTTGATCACATGGGACTGTAAAATATCAGGGTCTACGGCTAAAGGGGCTGAACGTTTTATTGTTTCGGATATACGCCCGTAGCGTTTACTAATGTATTTGAGGAGGTGGGAAAGGCAAAGGTAGACCAGAATGGATTTATTAAGCCATGATAGGGAATTTAAAAGCTTTGGGGGAGTTGGAAACCAAAAATTTAAACGAGGGGCTGACATGTACAACAGAGAGGAAGAAGTTATGCCTATGAAATATGTTGTGCCTAGTTTAAGAATTGAAACAGTCACAGATATGGTATACAACGACATCATGGAAGAAAGGATGGAACAATTGCTCACTTTGGAGGAAGTCATGTTCATCGTATGATTTCATCAGCAGGTGCAGAAGGCATGAGAGAAAGCATGACATGACATGCACATCAAGAAAAAAACATTTAAGGAAGGAGACCTTGTACTGTTGTATGATAGTACATTCGCAAAGTTCCCAGGAATTTTCAAGACTCATTGATTGGGGCCATATATTGTCAAAAATATCTCTGATGGTGGCACAACTCAACTTTCTAAGTTGAATGGCGAATTATTTCCTGGACGAGTGTGTTTCGGGGAATATCACCCTAGAGGTTCATTGGGTTACAACCTCCACAGAGCAGGGCATGCTACTTAAGAAGGACTCACACAACCATACATGTTCATGAAAAACTAAATAGAGTAGATCGAGGAAGTTACCCGTAGGTCCTACGGTTGAAGCAGATCCCGTGGGGTCCAAACCCCCAGCAACCGTCCTTCCTTCTTAACCTAAAAGACAAGAAGAAACAAGCATGAAGAACTGGTTGTACATCATATATCTACTCTAAATGTTAGTGAAATCCATATGAAACATTAAATAAACCATAATGAATGCTTAAATAACAATTTTCTCATATATGTAAGCAGACACTAACACGTATATTTCGAGAACAAGATGGTACTTATGTATTATAAATAGCATGTACAGAAATAACGAGTGGAGAGATCACCTGAATCCTTCCACGATCTTCGAGCAGACCGTCGTCTGGATCCGTCCCGCCCTTGCCTCACTAAGATTCCTTCCAAACTGGTGCATACGAGATGACATATAGGAAGATGAGCATCTCAAGGAAACAAGGGTTTCCTGTAATGAACTAGGAAAGTGCAGGAGGCATGGGGAATCAGACTTGGATAGGGAATACCAACAGAGTATAATATCAATAAATTCTCTCTCTCCCTTAGGCCATGCACATGAGGGGCTTTTATACTCCCTCCAAGTAGTTTCAACAGTTGGAAACAGTTGGCCACGTGTTGGGGTGGTTGAACTACCTGAGTAACCATCAACCCAGCCCGAAAATAGGGAATTTTTATATATTTTTTCATGATTTTAATGGCATACGCGGAAAAGTGCATGTGGACTCGCGTATACACGCGGAAAAAGCTGGGCATAACCGCGTATGGGGATTTTTACACTGTTTTTTAGTGAATTTGTCCAAGTCTGTAGGAATGGGTGCCCAAAGCCATAAAAGAAATCATGAATCATATGAAGGTGAGAAATGATGCTATAATAGATGCCTCCTAATATATGAGGTCAGAAGGGGTACATGATGGCCGAAATGTATTATGCACATAGAAAGAACTTCGCAAGGACAAGAGAGGACTTCACCAGATTTCAGCCTGCCAAAAACCAATGAAAGAAAACAGAGAGTCAACTCATGCTAAGGCGGGCATACCCATGCTCAGTCCAAAAATACATCATATAGAAAGTAGTGAATAGATCCAACATGTATACAAGTATAGCTGAACTGAAAGTACACAATGAATCATCTGAGCATGGCCCGGAAGTGTAAGTCCGAATCAATGTCCAAGTATCACATATAGAAAGCTGATCAAAGATGGTGCAACTGGATGTCTGATCATATAAGTAACTGAATCTCCAAGTACCGAATCATAAGAGGTGGAACAAACGGTACAATCACGCAACTCGGGAGCCAACATATAAGATGCTGCTGTACTGAACTGCAACATATAAGGGTGGACGACATCACTGGCAGAAACTAAATGGACTGTCAAAAGTGAACCGAGAAATGCTGATGCAACCTGAGGTCTTCACCGATTACTATGGCACAATTCTACACAATGGGAATAAATGAGCTGAAGTCGACCATGTGAGAAATTGTTGGATTACCGGTCAATGATGTATACCGTTAACCAATGCGAGACAACCCACCAATAATGAAAATGAGCGTCAAGGTGCCCCAGTACAATCTAACAAGTGCGAATGAATGAGTTGAAGTCGAACACTTGAAAGAATCTACCAATCAGGAGGCAATGATGAATCCCCACTGTCGATAGCGAAGAGTCTGCCACTGATGATTGCAAACCCTAAGGTACTGACAAAAAGACTCTAGACCTTATTCCTAGAGCAATGAGTCGGAGTCGATGGGAAAAGATCTGCTGGAAGGAAGGCATTAAGGCATCCCACATCAGTCCAGCGCGAGTGTAACCCGCAGGCCAAAATTTGGAAGGAATCGGACGAAGGAGAGTGATGGAACCAAAACCGAAGTACGTTTCCGACGTGCACAAGATGAAGCTAGCGCACGGAAGAAACCCTCTAAACCAACCAATAATGAAAGCTGACACAGAGGCGAGAAATCCACCGATAGGGTCAAATGGAAATCAAGGTACTGCACGAATCCCAAGTGTGATAATGTGTGTGACGTCGAACACAGGGGAAAACACTCAGTCAAAGACCCATGATGATGATCAAATGCTGAGCACGAGGTCACCTATCAATGATGGAAATAGGCCCAAGGTGCGGCTCTAGGTTTGCTCTCAGAGCAATGTGTCGTAGTCGATAAGAGACAAACCCGCCGACAAGAAGTCAATGGGGACCTTCTCAAACCAGCACGAGTAGAAGACCAAAACATCTGATGTGATAGAACATGATACTGACAAGACCGGGAAGGCCGACTGAATAATGAGTTAAGAGACACCGCAGAATGGCCGACTCAGGTTAAACTTCCCTTGAACAAAAGCACGACTCGTGATGACCATGGCAGTAAAAAGTGACACTGTATAAGTCTGTTATGCAGGAGGCAGAACAAACTCTCCATATGATTGGAAGAGATAACCAACCGGGGGAGAATTGACAAGTGAAACATGGTAAAGGCTAAACCTAGGTCAAAAACTAAAACCATCCCAAATGAAGGAAATATATATAAGTATATGTGATTTGTTCAAGGGCGACAAACTGACTCTGTACTGCCATCAAAACAACGAAGATACATCCCGTTCCCGCTCTTTTTGTTATATTTGATTTTTTGTCTTTTTCATATAATAAGCCTGAAAAAGAATAAAAGAATGCTATGGTACAATGGATAGAACGAGTATCAAGAAATCAGATGCACTAGTTCCTGGGATTGGAAAAATCCTATGCTCAATGCAAGGTGGCGAAAACTGGTAAGTGATACTCAGAGGAATGTTCCATCCATGGGTAAAAGGTGTCAAGTCATGATAGCTAAGTGCATGCAATGGTTAACTTGTACAGAAAGTCAAGGTCAAAAGTTGGCTTAAACATCGAGTCCAAATGAAGCCGGCTAAAGGCCAGGATAAACAAGTAGCCAATATGCAATGCAATAATACAACTTAATGACACCAGGGAGCCTCTAGGGTAAAAGCCAGAAAAAATGATAGTGAAGAAGAAGAAGAATGAAGCTTCAACACATAAGACATGGCGGGACTAAAGAGGACTCCCGAGCCTACATAAAACGCAGCATGGGCAACAAGTGATAGTGAGGAACTAACTCGGAAGCCCATGTAAAGGAAGGCTCTACCATAAAGTCATGATTAAATAATCGGCGAGTGAAATGGGTGTAGTACTCATGACCTGATGGGATCGACCCTATGGCAAGTGATCAGTATGGAGGCTAGTATGCAAGATGCAACGAAAAGTGATTTCCCTAACCTATATGCCAGTGAAGATCATATACCTGCCGTGACGAGTCGATAATCATGGATCAAAAACCGGGAAAAATCTCAAAAACGTCAAAATGTACCTGAAAACATACCAAACTGGGCACTTCCAAGCATCCAAGTTATGCAGCTTAAGATAGATCGAAAAAATATGCATAACAAGTTTTTGCGAAAATACCTCCAAGTTTTTGCGAAAATACCTCCGAGCATCCAAGTTTTAGCCATAAATAGACAAATTACCTCATATTTGGTTTATTATTGCATTGCTGATTTGGAAAAAGTGCTCTGGAGCAAAAAACTTCTTTCGTCAAATCAGGAACAACCGACTGTCGAAACGCACCGAAATTTTAGGTAGGCTCCTCAATCATCCTTGCAAATCATTTTGTCCATTTAGAAATTAAAATTTAGTGAATTTTACCATTAAAACCCTTGCTAAAAAATGCAGACTTGTGCATACGCAGGTTCATAATAGGAAAGTCACGTATATACGCGACTGTGTAAAGAAAAAGTCGCGTATGCGCAGGTCCGAAACTAAAAATGCGTGGCTAATGCATGATTGAATGAAATTTGACAGGATGAAAATCTCATGGAGAGAACGTGAGCATAGCGCAATTGATCAAGAGGTCATGCAAGATCGAGTAGCGCAAAATATCCTTCGGAATTGCGGATTGTTCAAATGCTTCAAAATGCCAAATATGAAAAGCAATGTTCGGTTGCTAGAAATGCTCGTCAATTACTAGGAACCAGATCAGGATTGCTTCATTATTGATCAGATGCCAGTACGCATTGAAGTGGAAGACATATATTTCATCACTGGACTCTCCCGGAGGGGAGAACCAGTAGACTTGCACGGGAAGCCCCTGGGAGGGTTAACCGTGGAAGATTATGTCCACGTGTATTGCGTAGAGGGTTCCAAAAAGGTTGGAACTCAGATTGCAATTAAATATTTACGGGATTTGCACATGAAAATCCTCCTTTTCACCATCGGCAGAGCGGCAGGATCTGCCTCTCTACATCAGGCGTCCAGGACGCAAATGAGCATAGCAGTAGAATGTTTGACTCATGTGTATGATTCTCATGTGTATGATTGGTGCACAGCCCTATTACTGAACATGAAGCAACAGTTGACCTCAATCCGCCAAGTAAAGACCAAACACTTTGGCTACGGTACAATTTTGACAACATTCTTCTTTGAGAAGATACCAGCATTGAGACCCAGAGTTATCTCTACCATCAGTAGCCCGCAGGACCCAAGAATTGCCCGTTGGGCGGACATGATGAAGAGATTGGGGGGTAGTGAAGTACCCCGGACCACATGGGACGATGAGTTCTTCCTTTGGTGGGGAGAACAAATCATCGCGGTGGACGACTATCCCTATGCCGGGATGGACTTTTGTGGAGATCCAAATCTAGTTCTTCCACCAGGCACAGCATGGGGCAGAGTCGGTAAGTTTGCAAATTTTTTTTGACTTATATAATTTTTTTGGATTTTTTCAAATATGTATGAAAAAATGAAAAACAAACATGTTTTTTTTATTGGATTCATAATGACTGACAATTCAAAATGATCATGATTCAGATGTTGGACCAGTTCAACCTGAGGGTCTCTCGCGCCACAAGCATCGCAGGGGCGAAGCAGAGATAGTGGATTCAGATAGGACTCTCCAGGCCGTGCAGAGAAACTTGGAGGGATTAACCCGCCAAATACCTATGGCTGCCGTGGAGGACCTGCTGGAAGCCATCCAGAGACGGGTGGTAGGAGTGCCCCGAGACTGGGTTAGATTATTCCGCCGAGTTGCCACTGCGGTCACATTCTATAGGAACACGACTTCTGGGCAGGGACCTCAGGAGTAGACAGATATTATATATTAGATGACTGTATATTATTTTTGAGACTGAACATGATGGGGGCATAAGCCCAAGTTTTGTATGACCTTATGGATCCAAATTTTGTAAAGTTTTTGAACACTCTGATGATATATATACAGTGATATTTGATGTGATGTGATAAATGTATCAAATGTATGATGTTTTTGATGATTAAAATTTTATTGTATGGAATGATTAATATGCCAATCCAATGCTTGATTAGCTAATGAGTCAGCAAACCAATTGTCAGCTCGAGGAATATGAATGAAAGTTAAAAATTGAAATGACCTTTGTAACAAATGTACCCTCAAGAACAATCGTAATAAAAATGGATCTCGTACCCGATAAGTATTGTTCAACTGCGACACCACCAGCTGAGAGTCCAAGAAAACTACCAACGAATCAACACCCAAAGATATTGCCTCCGAGAGTAGATAAACAACTGCAGTGTATTCTGCTATATTATTGGAAGCAGGACCAATGTAGACCCCTCTTGATACTAACAGCTGACCGGAAGGATAATGAAGCACCCAAGCCGTGGAAGCTAAGTTCCGGGTGTGTCTACTAGCACCATCGGCGAAACCAAAATGACTCATGACATCCGACACAACCTGCCAAAGCAGATCAAAAACATCACCAACTCATCAAAGATCGAAAATCAACCAGATATGTACAAAGCAAAAACTACTATATACAAAAGCAACATGCCAGGCCTAAGCCTAGGCATAATACTTCTTCAAATAGAGCCCATTTCGGGGCTCCGGCAACTCGTTCCCTTCGAAATCAACCAAGGTATACGCTCCTTTCTTAAGGACTTTTTTAATGATATAGGGGCCATACCACATAGACTTAAACTTTCCTGCCCCCAGGGCATCCTTTTCTTGGGCATAGACCAAAACAAGGTCACCTTCCGAAAAGACCCTAGGCTTGACCGCCTTATTGTACTGGACTTTTACTCGGTTTTTATGCGCTTCATTCATCGTGGCGGCATCCTGACGCTGCTCATCGAGATGTTCCAGATGAAGAAGCCATTCTTCCAAACTAGAAGTGTCAGGAAGAAGCTCAATAGCTAACTTAAGAGAAGGAATCTCGCATTCAATAGGAAATATGGATTCCACCCTGTGCACTACTTGAAACGGAGTAAAGCCACTTGCAGTTTTCACTGACGTCCTGTATGCCCAAAGTGCAGTATATAGCATAATATGCCAGTTGGATCTAGATTTATCAATTGTCCTCTGAAGAATTGTCTTGAAGGATTTATTCACGGCTTCCACTTGCCCATTGGCTTGAGGATAATATGGAGATGAATGCTCCTGCCGAAAACCCAATTTGAGAGCCAACTCAGCCATCATACTATTCTGAAAATGACTTCCATGGTCAGTGACAATCTCTCGAGGAATACCAAAATGAGCAATAACCGGGTTGAAGAGGAAAAGAGCTGCAGTCTCACCATCATTCCCAAAAGTAGGCATAACCTCGACCCACTTCGTAAAGTAGTCTACTGCTACAATAATATACTTTTGACTTTTAGCCAAAGGTGGGTTACAAGTAGTATAATCAATACCCCACTTTGTAAAGGGACCGACAGTAACGACTGGAAAAATCGGAGCTGGATGAGCACGCATTTTTCGAGTATAGACTTGACACGGATGACACTTTTTGACCGATTCAATACAATCCTTGAAAATCGAGGGCCAAAAGTATCCAGCACGCAAAATATTTTGGGCTATAGCAAGCCCAGATAAATGACCCCCACAAGCTCCACTGTGAGAATCATTGAGCACAGCCTCAACTTCTTTGAGAGTTAAGCAACGTCTTAGGATTGAATCAACCCCTCGACGGTATAACGCATCACCAATAATCAAATAATTCTTGGCCAAGTGACGCAACTTACGACGCTCATATTTCAAAAAAGTAGAGGGAAACTTCGCAGTCTAGAGATATACAATGATATCCCCGTACCAAGGATCCTGTGAAGAGATAAGAAACAAGTGTTCGTCCAGAAAGGACTCATCATAGATCATCTCTTCTCCACAGGGCAACTCGGAGATCAATTCCGCAAAAACTAATGATTTCTTGGATTTGGCAGACATGAAATCAAGATCAAATTCCTGTAAAATCACAATCCATCGATTGTATTTGCCCCCAATCACTCGCCTACTGAGGACAAACTGAAATGGATTGGCAGCTGCCAAAACATAAGTTTTGCGAAGAATAATGTAATGTCGGAGTCGTTGCACAGCATGAACTGCTACTAAAGCTAATTTTTCTATCGGAGTGTATCGGAGTTCAGGTCCTACCAGTCCTCGACTAAGGTAGTAAATAACATGCTCTGCAAGAGCATCATCCTCCTGAACCAGAACCATACCGATGGTAGATTCTGCTGCTGCTAGATACAAAAGGAAATCCCTGCTATAATCAGGTGGACTCAGTAAAGGAGCAGAGGTCAATGCTTTCTTCAAAGCATCGAATGAGCGTTGAGCGTAGTCGTCCCAAAGAAAAGGAACTCCTTTCTTCAACAATCTCATAAATCCCTTTGTCACTTCAGCATAATTGACGATAAACCTCCGAAGAAAATTAGACTTTCCTTGAAGACTTTGAAGCTGACGGATGGAAGACGGGGGAGGCAACCGAAGTATTACCTCAACCTTGAAGGGATCTACCCTTATCCCTTCCCTAGATACAATGAATCCCAATAGTTGACCGGATGTAACCGCAAAAACGCACTTATTCGGATTCAATCGAATATTATAAAAACGACATCTTTCAAATATTTTCCGGAGGTGACCAGGATGATCCATCCTCTTTCGAGAATGAGCAGCTAAATCATCTAAGTATGCCTCGATAATCTTTTTGATGTCGTGGAAGGCGTATGACATGGCCCGCTGAAAGGTAGCCCCAACATTTTTAAGACCAAAAGGCATCTTCTTGTATGCAAACGTACCCCAGGGACAAATAAAAGCAGTCTTATGTTGATCTTCAGGACAGATAGTAATTTGATTATATCCGAAGAAACCATCCATGAAGGAGAAAATCTCATTACCGGCACATTCATCAATGATTTGATCGATAAATGGTGTGGGGTAATTATCTTTAGGACATGCTTTATTCAGGTCTCTGAAATCGATGCACACTCGAATCATTCCTTGCTTTTTATCTACGGGAACGGGGTTTGAAACCCATTCAGTCAAAGGAACAGGGAAAATGAATCTCGCCTTAAGCAGCTTCTCAACTTCAGCTTTGATAGCTGCTGCCTTCCTAGGATTGACCGGACGAAGTTTTTGCCTGACCGGCTTAGCGTTTTCATATGTCTTGATCTCATTCTGGACAATAGATGGGTCTATGCTAGGAATTTCCTCATAAGACCAAGTGAATACATCCCTATACTCTTTAAAGAGCTCGGTGTAAATTTGAACCTCTTCACGGGAACATTAAGCTCCAATGAAGACATTCTCGATAATATTGGGATCCCTGGAAATGTTCACCAGGATAGTAGGAGAGATCACAGCCATGTTCCCTTCAGCATAAACCTGTGTTGGTGCTAAAGGGTTCAAGACTGGGTGAACAGGACCAGGAGATGGAGGACTTGGAAAACTTGTTTCAACTTCGCTCAAGTCAGGTAAAAAATAAGACCGATGATGCAAATCATCCCACGGTCTATCTATACCAGTCATGGCTTCCAGGATGGCCTCTTCAGATGGAAGAGTGGTATCAAGGCAATCCTGGGCCGAAGAAGAACTAAGCGTCCAAGCCAGAGCCACATCTCCATCCAACTCTTCCGGTGAAAGAGGAGCTGGAACGGATTCTGCAGAGTCAACAATAGACTGATATGCAATCTCAGCTGCAGAAATCGGAGATGCCATTCCACCCACTTGACCTTCCGCTAATGTGGCAGTAGGGGAAGGTAAGGTCCAAGGGTCCGAAAAATAATGAGTTTTGAAGAACTCTCTTCGAAGAGGAGCCTTGGAGGATGAAATAGCATTAATATGAACCGTAGGAGGAGGAATATCGAAAGTACCCATCAAGGAAGAATACATTCCAACTCCTAAATTCTCTACAGGCGCCTTAGTATTATCCAACTTAGGAATAGATGAGTCAGTAGACGCATTCGGGTCTATAGGAGGACAGTCCAGTTAATCCACTGTAACAATCCTCCCTTCGTGGGGGAAACACATAATTCGAAATAATGAGGATGCAATGGCATCCATCTCATAAATCCAGCTCCTCCCCAACAGAAGGTTGTAGTCCAAGCTTGCATCCACTACCTCAACCTCTATATTGACAGTTTTGCCCCCAACACAGATGGGAAAAGCTGGGACAATACCATGGGGTCTGTGAGAATGACCATCGAATGCAGTAAGAACAGTGCTAGATGGAATAGCTTTGGGAGATCCAAGTGTCTTCCAGCATGCGAGAGACATCACGCATGTGGAAGCACCCTCATTAACAACCGTTCGAAAGATATTGCACTTCCGATACGACGATTTAATATGAAAAGCCATGTGATGAGGAAGTCTCTTCTTAAAATTAGTCATATCAAAAGTAATCAGAAGAGAATTTTTCGGATCAATAGCCCCAATGGCAGTGAGCAAAGCACTGCGCTGAGCTGGACAAGACTGGAGTACCTCTAAAGCTGACATAGCACAAGGACTCTGCGCCAGATCTTCTACAATCGAGTAGTTCTGGGTATCCCTAGCATTTGGATTAATCGTTGATCGCTTAGAAGATGCTTTGGGCATACGAGGCATAGACTCAACAGTAGGCTTCGTAATGTGAAGCGGCTCAGTAGCATCAGGAACTTCCTTAGCTTTCGAAGACTCTTCTCCGCCATAATCATGGGATCTCGTAGCGATATCCGCGTGAGCACTCATCATGAAAATGTTCGATGGAATTTCCCCTTCCTGGGTACCTCCAGAGGAAGCCCCAGGATTTTGGTTCGCGCCAACAACTAATTGTTGCCCTTGGGGAAAAGGGTTTGTTAACACAGCCTGGGAACTAGAAGAACCCTGTTGGGCTAACAAGCACTGCGCATCCTGAATTTTAGGGCAAAGGTGTGTGAGATGGTCTCCAGTACACAACTTGCATGGAAACTTCACTTTCTTTTTCTCCTTTGGACCCTCACCAACATGCTCGTTGGTTTTATTCGCATTACCCTTCCCGTTCTTGCCCTTCTTCTTATTATTTCGTCCCTTCTTCTTCCCATCGGATTGTTGATTTCCTTTGGGATCAGAAGCTTGGACAACATTTATGGACAAAGACTGGGAAGGCGATGACTCGGCAGGCACAACCTGACTAGAAGGAGCATCTTGCAAAGACAACTGCTGCAGTTGATTAAGCAGGCTGGCTGCACCACTATTGATCGATCCGACAAGCCCATCACCATGCGGACCGGGCTTAGTTTTCGATAAATCCAATTTGGAGCGAGGAGCATTGGGAAAATATTTATAAAGGACCCCAGACTGAGAATAGATCAGTTCCAACTGCTGGGCCCTAAAAATGGCCTGCTCCTCGGAAAATACCCCACATAGGGATACATCTTTTGAAATTTCTGACTGCAGAGATTTGAGAAACCATTCGAGAAGGAATTCTCCTGGAATATGGGCTTTAATAAGCCTCTTCCTTCTCCTCCATTCCTGAATGTGATCAGAAATGTGGGTTGCCTCATCCTGCTTAAAATTAGCCAGGAGTTCCGTCCCAGCCTCATATCAGACAGGCAACTGAAAATGGTTTAGAAATGTAACAGTCAGTTCTCCAAATGTAGCAAAACTGCCCCTAGTTAACTCGATATACCATTTGGCAGCGTTTCCAGTTAGGGTGCGTTGAAACAATCTCAACCTAATCGAATCATCGATCAGGGAGTTCGAAGAACACCATAAGTGGAAAGTGGTGATGTGGTCAGCCGGATCCTCTCCATTCTTACCTTCAAACTTTGGAATATCTGAAGGAAGTTTGGTCGAGACCGGAGGCCACCCCGGACTATAACGAATCGGATCATTAGTCAACTTCAACAGATCTGGCAAGTTTAACGTTGCCAGAAAAGGTAAGCGAGGCGGAGCCTGAGGATTCCATCCTTGATGGGATGGATTCCCAACATTATGAAAAGAATACCCTGGATTTGATGAGGCACCAGGTTGCCAAAAAGGACTCGTAGAAAAAGGAGAAGAACCTCCTCCCAACGCAGAGTTACCAAAGCCCAGACCAGTTCCCCCCGCTGAAGTATGAAATGAAGAGGAAAGCCTCTGATAGGGGTTCCAGGCATTAGAAAGAGGAGAAAAGTTCTGATAAGCACTCGATGAAGGGGAAGAAGTATTCCCTTGGTGACCAGCGTAAAACTGATTCCCTGCCCCCGCTGTAGTTAACACAGGGTTCCACCCTCTAAAAGTAGTCGAACTTTGCCCCCCAGACCAAGGGTTGAAACTATGGGTCTGAGAAGTAAACGGAAAGGACCCTAAAGAAGGATTTGAACTAGGAATGTTTCCAGTTCTGAAGGGGAACCCTTGAAAAGAAGCTGATCCACTAGCCATGGAAGACATGGGTGTAGATCCAGCTGCAGCAGCGGAAGAGGAAAAAGAAGGAATCCCACTAGTGGGCATTCCAAAACAGAAGGGACCAGAATGAGAAGCATAAGCTTGGGTGAAACCATAACCAAACACAACAACACTAGAAGCAATCGAAGATAAAGCAATAGTGCCCCCTCCTTCAACAGAAGCAAGAGTCTAAATGCCTGCAGCACTCACGGCAGAAGTCGCGTTCCCAGTCGTGGCCATCGAAAGGTATGAATGATACGGAAGATCTTCCGGTCTCTCTGACTCAGGTCCGATGTATTGAACAACGAACGGATAATCAGGAGGAAGAGGAGATGGACCTGACGCAGGAGGTTCAGGTACTTCTTCAATTTGAAAATCTTCTTCCTGAGGAAATAAAACTCGCGAGGTGAGCGGAATGCTCCTCTCGGAACCGACACCAGAATCAGCTATGAAACCTTCATATCCTTGTGGAGGATCTCTCTCCACTACGTCAGACGTCACAGGGTGGTAACCACCTGCTAAATCACTCCTACGCCTTCTCGAAGAAGGCTCTGGACTCTCGGGAGATAACCCCCAGATTCTCCTCGATCGACGAGGCGCTTGATCAGCCACTTTTATAGATTTTAAATTAGACTCAAAAAAGTGAAAATCTAGGCAAGCTAGGAGCAAAGAGCACTCACTAAAATAAAAATCCCCGAGATACAGTCAAACAAACAACCTTCAAGTATTTCCGCTCCGAGTGATGAGGACCGGACACCAAAATACAGGAAAGCGAAATATAGGACCTCCCGAAAGCAGTCTGGGATGATTAGGGCCCAGAACAACTAGCGAAGGTATCAGAAACAGTTATGCCGACCTCCTAACGACAACCTTTGTCGGCTCAAGCACCCAAGCTTCGCAAGGGCACCCCCCGGAAGTACTGCTGAAAGTGATGCGACGTCTACCTCAGGTACCACGGGTATTCCCCCCCGCAGTCACTTGTGTGGAACCTAGGAGTGGCAACTATGGGCACCAATCCGTGTCAGAAGCCGGGCGGAATGGTCTTGAGGTCAGATTCAGCTAATCGGAGAGGGGGTATCCCTCTTCTCAGCCTTCACTTCCCCTCCGCTTGACTCTCTGGAGGAGAGCTTTCCCGGTCCACCTAACGGAGTTGGATTTCGCTCAATTAATCGACTTCTATGTTTTGTTTGAGCGGCCTTGGAGAGTTAACTCTTCACTCACCTAATCCAAGGCCCTACAACCTAGCTAGTTGGTGTATGAGACTTAAAAAACTTGCTAGTTGATTTTAAATTATATCGCTTATTTTAATGGGCTGTTATGTTAAGTCACAAGGATATGGAGATGAAACTTATGATTTTTTGATGCAGAAAGAAATTAATAAAAACCAAACTACATGCAAAATGCATTTATTGTCTTTCGATGAAAAGAAAATTCTATACAGGTTCTACGAGACTAAAAATTGTATTTTTCTTTTCAGATAGCAAACTCGCACTCACAAAAACTATGAAAATGACTAAATGCTGAAGTGCACCTAATGCAAATCACTACAAGCATGCAAATTCTAAGATGCAAAATCTCCTAAAGCAGAGTGAACTTTCCCAAAAGCTCCTTCAGTTTTAACTCTTTTTGGTTGTCCAGAAAGCTAGTTCCCGAAATCAAGAACTCTTAATATGAAGACACCAAAAAATGCTTAAAAACAAGAGGAAGAAATCAATGACAACTCCTCCCCAAAATCAAGCCAAAAACCAAAAGCAAGAAACCTCACAAAAGCTTCAAAAGATGTAGCAAAACGAAAACAAAAATGCAACAACAAAAGCAAATAACAAGACAAAATGTTTTTTGAGCCTTTGAAATGCAAAAACTAAAATCAAAGCAAATGTTTTTTGAGCTTTTTAGTTTTATAAAGAAAGAGCTCGAAAATACCAAGCAAAACTATCAAAATCCAAACCAAATAAGACTGAATTTCAAGCACAAACTTCAACAATGCTCAAAACCTTATAAGGCTAACTAGTAGCAAGATCAATAAGAGCAAAAGAAGACAAGAAAACTCAGCCAATCAGCCTAGAAGAATAGTATAAACTTGCCGCAAACAAAAACTCCAAAGACCCTAGAAAGACTCTTCAAAAGCTGCAACAAGACCTAGCCTACTAAACTCAAGAAGACCAATCAAGAAACGGGCAAAAATCGTAGTGCCAAGAAAAACACAAGGATAGGAAAGAGTAAATGAGTAGGAGCTCTCTGTTCTGATAAAGCAGAATAGCCAAGAATGCTCAGAAAGCGATCTTGGTACTCAAACCAGAAGTGCCAGCACCAGAAACAAAACTTTGCCAAAAAGACTAGTTTTCAATCAAATGAAAGAGAGAAAAGACCAAAGACCACTTCCTTCACAATCCAGAGGGTACAAAGACACTGTAGAAACAGGTCTCCACAGCCAGAAAGGACCAAAAAGTCAATAAATCCAAAAATTCAAAATCTGCCTAGGTATACGCTACTTCACAGTTTAGCAACAAGCATGCATACGCGACTGTGCTAAAGGAAACACGTGTATATGCGACTTCCTTTAGACAAAATTGCGTGTATACGCGACTGTGTGCATAAAAAAGCGCGTATACAAAGGTAAATAGTGAAAAAACAAAAAGGATCAAGCCTGGATAATAAACCAGGACTTCAGACTGACTGAGAAAAAGTAAACTGGATTGCAAATGAAAGTTAAAACTGTCGGCAACCTATCAAACAGCTGAAACCACCCAACAGGGGAGTCACAAGAATGTGATCCCCAGCGGAGTCGCCAGTTCTATTTCGGGGAAAATCACCCTAGAGGTTCGTTGGGTTACAACCTCCACAGAGCAGGGGCATGCTACTTAAGAAGGACTCACACAACCATACATGTTCATGAAAAACTAAATAAAGTAGATCGAGGAAGTTACCCGTAGGTCCTACGGTTGAAGCAGATCCCACGGGGTCCAAACCCCCAGCAACCGTCCTTCCTTCTTAACCTGAAAGACAAGAAGAAACAAGCACGAAGAACTGGTTGTACAGCATATATCTACTCTAAATGTTAGTGAAATCCATATGAAACATTAGATAAACCATAATGAATGCTTAAATAACAATTTTCTCATATATATAAGCAGACACTAACACGTATATTTCAAGAACAAGATGGTACTTCTGTATTATAAATAGCATGTACAGAAATAACGAGTGGAGAGATCACCTGAATCCTCCCACGATCTTCGAGCAGACCGTCGTCCGGATCCGTCCCACCCTTGCCTCGCTAAGATTCCTTCCAAACTGGTGCATACGAGATGACATATAGGAAGATGAGCATCTCCAGGAAACAAAGGTTTTTGGTTTCCTATAATGGTAGGAAGTGCGGGAGGCACGGGAGTCGAACGGATAGGGAATATATGATATAATATCAATAATTTCTCTCTCTCCCTTAGGCCATGCACATGAGGGGCTTTTATACTCCCTCAAAGTAGTTTCAACAGTTGGAAACAGTTGGCCACGTGCTGGGGTGGTTGAACTACCTGAGTAACCATCAACCCAGCCTGAAAATAGGGAATTTTTATATATATTTTAATGATTTTAATGGCATACGCAGAAAAGTGCATGTGGACTCGCGTATACACACGGAAAAAGCTGGGCATAACCGCGTATGGGGATTTTTACACTATTTTTAAGTAAATTTGTCCAAGTCTGTAGGAATGGGTGCCCAAAGCCATAAAAGCAATCATGAATTATATGAAGGTGAGAAATGATGCTATAAACCCTCTTACCAGAAAACGCCTCCTCGGGTGTACTCATGCCAAGTATCCTATGAGGACAACAATTTTGCACATAAACCATAGTATTGCATGCCTTAGCCCACAAGTGTATGGGAAGGCCATGATCATGCAACATCGCCCATGCAGCAACCACGATCGTTCTGTTCTTTCGCTCCATGACCCCATTCTGCTGTGGGTTATGAGGTGCTATGAGCTCTCTTCGAATTCCTTCTGCGCTGCAAAAGTCCTTGAATTCGCCAGATATGAATTCATCACCATTGTCGCTCCTAAGAGCCTTCACCTACTTCCCCGACTCTTTCTCAACCAGTGCCTTAAACTCACAGAACTTTGAGAATGTCTCGCTCTTCTTCTGCATGAAGAAGATACAACACTTCCGAGAAAAGTCATCAACAAAGATCACATAATACCTGTGCTTTGCTGTCGAAGCTACTGAGAAAGGTCCACACACATCTGTGTGAATTCTCTCAAGGATCGTCATGGCACGACTATCCTTCTCGTGAAAGGTGGCTTTCACAAATTTTCCCAAAGTACATCCCTTGCACTGATCTGACTGCGTAAGTGTACCTTTGGGAAGCCCGGTAGAAATTTGCTGCAAAGTTTTCAAAGCACCAATCTCCTATGCCATAGCTCGCCCTCATCCCAGCTCACCACTACTTCTGCCTTACCTGCCATTGCTGGGCAGCCATATACCTGCAATTGATAAAGGTTCTTAACTCAAGCCCCTATCCTCCGGGTTTCACCAGTTACCTTACTACGCAGGAAATCCTTTCCCTCGCTAAAGACAACATCATATCCCTTGTCTTCCAACATCGCCATAGAGATAATATTCTTCTTCAATCATGGAACACGCATGAATTCCTTCAATACGAAGGGTTTACCAGAATCCCTCTCAAAGGAAATGGTACCGATACCAGTCGCACTGTATCTACCATCATCACCCATCTCGATGTGCACTCTAAGATCTTTCTCATCCAGATCAGTAAACAAATCTTTGTCTCCGGTCATGTGAAAATATGCACCACTGTCAAGAAACCACATTGATCCCATCACACTTGAGACCAAGCATGCGATCAGCAAAAAATATAGCTCAAATTGCGAGGCTAAGGCCTCTCCAGTTGTAGATCCAGTAGCCTGCTTATTTTTCTTCTTCTGTGGACAATTAGTGGCGTAATGTTCGTGTTGGTGACAGTGAAAGCACTTCACCTTGGACATGTCCTACTTCTTTCCTTTCACACCATATTGAGAAGAATTCTTCTTTCTCTTCCCCTTCCTTGCTTTGGCAGCCAAAGCAAAATTTTCTTCATCTGAATTCTTTGATGAAGATCCATCCCTGGTGCTCTCCCTTATCTCCTCCTGCACAAGATTCGACCAAAGTCGCTCCCATCCTGGCAGTTTCTCCCGACCATTGACAGAGTTTTGATAGGAATGAAAACTCTTCGAAAGCCCAAGGAGAGCCAAGCTCACCAAGTACTCATCATCTACAGTAACCCCCACACTTCACAGCTCATCCCTGCACTATACAAACTTCGTGAGGTACTTGGGTATACTGTCACATTTCTCCATTTTTATATTCATGAGCTTATCCTTGAGCGCCAACTTCCTCTGGTCGCTCTTGCTTTGGAAAAAATATGTCAAAGGTTTCCACATCAAGAATTGAGAAGCTTTACCATGAAGGCTGGACACTATGTGATCCTTCACACCTTCCAACAAAATCCTTCGACATTTTTTTGTCTTCTTTTTCCATACGTCAAGTGCAACAACATCGCTAGAAGCAGGTTTTGGAATTTTTGCATCTATGAACTCCTTCAACCCATTATCCTCCAGCACCGCCTCGATCCTGTCCTTCCATTCAATATAATTCGAGCTACCCTCAAGGGCATACTTCAATCACAATCCGTTGAAAGACATCTCAACTTCGACACTAAGAAAACACTGCTGCAAATTCGAATTCCACCAGCACAAAACTCAACCGCTTAAATGTTTTTCAATTGCTCCAATGATAAATATACCTCTGATACCATGTACAAAATCATATAAATGATATGTTATAAATCCGATATTCTCCTGATCACACATTATTTGACTTCATGCACAATACAGAACCTCTTCTACTATTGATCATTACTTGCGTAAATAAAATCAATTGCATGCACACATTAAAACCATAAAAATTCACACATATGAACACAGTAATTTATGGGAAAGCTTAAAGCTAGAAACCCCCAACTATCTGTATATTATATGTCATAGAGATCATGTAACAATCATCATACAAAGCTCCTCACAATCTCTCAGTACAATCTCCAATTGCTACACACTAATCAGGTCTGATCTAGAAAATCCCATGCACCGATCTCTGCCACTTGCTAGCCTACCTCTACTGCGCAATCACTGCTGAATAATGGCTCTGAATTAACTCGAATTGGTCCAGCCTTGCTCACGCAATCCTCATTGGCATATCCAACCACTGTGTGTTGCAAATCATGCAACACTATATTCACAACTGATAGTCACACTGCTCTTTCACCTACCTCTCCACTGGTCTCCACTGAAACTGTCCATGCACTGTAGTTAATTGATGTATTCTTTAGTTTATTAATGAGTTAATAATTAGTGAATTAATTAATAATTAATTCACACCACTCTCACTATTGTATCAATCAGTTAGACTAGATACAACTAGCTCAACTATGTTTAACTAAGTTAAACTGAACACAACTCCACCAACTACCTCAATAACTCCACCAAACTCTGTCACATGAGTTCTAATTGAATTCTCCATGCAATAGCTCCACTTAACCCTCAGGAATAGCATAATTCCTTCTGTCAGCTCCTGTGCCACATCTGTGCACTTAACTGAAGTGCTCCAAGAGAATAAGATAATGTTTAGAGTCCAAATATTATTAAGAGCTAATAATATTCGACATATCTATTTTTAGACTCGAAATCTAAAAATAGATTCTGCCCAATATGTCTAAAAATAGAAGTCCATCTATTTTTCCAACTTGACCAACCATCCACAAATAGCATCCTGCAACTCATAGAATATGATCGACATGTCTAAAAATAGACTTGTGCCAAAAATAGCCTGCGAGCCCACTTAGTGAAGGCGACTCTTTTCACTAAGCTCGTCATCTTGTTGCAATATCAACATACTCTTTGGGTGATAGACTGGTCTTTGACAGACAGATAGTAACTCTGGGTATGTTCTTTGATGTACTTTTCGGCTGCAGTACTCTATAGTACTCTAGTGAATAGAAAAGGTAGATAAATGACTTTGAGGTCTGCCATACTGCATAAAAAATGCTCTGGTAGCATTAGGACTTCCGTCAGGGTGGAAATCTTATCAGGAACACGATGTAGAATAAAAACAGTATGGGAGGGAAATTTCTGCTAATGTGAAACACTGATGATATTTTTTTGTGTTCGTTAGGCCTCATTAGGCCTTCTGTGTTAATCACAAGGTCTTCAATATGGTACATTTTCCCTCTAATCATTGAATTAAGGCTTAAAACCTTCAATAATGGGCATTAGAACTTTCTGATCCTTCACTGATACTCTTTGTTGCTTCATTTACTGTCTCTGTCTGTGAATTTGGAGCTTTAATGGTGCTGGAGGTTTTATAGAGTTTAAACTTTTTTCTTTAATGGAATATATAATTCCAACACCATTCCAGACATTTTCTCTGTAATCTCAGGCTCTAAAATTGGCCTTCTCTGCGCTCTGTGTCACTGTAATAGTGACTGTGAGCAATGGCAGTTTCCACCGCCTGTAACCCTGCAAAACACACAAAAATGTTAAGAAAATCCATGCAGAGTGATGGTGGATGTAGTGGAAGGCTGTGATAATGGTAGCGCAACATGGTGGAAATGGTGGATGCAATGGAAAATAGCTGAAAAATGCAGTGAGATGACAAAAATCTGATTTGATGAAAGTTTGGGGTGGAAATGGATATGGACCGTTCGATCAGATCTGGAGGTGATGATCGACGGTGGAGATTAGCCAATGGAATGACTTTGGAAGATTGGGTGAAAATGAAATAAAATTTAATGTAAAACTTTAAATTTTTAATGTGAGTAGAGAAAAAGATTTTTTAATGTAAATCATGAAAGTTTAAAATTTGGCGAAATACAAAGAAATGAATAAAAATGCAATGAAATCGGTGTGAATGGTGGGACCCGGCATGGGTAGAGGGTGATTTGATAAGGACCGTTAGATCTCAGGAGGAGATCGACGATTGAGATGATGCGATGAAGTTTTGTGGTCGCACGATGAACAAATATGAATGGAATGCGAGATGAAATGAGGGTTGTTGATCTTTATAGATCAACGGTCGAGATCTATAGATGAACCTTCGAAGGTAGGAAGTGAGGAAGTGGTTTTTCTGAAGAAACAACTGTTTTCACATGGTAAAAGGTGGGTGAGGTGGTTTTCACTTTTCGAACACGATATAGGTCTCAGACTAACACGTGGCATTATGAAACCACCTATATCACGTGAGTTCAAACTATTAAACTTCGGATGGAGAACGAACGCGATATGGATGTTGGCCGTTGGATCTGGGACCATGAGATCTGACGATGGGAGGAAGAGCGCGATATGGGAATGTGTGTGGTCAGTAAGGTGGGGGTCGATCAAAGGTGGTTTGAATATGAGCCGTCCGATCTACAAATGAACGGCTGAGATTTGGAGCGGGAGAGAAATAGTGGAGGAGCTGGTTAATGGTCGGGAGGAATGTGAGCTATCAAATCAAAAGGAATGAACAATCAGGATCTAATCATAACTGGAGGAGGCAGGGGCCAAATCTACAATGGGCTCACGAAGCGATTGCATCTGGACCGTTGGATTGGCAACAGATCAACGGTTGTGATTGGGTTGGAGGGTGTCCAATCGGGGAAAACTTGGTGGAGCGAGAGAGAATCTTGGTTGTTGGTTCCTGTGGATTCAATGGCCAGGATTGCATTGGGAGATCACAATCGGGGGAAATAGAGGGTAGCACAATAACAAGTTCCGATCGGCGATAAAGCGATTGGCACTTGACCGTTGGATTTATATGTGAATCAACGGTGGAGATTATCATCAGAGGGTTTACACAGGGATTCTATGGGCATGCGGTAAGAGCTATGCAAACCATCAGATATGTATAGATCGATGGCTGATAATGCACCAAAGGCCGACAGATCAAAACACCATCGCATCGGAAATTTTTTGTTTACAAAGGAAAAAGCGCTCTGCTCCAACTCTCCGATGTGATGAGCGCTTTATGGCTTAGCGCTTGGTCTTAGTGCTTGGGCCCATGGAGGGGAAGTGGTTAGGGGCTGGCCGAAAAGGGGCTAAGCCTGTTATATGAAAAAGTGGGTTTTTTGAAGGGAAAAATGGATTTTTAAGCCAAACAAAGGGTGTTTGCAAGGTTTAAAGGGGAGATGGGATGATTTAGTAGGCTTAGGAAGGGATTTTTTGGGTTAGAGGGGAAACTTTAAATTGGGAAAAAAGGTTAAGATGGGGAAATTTGCAGGGATACAAGGGGCAAATGGAGGCTTTTCTGAGCATAATTTTTTTCATAGACAGTGAGGCTTCTTGGATGGATACAGTAGTGAAGATCTTTTCAAAGGCAAAGGACACATAGAGGCTTCAAGAATGAGAGATTTTCATAGGAAATGTATTTCTTGAAGGCTCAAAAAAATATTTAGCCACCTATTTTCTTGACAAAAAATTCATAGGTGGCTAACAGTGGCTCCACATGGGGATGTCATCTTCTTGAAGGTGTCAAGAATTCAGAAAATAATCTTTCGAGTAGGCCAGATGCTTGATCCTTGAACCATATTTCTTCTTTGATTCAGTTGTTACAAAAATGATGGATATTAATCAGCAGAAAATATTCCCCAAACAATCTACCTACCCATCCTATAGTCCTAAATTTTTTTCTTCAAGGTGCATTTGAATTTGAAGACCTTCTTCATCATATTTTATTGAAAGAAGAAAACAAACTAGTTTATCTACCCTTATTCCTCCATGAGACCAGATTAAAATGTTGGCCTCATAGTTTCTCTACCTAATCTAATATCTGCTAGGATTAAACTGTCTAGAAGATTTATTCTCTACATTCTACAACAGAAATTTACAAACAGTCAGACCAGGATTAGACAGTCTAGTTTGCTATGGATCCATGGCATAAAGATAGTTGCACATGAACTAAAATTGTAGAAAATTGAAAAAAAAATCTTGGAGGCTTGAAATTTTGAAACTTTGAATCTTCCTTCTTCCCCTTTGTGACTCAAGTTTTGAGCTTGTTAGAGTCACTTTCTTCTTTACTTCAGCTCTGATTTTGGGCTCGTTAGAGCTGATCTTTTTTCTTCTTTTCTGGTTCAAATTTTTAGCAAATTAGAACCAGCTTCTTTACTTCCTTTGGCTCAGGTTTTGATCATATTAGAGCTAATATTTTTCACTTCAGAGGTTCAAGTTTTAGCATGTATGAACCTCTCTTTCTTTATTTTTTGAAACAATTTTTTTTTTTGAAATCAAAACACAGCAATGGCATTTACAATGGAAATGGAACCTGTAAACTAGAAATCAGCAGTAGTAATGTTTGAGCATCCTGCCATTGACGGGACCCCCAAACAGATCTGTACCATCTAACTCTTGCAAAAAAAAGGCATTTGGACCAAAAGTGGCTTGGATAATGTAAGGACCCTGCCACAAACTGTCAAATTTGCCATGCTTTCCTTTGTCTTCTCTCCTCGAGTCCCACTTCAGAACCTTATCTCTAATTTTGAAGTCACAAGCTTTTGTTCTCTTATCAAACAACTTCTTTATTTTTTCTTGTACCTTCAGAGCTCTGTTATAGACTTCTTCTCTTGTCCGTTGGAGATGAATTGTTTGATTTATCCTCCTTACCATGTTGTGCTCTTCTGTTTGAATCTCTTGGACTAGTTTAATCACTGGTACCCCAAGGCTGGTAGGAAACACTACTTATGTTCCATAAACAAGCTGATATGGTGAAATTCCAATGGACTTCTTTGTTGTTAGTCTGTCAGCCCACAAAGCATGCACTAACTTGTTATGCCGTGATTTCTTATTCTCTTCAAGTAGTTTTTTGATGATGGTCACCAAGCTCTTGTTTGATGATACAACCAACCCATTACCTTGTGGGTAATAAGTAGTTGAATGACCAAGTGCTATTTGATACCTGCAACAAAAATCAATCATTTTCTTGGATCCAAAAGCAGCAGCATTATAAGTGATTATCTTTCTTGGGCAGCCAAATATAGATAGGATGTGGTCTTCTAGGAACTTAATGATGACAGAATCTGTGGCATTCTTAGATGGTATGGCCTCTATAAATTTTGTGAAGTAGTCTGTGGCTGTAAGGATCCACTTTTGTTGTACAAAAGAAGTAGGGTGTATTTCTCCTATGAAATCTAGGCCCCACTATTGAAAGGGAGCCTCAACAGTAATGGGTTGTAATGGTAAAGGGAGGAGCTTTCTTTTGCCCTCAAAAATCTGGCACTTATGGCAAGCTATTATAATTTTATGGATGTCATTGAAAAGTGTAGGCTAGTAATAGCCAGCTTTGAGTATTTTGTTAGCAGTGGCTTTCCAATTTAAATGGCCTCCACACTCTCCTGCATGGAACTCCTGTTTAATCCTCTTTGCTTCAGTTTCAGGCAAACATTTAAGCAATAGACCATTTTCAACTTTCCAGTATAAACATTCATTCAGTATGCAATAGTTTCTGGCTTTTAACTTTAGGAATCTAGCCTTAGTCTTTGATAAATCAGGAGGGGCATTGAGGTTTGTGAGCACATACAGGATATCAGAATACCAAGGAGATTTTTGAAATTGTTCTTCAACTGTAGGATCAGGCAATCCTTCATGCTCATCCAAGGCATCCACCATGTTTATGTCAAGGGTCTACAAGTTTGATTCAGCCATTAGTTGAGCTAGGCCTTGACCTTTGATCAATTTTGTGGGTTTTATTTCCAGGTCATACTCTAATATTACAGCTATCCATTTTCCCTTCTTTCCATCAGGATCCTGGGACAAAATGTCTTTAACCACTATGTTTGGCACGAAGGAAATGGTGTGAGAATGTAGAATATACACCCTAAAGTCCTTTAAGGCTTTTACCAAGGCATAGTTTTGTTTTTCCATTATGTTATATTTTAAGGGTGCATCCATTACAGCTTTGCTGAAGAAAGCAATAGGTTGTTCCATTCCCTCTAGATTTTTCTGTAGCAGAAATGCAGCCACTGTATGCTCGGAGGCAAAGGCAAATATCAGGAAATATTTTGAGAAATCAGGGCTAATTAAAATAGGTGCCCGGGTGAGTGCAAGTTTAACTAATTCAAAATATTTTTTAGCCTCTACATTGCACTTAACCCCTGCACCTTTTTTCATCATGTTTGTCATATCCCTGAGGTGCTCAGCTAAGTTGGGAATAAACCTCCTTAAGAAGTTAATTTTCCCAATAAAGGACTGTAACTCTTTTATGCTTCTCGGGTGTGTAATCTGTAGTATTCCCTCAACTCTTTGCTGGTCTATTTTAATTCCCTTCTCTGATATAATATGGCCAAGAAGCTTACCTTCTTGAAGCTCGAATATAGTCTTCTTGGGATTTAAAGACAGACCGAACCTTCTACATTTTTCAAAAACTCTTCTCAGATGTTTTAGGTGCTCCTCATCAGTCTTGGAATAGACTATTATGTCATCCAGATAGATGACAATGAAGTGCCCTATCTCCTCTAAAAAGGCTATGTCCATTGCTCGTTGGAAGGTCGCACCAGTGTTCATCAATCCAAAAGGAATTTTTACGTACATAAATGTGCCCCACGGAGTGGTGAAAGCTGTCTTGAGTTGGTCTTCTGGGAGTATTAAAACTTAGTTATAGCCTGAAAAAATGTCTAACAGGGAGATCCTTTTTGAGCCCACTACCCTCTGTAGGATGTGTTCCATCTTTGGTAAGGGGTAATTTTCTTTAAGTGAAGCTCTGTTAAGGTTTCTTAAATTTATGCACAGTATAATCTCACCTGTCTTCTTTCTCATAGCTACAAGGTTGGAAACCCAATCGGAGAACCTCACAGGCACTATAATTCCTACCTCGTACATCTTCTTGATTTCCTTTTCGACTAGAGGCAGTTGTTTTGGGTTAATCCTATGAAGTTTCTGTCTGAAGGGTTTTTGGTTTTCTTTCAAAGGGATTTTGTGCTGTATAATGTCTGTATCGTAGGCCTTTAAGTCTTCGTAGCTCCAGGCAAACACATCGATGAATTCTTTAAATAAGTCAATATATTTCTTTTTCATGTCTGTGGACAAAGACTTAGCCAAATTTATCATCTTAGGCTTATCCTCAGTGCCTATGTTGCATTCCTTGACATCGGAGTCTGAGTGTCCAATAGTGGGTTTTTTTCGCTACGTCGTCAAAATAAAAAAAGGTCCTCTAAAGGGGCCAGTCCTCGGGGTATATTCTTATCTTTTGACTGCATCACCTCTATTTCCTCTTTTTCTGCGTTCTTATATTCTTCGATTTGATTTCCAAGTTTTTCATTTAACGTGTTTATTTCTACGCTATGGGGTGATTTTTCTTCATTGGGGGGCTCTTCACTCAAGCAGCTCTCATCAGATTTAGAGTCTAAATCAGAGAATTCAAACTTGTTCTTGCCAATCAGGAAATCCTCTATCTGCTTGTTGCTCTCAAATACCTGCCAATATTTCTCATTTTCAGGCACTGAAAGTCTGTATTTTGTCTGAATGATGCTTTTTTTTTCACTAGGAGACTTATGATATGAAATAGCTATGTAGGCTAATCCATTCGCAATTATGTTCTGACTCCTAGGAACAAACACCAGTTCATACTCTACAAAGGTTTTCAATAAATCCATAGCATCGTTTTTGTACACTCTCAATCTAGGGTGTTTAGCTGTATACTCATCGTTCACTTGTTTTATGATTAACTCAGAGTCTCCGTGTACAGCTATCCTTTGGGCTCCCAATTTTTTCAATAGAGTCAAGCCTAGGATGAGAGCTTCATACTCTGCGACATTTTTTGTACATTTGAAGTTCAGATTGAAGGCATGACTCTTAGCATAGTCACTCTCAATGTCATGTAACCACATTCCCACTCCTGCAGCCTTTCTAGTGCAAGACCCATTGAAATTCATTCTCCATAAGGGATCATTTTCAGGTTTATCATTGTTTTCCTCCCTAACATTGGTTTCACTGTTATGTTGTATTGTGGGGTCTACACCGCGGTATGGAGTATTTTGTTCTTCAGGATGTGTATGGAGTTCAGAGAGATGTCTAGCTAGTTGTTTGTATTCTTGTTCTTGTTCACTATGAATTTCAGTTTCAGTGTGTTGTCCAAAGGTTTCTTCTTCATTTTCTTCTACATCTAGAGTGGCCATTATGTTAAAGTCTATGGGCTCTGACCTATTGTTTGCATTTATGTCTTTCAACTCTGACTCGTCTATGGATTCATCGTTGCAAAGGATAAAGGAATCCAGATTTGTATGTACAGAGTACAATGGAAAATTTTCAGGCTTTTTAGGGCTACCGACCATGAACTTCATTTGCGCCTCTCTATACAATCTCCTAAGCTGGCCAAAGACAGGGATTGTGGCATATGAGCCATCCATCTGGATTTTACCTTGCAGCTTGGCTCTCCATGACCTCGATAGTAACATGCCATACTTAGGTGGCACATCTGCCACTACAACATCCATAACGATACATTTGGCTGGAATCTGGGTCAAGTTCACGCACAAATATTTGATTAGGCCAAGGCATTTTACTCTAATAGAGTCAAATGAATATAAATATTTATAAGTATGGGTTGTCTCTAGGCCTAACCTCTCCATAACTACCTTAGGCATTAGGTTGTGTGAGGCCCCAGAATCATGCATTGCATTGTGAAGGATCTTGTCATGGATATTGAGACTGATATAAAAATGAGGTACTACCCCTTCCTGAAACTTCCCTTCTATCTTTGGACCAAACAGAAGGGCTGGTTGATCATCACTTAGATTAACAGTGTCACTGTTTTCACCTAGATTTAAAGCTTTCAAAATTTGGCCTTTATATAAATCCTGAGTGGCCAGCTCAGAGAGTGGGATAGAGATTTTAATTTTAGCAATATCACTCTCCAAATTGAAGGAATATTGACTCTTTGTAAGACTCAAATCTGTTTTGTTAGCCACTACTTTAGTGGCAGAATCAGTGTGTTGATTCTCAGTATGTATAGTGTTTGCAATTGTTTTATCAGGAACACTAGCTGCAATGCTAGTGCTACTGGTTTGTTGACTTTGTTTATTAGTATTTTGGATATCTTTTTCTTTGTTCTTCCCAGAACTCTTAGCTGCTGATTTGCTACTTTCAGCAGTCACCTTAGGAGTTTTCTCAGGCCTTTTCTTAATGGTAATCTCAGAAGCTTTTGGTTTGGAAGTGTCTAAGCTCTTTTTGCTCCTAAGTTCATACTGTTCTCTGACCTGCATGATGGCATTTTCAAATCCTAGCTTGTAATCCTCAGATTCTAACCTTTCCTCATCCCAATGTGAATGTGAGGTCTGGTCATCTTCTGTGGAACAGTTGTGAATTGAGTTGTCTATTTCCAACATGTTTATTTTGGCTCCCTCAGACTCTTGTATTATCCCCTCATCTTCATCAAGGAAGTTCTCTTGAAATGGGGGTATGACTTGTTGATCAGAGTCTCTCTATTTGTTAGGAGGGTTGTTTCTCCTAAAGTTCTGGTTCTGGTTATGGTTTTGGTTTCTGTTCTAATTACTAACTGTGAAAACCATTTTTTCCATCATTTTCTCTAGCCTTTCCATATTTTTGGCTAGACTGTCATACTTGGGATCAGATGTGGAAGCTGATGTGTCATCCCTATATGTTACCCTTTTCTTAGCCCTCATTCTAGCTTTCTTTTCAATCAGGTTAGCCTCTACACTCACTGTTCCTTTTTTAATATCTTCCAATGTGTTGTAATCTCTCTCCCTAAGCTGGTAGGCCATGTCAACATCAAAGCCTTCAAGATATTTCACTAAAGCCATACCTTGGGGAGGTTTCATATGTGGAGGAATACCATTGTAAACACTGTTAAACCTTGTAGAATAGTCATGGACACTCTCTCCTACATTTATTTTAAGATTCTTGTATTCTGCTAAGATCTGGAGAGGGTTGGTCTTGACTTCCCATTTGTTTATAAAGGATTGATATAAAGAAGGAAGATCATGGGTACTATTAGGAGGTAGGCCTTTAAACCACGTCTTCAGATCACCTCCTAAACTCTGGGAAAAGATTATCATCTTGACTGTCTCATCATCTATCCCCATATAGTTAAAGGAATCTTCCATCCTATCTACATGGTGTTGAGCTGTGGTAGACTCTTTTGCAGTGAAATGTGGGATTTTTGACTGATAATCATTGGGTAAAGGCACTAGAGGCTGTGGTAACACTAGAGGTGCATACTAGGCTGCCATGATGATGTTCTGAGGAGGTAAAGGTTGGGCTTGAGCAGCAAGTATGTGGATGACAGGAATACTAGGACCAGCAACACTCTGTTGAGCTTATTTAGGATGGCAGAACCCCAAGTTTTGAATGAAATGAATATCTGGAGGTGTAGATGGAGGAGTCTCTCTATCCCTAATGTGTTCACCACTATGAGATGGTGAACCAGGAAGCTCAAGGTCTGACTGGTCTAGAACACTGAATGACCTAGTTCTTGGTAAACTACTTGGTAGGTCTAAGTCAAACTGATTGTCTGATAGAGCTATAAAGTTTTCTGGTGCAGAGTTAGCTCTATGGATGTGTCTGGAAATAGTTGGCTTTCTAGGGGTGGGATATTTTCTAATAATGCTCTCAAGGTTGTCAACTATTTCAGTTGGGTTTGGGTTAGGATAAGCTCTTGTGTGAATGGTTCTTGAAGCCAGTATTTTTGTCTTCAAACCAAGAAGTTTAATCCTGCTTGTTTCCACTAATGTGGCTAATGTTGTAATGCAACTCTGGTCTCCTAGTGGAGTCTTATGATAACCAAGATAATCAACAGGACTACTGATCACTAGTGGAGTCTTTAATCATTAAGGAACTATGGAGTCGCCAGGTGGAAGGTTTAGAATGTTTCAAGAAGGTATATTGTCCAATGCAGTGATTAACCACAAAAAGCAGGCTTTTATCGTCTTCTTTGAGTCTTTGAAGTGTTTAAAGGTGTGTTTTACTCAAAGCTTCCCCAGTGGAGTCACCATTATGTTGGAGTTCCCATGTTTTGGCAAGTTTGGCAATACCAAAAGATGAGACAACATCAAAACCACTTTAGACCTCAGGATCTAGCCCTTCTGGGTCTAGAGAGGGATCTCTCTATAAATGAAAAGGTATATGTCTTTGAACTTCAGTTTTAAAGATATTAGGCTAGTTATAAGGCACAAGGTTTGTTTAGTTTTGTTTATTCGTTTGGTTGTTGGGCATCAGGAAGGAAGGGTTCAATATAAGACAAAGGGTGAGAAAAGAGGATTTTAGGCAAAGGAAAGATACTTCAGGGAACGTTCGAGACCATTGGGTAATGGAGTCAGGAAAGGGTTTACTTTCTATTTAGTATTCAAGGCTTTCAATTGGGGTAGTCATCTAAAGCATAGGATATTAAATATGGTAGTGTGGTATGAAATGGTAAGGAAAGAAGGTGAATGACAAGGAAACCTCCAAGGTGACCATTTAGGAATCAAATCTAGGGACAGGACATGCCATTAAACACCTATGATCCACCCCCTAAAAGGTTAACTCTTCAGACAACAAGAAACATAAAAGATTTAAACACAAAGGTGAAAACTTGAGATCAGAGAAAGGCTTTGAACTTTCAATGCTTCGGCGTCCAACTTAAGGGAAATTAGAAAGGTTAAATTGATTGAAAAATACCCTAGTGAGATAGAATCAACATTCTAAACTCCCAGTATCCCAATTTTTTCAATTAAAACCCAGCACGAACATCTAAGAACAGATTCATAAATTCACACATCAGCTAGCAATAAATATTAGCTACTACACTGGTTAAATTATCTTGAATCAGTACTTAGATAACACAATTAGTAGAAAACATCAAAGGTAAGAAGAGTAGGAGCATTAGAGTACCATGCAAGGGTATATCCTAATCTAGATTTCTGATTCTTACCAAAGAAATGAAATGTAATGAGAAACAGAGACAAAGGCAGAAAAAAATCATCGTTGCTTTAAATCAGGATCCAAAGAAATGTGCTTGTCATATTAAAGAGCAACACCAGTCATATACAAAATTGTCCAACAACTTTAAATTCAGTCTGAAAACATCTTCCTCAGCCTATCTTACATCTTTACACATAAAACTATATCTCAAGAGAAACAGCTTACAATTCACCAATATCCATTCAACAACCAACAACAACTTTCCTCATGAGTTTTATATCTAAAAGAGAGGAAGAGGAGGTATATGAAACACTAAATGAAAAATTAAAACAGAAGTAGCAGAAGAGGGCTCGAGGCCCATTCTGTCTTAATATCCATGCATTTATTTTCAGTACTCTTTGGGTGACAGAGTGGTCTTTGACAGGCTGATAGTAACTCTGGGTATGTTCTTTGATGTACTTTTCGGCTGCAGTAATCTGTAGTACTCTAGTGAATAGAAAAGGCAGATAAATGACTTTGAGGACTGCCATACTGCATAACAAATGCTCTGGTAGCATTAGGTCTGTCACGGTGGAAATCTTCTCAGGAACACGATGTAGAATAAAAACAGTATGGGTATTTTGTCCTTTCTCAAGAGGGAAATTTTTTCTTATGTGAAACATTGATGATATCTTTTTCTGTGTGTTAGGCCTCATTAGGCCTTCTGTGTTAATCGTAAGGTCTTCAATATGGTAAATTTTCCCTCTAATCATTGAATTAAGGCTTAAAACCTTCAATAATGGGCATTAGAAATCTCTGATCCCTCACTGATACTCTTTGCTACTTCATTTACTGTCTCCGCCTGTGAATTTGGAGCTTTAATGGTGCTGGAGGTTTTACAGAGTTTAAAATTTGCTCTTTAATGGAATATATCATTCCAACACCATTCCAAACATTTTCTCTGTAATCTCAGGCTCTGAAATTGGCCTTCTCTGCACTCTGTGTCACTGTAACAGTGACTGTGAGCAATGGCAGTTTCCACCACCTGTAACCCTACAAAAAACATAAAAATGTTAAGAAAATCCATGCGGAGTGATGTTGGATGCAGTGGAAGGCTGTGAGAATGGTAGCGTAACATGGTGGAAATGGTGGATGCAATGGAAAATAGCTGAAAAATTCAGTGAAATGACGAAAATCTGATCTGATGGAGGTTTGGGGTGGAAATGGATATGGACCCCGATTAGATCTGGAGGCGATGATCGACGGTGGAGATTAGCCAATGGAATGAATTTTGAACAAGGAAAATTTTAAGGATGGACATTTATCTTAAAATTTAAAAACTTGGCGAATCTTAGTAGTCCCCAATATGTGAATTGTAAAATTTTTAATGTTATTTTTGTAAAAATATTTATTTTTTTAATCATTTTATATTAGTATATATAATTTTTTGGCGATTTTTAGGGTAAAATATTTTTATACTATAAAATTTGGGCGAATCAATTTTTAAAAAAATGGGAATTGGCGTATATTTTTTTTGGAAAAAGAATGGAAAATTAGCGCACCTGCGAATATTAGCCCCTAAAATTTTCCATGCTTTTGAAGATTGGGAGAAAATGAAATAAGAATTAATGTAAAACATTAAAGTTTTAATGTGAGCGGAGAAAAATCTTTTTTAATGTAAATCATGAAAGTTTAAAATTTGGTGAAATACAAAGAAATGAATGAAAATGTAGTGAAATCGGTGTGAATGGTGGGACCTGGCATGGGCGGAGGGTGATTTGATAAGGACTGCCAGATCTCAGGAGGAGATTGATGGTTGAGATGACGCGATGAAGTTCTTTGTTCGTGCGATGAGAAAATATGAATGGAATGCGAGATGAAATGAGGGTCGTTGATCTATATAGATCAATGGTTGAGATCTGTAGATGAACCTTCGGAGGTGGGAAGTGGGGAAGTGGTTTTTTTGATGAAATAGTTGTTTTCGAGTGGCAAAAGGCAGGTGAGGTAGTTTTCACTTTTCGAATGCAATATAGGTCTGCGAATGACACGTGGCCTTATGAAACCACCTATATCGCGTGAGTTCAAACTGTTAAACTTTGGATGTAGAACAAACGCGATATGGATGCTGGCCATTGGATCTAGGACCATGAGATCTGACGGTGGGAGGAGGAGCACGATATGGGAACGTGCGCAGTTAGTAAGGTGGGGGTCGATCAAAGGTGGTTTGAATATGAGCCGTCCGATCTATGAATGAACGACTGAGATCTGGAGCGGGAGAGCAATAGATGAGGGGATGGTTAATGGTCGGGAGGAATGTGACCCTCCAGATCAAAAGGAATGAGCGGTCAGGATCTAATCAGAACGGGAGGAGGCAGGGGCCAAATCTCCGATGGGCTCACGAAGCGATTGCATCTGGACCGTTGGATTGGCAACAGATCAACGGTTGTGATTGGGTCGGAGGGTGTCCAATCGGGAAAAATGGGGAAAAGAGAGAGTGAATCCTGGCCATTGGTTCTTGTGGATTCAATGGCCAGGATTGCATCGGGAGATCGCAATTGGGGGAAACAGAGGGTGGCACATTAAAAAGTTCCGATCAATGATAAAGCGATTGGCGCTTGACCGTTGGATTTATATGTGAATCAACGGTAGAGATTATCATCAGAGGGTTTACACAGGGATACTATGGGCATGAAATAAGAGTTGTGTGGACCTTCAGATTTGTATAGATCGACGGTTGATAATGCACCAAAGGCCGACAGATCAAAACACCATTGCATTGGAATTTTTTTGTTTACAAAGGAAAAAGCGCTCCGCTCCAACTCTCTGATGCGATGAGCACTTTATGGCTTAGCACTTGGTCTTAGCGCTTGGGCCCATGGAGGGGAAGTGGTTAGGGGCTTGTCGAAAAGGGGCTAAGCCTGTTATATGAAAAAGTGGGTTTTTTGGCCTAAAAACAGAGTTTTTAAGGTTGAACAGAGGTTTTCGGTAGAGGGAAAAATGAATTTTGAAGCCAAAAAAAGGGTGTTTGCAAGGTTTAAAGGGGAGACGGGATGATTTAGTAGGCTTAGGAAGAGATTTTCGGGGTTAAAGGGGAAACTTTGAAAATGGGAAAAAAGGTTAAGATGGGGAAATTTGCAGGGATACAAGGGGCAAATGGAGGCTTTTCTGAGCATAATTTGTTTCACAGAAAGTGAGGCTTTTTGGATGGAAATAGCAGTGAAGATATTTTCAAATGCAAAGGACACATAGAGGCTTCAAGAATGAGAGATTTTCATAGGAAATGTATCTCTTGAAGGCTTAGAAAAATATTTAGCCACCTATTTGCTTGACAAAAAAATTCATAGGTGGCTAACAGACCGTTCAGGTTCTATTATGATTTTTCCTTCCTCATAAATTTATGGCAATATTGTTTAAACTAGAATATTTTCACCTATAACCTTCTTTAATCATGAAACATGGAAAACAAGATGCACTCGTGAAAAATCAGGAAGCTCCAATTTGTATGTCATAGTACCAATCTTTTGTAACAACTTGTAAGGACCATAGTACTTTGGCGATAAATTATTATCATTATTAGCTTGCTTGAGGGAAATTTGTTTGTATGGTTGTAGCAGTAAAAATACCTAGTCTCCAACATCAAAACTTCTCTCACTGCGATGTTGATCTGCCTGTTGCTTCATTCGATTTTGTGCCAAATTTAGGTTATCCTTTAAGAGTTGGAGAACTTCTTGTTGATGCTCGATGTGATCTTCCACTGCTTGAACCTTTGAATTTTCTCTTAAATATGATGTGATGGATGGTGGGTGATATCCATAAAGTGCCATAAATGGGGTCATTTTTGCTGCAGTATGGAAGGAAGTGTTATACCACCATTCAGCGAGAGGTAACCACTTGACCCATTGTGTTTGTTTATCAGATACAAAACAACAAAGATATCCTTCCAAACATTTATTTTCTATCTCAGTTTGACCATCAGATTGAGGATGATAAGATGAGCTATGAGCTAATTGAGTACCCAAACAAGAAAATAACTCCGTCCAAAAATTTCCAGTAAAAATGGGATCTCTGTCGCTCACAATAACCCTTGGGTTTCCATGTAACTTTTGAATTGTGTCCATAAATGTAGTAGCAACTGTACTTGCTTTAAATGGATGAGATAATGCACAAAAGTGTGCATACTTGGTAAGTCTATCAACTACCACCATGATGACATTCTTTCCTTCAGACTTAGGTAAACTGTGATAAAATCCATTGAAATCTCCTCCCAACGTTGACTTGGAATGGATAAAGGTTGTAGAAGTCCTGGGGTCTTAATTGTCTCCACTTTATTCTGCTGGCAAACCAAACATTCTACCACAAACTTTTGAATATCAGATTTAAGGCCATCCCAAAAAAATTCTTTCTTCACCCTGTGGTAAGTTTTTAAAAATCCTGAGTGTCCTCCTAAAGGAGAAGTGTGCAATTCCAGAAGAATATTTTGTTTTAGTTGGGAATTCTTACAAAGATATAAGGGATATTTGTACCATAAGGAATCATTTTTCCAACTAAATGTATCAGATGTAGTAGGATCTTGCTGCAAATTTTGAATGAGTATCCATACATCTTTGTCCTTCTTCCATTCATCTCTTGCTTCGGTTATCCAATCTGGTTGGATAATAGAAATGGCACAAAGCAATGCTTCCACCTCTTCATTCTTTCTTGAGAGTGCATCTGCAACAACATTAAGCTTTCCTTTTTTTTAGATTATTTCAAAGTCATAACCCAACATCTTTGTGACCCATTTTTGTTGCTCTTCCGAAGATAGTCTTTGTTCCAAAAAGTGTTTAAGACTATCATGATTAGTTTTTACCTTGAAGTGTCTTCCCATTAGGTAAGTTCTCCATTTCTTTAGTGCATGCGATATTTCTAACATTTCCTTCTCATAAATAGTTTTCTGTAAATACTTTCCTTTGATTGGACGACTTTCAAAAGCAATGGGTCTTCCTTCCTGCATTAAAATAGCACCAATTCAATTTCCTGAGGCATCACATTCCACAATAAAGGTTTTTGTGAAGTCTGGCGTAGCTAAGACCGGTGCTAGGTACATTGCCTCTTTAAGATGTTCAAAGGCCTTAGTTGCTTCAGGAGTCCATGAAAATGCATCTTTCTTCAATAATGTTGTTAGAGGTGCTGCTATTCTTCCATAATTCTTAACAAACTTGCGATAATACCCTGTTAAACTGAGAAATCCTCGCAACTGCTTTATGGTCGTGGGGACTTTCCATTCCTTAATGGCTTTAATTTTGTTAGGGTCTACTTTAACACCCTCGTGAGATATAATATGACCCGGATATTCCACCTCTTGTACTCCAAAGAAACATTTGGATGTTTTTGCATATAATTGTTTCTCCTGCAATAGTTTGAGCACCCTGTCAACATGTTCAACATGATCCTTCCAAGACTGCTGTAGATTAGTATATCATCAAAAAATACTAGCACAAATTTTCTAAGGAAGGGTTTGAAAATGGAATTCATCAACCCTTGAAATGTAGAAGGTGCATTGGTAAGGCCAAAAGGCATGACCAAAAATTCATAATGACCCTCATGAGTTAAAAATGTTGTTTTTGGAATATCTTCAGTCTTCATTCTAATTTGATGATATCCTGAACGAAGATCCAACTTGGTAAAATAAATTTCTCCATGTAATTCATCCAATAATTCATCAATCATAGGAATGGGAAATTTATCTTTAATGGTGAGCTTATTGAGCTCCATATAATCCAGACACATGTTCCATGATCCATATTTCTTGTGTACCAATACTACAGGAGCAGAGAAAGAAATTTGACTAGGTTGAATTATACCCGCCTCTAACATTTCTGCAATCATATGTTCAATTTCGTGCTTTTGGACATAAGGATATTTATAAAGCCTGATGTTTGGAGGAACACTTCCTAGAATTAAATTAATAACATGATCATGATCACGGATAGGTGTGAGTCCTTTGGGAGTTTCAAACACCTTGGAATGATTATCCAATATTTTTGGAGATCTGCAGAAATAGATGATTTTGATGTTGGAACTTCTAGTGAGCATAATTGTGCAATTACACCTCATTGTTATTTCTTTATAAGATTTTTCATGACATTAGAGCTTATTATCTTTCCCGGCTGTTAGCCACAAATAAAATTTGTCATATCAAATGGTGGCTAAAACATTTTCGGAGCCTTCAAGAAACAAGTTTTATTGCTAAAAAGTGTTATCTCTTGAAGACTCATGGGGACATCATGCCCTGGTTTCAATCTTCACTATTTTTTCCATTTTAAACTCAGAAATTCTGTTGATTCCATAAGAGAAAAGACTGCTGCAAAAACCATTTTTCCCTTCCCTCCACCTCAAAAATAACCTTCATTTTGCCTCCTCTTTCCCCCATCAACTTCCTCTATTTTCCATCTTTCCTATTTTCCCCTTCATAAAATATCCTTTACAAAGTTTAAAACTCCTTTTTGAACTCTGCCAAAACCCCCAAATCCATCAGAAAACTCTGAAAATTTCATAAAAAATAATTTTTTTCACTAAGGGTTTAAGCCCCTTTGGGCTAAGTCCTTAACCACTTCCCCACATGTGCCCGTGCCCTAGAACCAGGCGCTAATCCCTTTCGGCGCTTATCGCATCAGAAAAAACAGAGCGCACAAGTCTTTTGTTGAGTTGAGAACTCCGATTGCGATTGGCCCTTTATTTCATAAGCCCCGATCATATTATCTCTCCATATAACCCCTGTGCCCACCATTGGGCGCTAAAACATTGTAATAATCCATTCTCGATTGATATTTTCCTTTGTAAAGTTCATAAATCCACTTTTTCCTAAGTTTGGTATAAACGCGCCCAAACGATGTTTTTTATTGTAAAATGGGTAGATTGAAAAGCCCCTCATAAAAAATTCTGATGCGATTGAAGCCCCATTGTATAAACTCTGCTCCCCCCACTTTACTCCATATAAAATTACGCCTGGGACAAAGAGTTTAAGTCCTGAAGCACCAATCACATCGCAAAATTCCAAATGGGTAGATTGAAAGACCGAGCCCGACCTTCCGATGCAATTGGCTCTTATATATAAAGGCCCTGGGCCTATCACACTTCATATAGACCAAAGGCCCCACAGTCAGGCACCAGACCATATATATAACCCGCCCAATACATAAAAACCTTTTCATTTCGTTAAATTTTTGGGTTTTCATAAGTATTAAAGGGTTTCCTCCAATGCAAGTTTTGAAGCCTTATCCGCCGTTGATCTTGAGCCGATCAAACGGTCTGCACATCATCGCATCGAAATTTTTCAAAGGACACATTTCGCGTTAACTTTTCCCCGCCTCCAATTGACATTCCTCAATTCATTCCCCACCGTCAATTTGATTTGCAGATCGACGGCCAGTGCTAAATCGCATTGGTGCCATTCAAGTTCTTCGCCCCGTCGATTGCCGAGCCCCGATTGCATTTGGACCATCCACGTGTCTAGATCGGACGGTCCAGATTTTATTTCCCGACTTTGGTTAAAAACATGCAGCCCCACTCATAATGATTATCATCCAATCATAGTCGTTGATCTCTGCAGATCAACGGTCCTCCTTCACCCTTTCTCCACCTGTGTATTAATTCATTTTAAACCCAAATTCTATCCTGGCCATCGATCTTCTACATCCAATGACCCAGATTGAATCCTCCCTCCTCATTTCTACTCAAGCATCTATCCCATCTCGCATTCATTCTCCATCGTCAGATCTGAGGCCCCACATCTGACGGCCCACATTCCATATCGCGTAGCTTTCAGCGCGATGGATAATTTTTTGAAGCCTGCGCAATATAGGTGGTTTTGAAAAGCCACGTTTTTGGAAAAGACGCATATCGTGTTCGAAAAGTCAAAACCGCCTCCCTGCCCTTTCACCGCGCGAAAACAGTGGTTTTACCTCCCCAAACCACCTTCCCCATTTCTATTTTGTTTTATCATGTGCGACTCCCACCATTGATCTTTGCAGATCAACGGCCCAGAATTAATCTAGCCTTACACTATCGCCCTCCACCCTTGCCAAAGGTTTTCAACGCGTGATCTCCATCGTTGATCTCACGAGCTGATCCCATCTGATGGCCCACGATCATCCTGAAGCCCCAATTTCATTCCTTTGCATTTTACCCCCACCAAAGGAAATTTTGCCTATTTCCTTTGTTTTTCTTCCATTTCTCTATATAGTGACTCATTCACTTTGTGTATTCACAACTGATCCCCGCCGTTGATCTTTTCTATATAGACAGATCTGACTTAATTCTTCCCCACTTTTCTTTTTAACCTCCTGCAAATGAATCTCCATCGTTGGATGCTGCCATCCAATGGTCACACTCCTCCCCACACCCTATGAAGCATTTTCTCCACATAAACGCAGGATTTTATAATATTTTTTGTATTTTGCAGGTTTCAAAGGATTTTCCCATTATAATAAAGGGAAAGGAAAGTCAAGGGTGACAATCCTCCAAAATTTCATTCATAAAAGGAAGATCATTCCACAGGGTTCAAATCCACGTTTCATCGATGCTTCATGGGCATTGATGCCATATGGGCCTTGTGAAAACTTGCACATCAACAAGACACATAAAATTAAATCAAACAAAGAGTATCAGTGTTAAGGACCTGCCACAGCAGAACAGAGGATTAGAGACAGTTTTGGGGATTACGGTTAATATTGATTATCAAAAGCCTAATCCTCCAAATTAAAACAATGAATTAAAGACAAATCAAAAGATCAACAGATAGAAAAAAGCCTCCACTTCCACAACAGAGGCCAATTGATTCCTCTCAGCTACCACAAAGCCACATGTTGCCTAAAAGCATTCAACAGAGGCTGAATTATAATCAGAAAAAATATATTTGCCTCAGCACAGCCGAATATTTAATTCTGCCAACAAAACTTAATGCAAAAAATATCAGCAGAGTTAATTATATCCTGAAACAGAGCCTTAAAAGTCAACAAAAGCTCCCACTGAGCTTAATCTTTAATGTAAATCAATTAATACAGTGAAAATATCTGCACTCTTCTCCATTAAGCCCCTCAAAGGCCGAGAATCATTAATCTTTATTAATTGACCCAGGAGATCTTTTATCAGATCCCACCTCATCATTCTTTCTATAAATACTCCTATAGAAGATGAGAAAAGGTTGGTTGGAGAACTTTGAAATATACTTGTGTTCGAAAATTTTGATTGTAAATAGTGTTCAAAGGCTCTTGAAGCTCTTCTTGTGATAGAATAGTTAGGCTGAGAAGTAAAGATGATTGCTAACCTGAAACATTGGACTTAAAGATTTAATTGGGTTGAAGCATCAATACAAGCTAATTTATGGGATCTTGGTCTATGTCAACGGTGATGTTTTTCTTATTGTAAATCGTTATTTTATTTCCATTTTCATTGTGTCCATTTTCTCTTATAAGGAATAGCAAGCATAGAGTAAGGATTTACTGTATATTAGTACCATTCTCTGACTGATAAGCTTTATCTAAATGTTTTCTTCCAATTGTGTTGTTTAGGAGTGATTTAATTTAGTTTGAGCAGTTAGGAATGTTGGTGTTCCCTCATCCTACTGTCTTAGCTAATCGTTATTCTTGAAAGTTATTTTCAATTTATGTTAAGTAGAGATGAACTAAGCAAGATATGGTGAGCCTTGGTCCTATTTTTATCCCCAAAGACTATCTGAAGGTTTCCCTAAAAATGTGTTGAAATCTGGCTAGTTTCGAAGTACTTACTAGATCTTAGACCATTTTTTGTTGTCATTTGTGTTTCTCTTGTGTTTAATAGTTTTTCTATTGAAATTTTATCGAAATCTGGCTAGTTTCAAAGTACTTACCAGATCTTGGGTTGCTTTTATGTTTTCTTAAGTGTATGTCAAAAGTTGGCTAGTTTCAAAGTACTTACTAGATCTTGGGATGCTCTTTGTTATTCATTTGTTTAATTCCCATTCTTTTTGTATCATTAATTCCATAAAATAAACTTTAAAGAGATCCTTAGACATAGATGACTTGCCCCATGGAACACTCTTGAAACTGTTGTTTCAATTAAAACCCTATTATGACTCCATAGCCCAATCGACTAAAACCAACATTACATCCATCTTGTTAGCCAAATCTTGTTCTATTTTCTTGCAACTTCTCACCTTTGAAACTTTTTCCATTTAGAACTTTCCACTCAAATAATAATCATGCTCAACCATCCAAAACAAACAAAAACCCTTGGACCTCATAACTAGCCTAACATCATTACCCAAAATCTCAAAAGATAAATCCATATTTGCATTTATTGGAGAGATCCCTCTTCGGATTCAGGAGGGCTAGATCCTAGAATCCCAAAGTGGCTGAAACAGTGTTCTCCCTGCTGCCAGAATTTTCCAATCTTTCTAATTACAGGGAGCTAACATTTCTGGCGACTCCACTGGGGACTTGAGTCGAATTTTCATCTTAGGTTCCCTTAAGCACTTCATAAAACCTTGCGAGTGAAAGCAACCCTTTTCAAGGACTACCAACTAATGGTAATCATGATAAAACTTGTTTGAATCATTGAAAAACTAGGGTAAACCCTAGGGTTCTCATAAGCTTTATCTAGCCTTTAAGGATCAGCTGGCTTGGCCATAAGAGTAGACTGTCTTTGTCTCATAACCGTAGCTAAGTTTTGATACAAATTCACGACACTCTTAACAACCAATAAAACTGAAAAATAACTCAGAAAACCCAAAAGTATTTCAGATTGGTATTTAATAAACATGGTGGTGGACCATAAAACCTTTTACCTCCAAAAGAGCTAAAAAATTCCACTTGGCGACTCCATAATCCTAAACAGACCTTAAGACTCCACTGGGAAGAACCTTTAGCATCATAACATCATTCAAACTCAGTTAGAGGACTGTAGGATTGAAGTTTGTGTAAAAAAGATTAGTTGACCTCTTAAATACTTTCATATCTGGTTGAAATTTTCTTGTTTAGTTGGGTCTAAAAAACACAACATAGTTCCTCCTATAAATATTCATACTAGAGAATATCCTGACCCTGATCCACCTGAGATAGTTGATAACCCAGAAAGTATCCTTAGGAAGTCTCCTAAGATAAAATATTCAACTAGTTTCAGATCACCCTTGAGAGCTAATTTAGCTCGTGAAAATCTTGCAACTCTGAAACAATGACAAGTAGATCTAAGAAATCCATTTAGAACTAGGTCTCTTGGTGATTTAGATCAGCTAGATTCTGAGTCTTCACTTTCATCTCCTGAAACAAGTGAACATCCTGGTAGTAGAGAAACAACACCACCTAATTCACATTTCATTTCCAATTTAGGTGTCTCTCATCCAAGATCACCTTAGCAATCTATTCCTGGTCCATCCACATCTATTCATCCTACATCCACTATCCAAACCACTCCACTTCAACCCACTTTCCCTTTTGTTAATCCACCTCCTGTAAATCCACCCCCACCACATCTCATGGCAGCATGGTATGCTCCCTTAGTCCTTCCTATACCATTAGTCAATATTCCACAGGACTATCAGTCCAAAATTCCATTATATGATGCTAGTAATGCTACTACCACATCACAACATGTGGATAAGATGAATGACTACTTTGACAGAAATGAAATTGATGATGATTCTGTCAAGCTTAGATTATTTGCTTAGAGTCTAGGGGGAGAAGTAAGAAAATGGTTTAAATTCTTAACCCCCCATAGTATCAATGATCTCCAAGCCTTCCATCAGACATTCTTAAACAAATGGGAAGTGAAGAATAATCCTCTACAAGTCCCTTTTGATTACAAGAATCTCCATAGAAACACGAGGGAAAGTGTTCAAGATTACTGCACTAGATTTAACAGTGTGTATAATTCCCTTTCCCCAGATCTAAAACCTCCACAAGGCTCAGCTCTAAACAAGTTTCCTTCAGGGTTTGACCCTGAGATGTGTCTAGTCAATTTAGTGTCCTAAATTGCTAACATAAATTATCAACCAGGGCTAGTAAACTGATGAAGTGTGATGCACTATATGTGCCTAAGTATCCCTTTTTCTTACTTCATTGTTTTTAGTGTTTTATTGATGTTTTGGGGTTTTTATGTTTGATGCTTAGTATGCTACTCTATGCTAAAAATATGAAGTTAGATCTATGTCAAAAGGGAGAAAAGGAAATGTTAATAAATGAATTAAAACAGAGTTTATTTGCAAATTTTGTTCCTAACTAGAAAATGATGAAAATAGAGATTCCTAATCCATGGATATTATAGCTTCTAAATGAACATTCATGAATTGAAAAATCACTCAAAACACTACAACTTAATCTGATTCATTTAGTTATAGATTTGTTGGAAGAGCTTGTGAAAAATATTAATTCTAATGCAATGAAGATCTCCTAAAACATAAAAGGAAATACTAAAACAACTTATAACATTACAACTAAATATCATTCATGAGTTAGAGGTTTATTGGAAGAGATTTTTGAAAGAGATTAATTATAATGTGATAAGGATCTTCTATGAAGCAAAATAATCAATAACTCAAAATATTACAACTTAGTCTCATTCGTAAATTAGAGGTTTATTGGAAAAGTTTTTGAAAGAGACTAACTGCAGTATAATGAGGATCTTCTTTTTAACTAAATAACAGAAAATTAAATGCTAATAACTCAGAATATCACAATTGAATCCCATTCATTTAATAGAGATGTATTGGAAGAGCTTGAGAAAGAGACTAATTGCAATATTATGAGGATCCTTTATCTAAACAAATGACATGAAAAATAATGCTAAAAAACTATGATTTCAGAAAGCAATCTAAGTAAGGAAATATGACAAAACATAATTGAAAATGACTTATCTAGAAAACATGTAAAACCTCCTTGAATAGCAGGGGCCCTCTACTACCAATTTGGTGAAATTCTTCAGCTCCTTAAAGTTGTAATCAAAACAACATCAAAGAACTGAACTTCTTTATTGATAAACTAACAAATCTACATCCCATTCCATCTTAAGCTTTGTTACAAAACACTCTCTAATCATTTCTCTTCTTCTCCTATTTTTCACTACCCTTGATAGGAAAAATCTTCCCCTATTTATATAAAAATATGAGAAATTATCTCATTAATGAGAGTCCATGAATCTCTCCCTCTATCTCTAGAGTTGCAATCAAAATAGGAAATGATAAGACACATGTCTTTTTAGAGTTTCAATACAAATAATAAATGAGACACGTATCTTCTTAAAGTTTCAATACAAAAAGGAAATGAGACACATGTCATCATGATCCCATGATCTTCTCCACTCAAATTCGAATTTGGTTTTGGGAGGCCACATAAAGGTCTTTTAGAAGCTTCCTTTTGACCTACACATGTCACAAAACTCATAACACACACACACACACACATATATATATGAAACTATGTTAATTTTCTAGTTTCTAATCATAAATTCACTTTAAACACATAAAATAAATAACTTTGGAAGAGAAGGATCCTAACCCATATATTAATGAAAATGGTTACTTGATGTAGGGTTTTAGGTTAGATAGTTATGAAATGAGAGCTAAATGGTAATGGAATAATGGAAATATGTATGAATACGGAAAACACTTTTGAGACTCAACAAGATGGCTTATCAGCTGAGAGAAAGAGATCCTGCAACTCTTGAAGATATGCAAAAAGGAGATCTTGTTGTGGAAGTTAACTTAATGGAGAAGAGAGTGAGAATAAAGAAAGAGAAGAGAGTATCCTTCAGAGAGGAATCTACCCCTTCCACTTCTAGCTCAAAGATGGAAAAAATGATGGAGGAGATGATGAAGAAAATGAGCATCCTTGAGAGAGCACAAGCAAGTAAAAACCAAATTGTTCCTCAAAACAGAAACCAGAACCAGAATCAGAATTTTAGAAGGAACCAACCTCCAAACAGACCTAGGGAAGATGATCAACAGATCACTCCTCCCTTTCATCAAAACTATGTGAGTGAGGTTGAGGAAATAGATGAACCAACAGAGGAATATGATATCAACATGATGGGAGTAGATAATGATGACTTTGAGATTCATTATGATAGAAAACAAGGTTTGTACACACCTTATGATGAAAAAAGAGATGATGATGAAAATTAGTATCAGGACATGGAAAATGTTATCATAGAGTCTCAAAGAGAATATGACCTTAGAAGTAAAACTAATCAACAAACTCCCTACACCAAAACCTCTGATAAATCTTCACAAAACAGTACTGTAAACAATCCCAAGGTTGTCAAACAGAAGGAAAAAACAGTAGCTGTGAATTCTGATAAAGGTAAAGAGAAAGGCACTCACAACGTTACAAAACAGAGTGCAGACCTTAGCAGTACTAACACTTCAGCTAGTACTCCTGTTAAAACCATTTTGTCAAATGTAAATAGAACAAATCAGCAAGCTGATGTTGCTGATAGACTGGTAGCTAATAAGGCTGAGACAAGTTCTTCAAAGAATCAAATCCCTTTCAGCCTAGAGCAGGAAATTTCCAAAATTAAAATCTTTGTTCCCTTGACTGAGTTAGCTACACAGAATGTATATAGGACCCAAATTTTGAAGGCTTTAAACATTTAAGAGAATAATGACATAGTCAATCTTAATGATGACCAACCAGAGCTTATTTTTGGTCCAAAGATTGAAGGTAAGTATCAAGAGGGACCTGTTCCTCCCTTTTATGTAAGTTTAAATGTTCATGAAAAGATTTTGCACAATGCTATGCATGATTCTGGGGCTTCTCATAATTTAATGCCAAAAGCTGTAATGGAGAGCCTTGGTCTAGAAATCACCAGACCTTATAAAGACCTTTACTCCTTTGACTCAAGAAGAGTAAAATTTTTAGGATTAATCAAAGATCTCTGCATTAACTTAGCACAGATTCCAGCCAAATGTTTGGTTATGGATATTGTCATGGCTGATGTGCCCCCAAAGTATGGAATGTTATTATGAAGATCTTGGGGGTCTAAGTTACAAGGAACTATGTAGATGGACATGACCTATGCCACTATCCCTGTTTTCAATCAGACAAGAAGAATTTACAGGGAGTCCAACATGAAATACACAGTTACAAGCCAAGGCAGACCACAAAAATATCCTCTGTATTCTGTAAATACAGGCCTTGATTCTTTTATCCTATTTCACGATGAATCTTTCTCTGAAAAGGTGACTTTAACAGAATTTATGGCTGATAGAGAGGAAGAAGAACACAACACAGAAGTGTCAAAACAGTTTTCTGCATTTGAAAACATTAGCAAACCAAACGTAGGTCTTGAGCTACAAATCGTGCATCCATTGCTTCTAAACCTTGATAGTCAACAAAGCAACCCTCAACATAGAGAAAAACTTGAGGAGTTGAAACAATTTCAAATAAGTGCTGATATTCCACAACCATCTGAAAGAACTTTAGTTGAAGAGGACAAACACCAAACAGATGAACCCGAATCTAGTCCTCTGTGGAGTATGAACTTCAACGGGTCATGCACTAGAACGAATGCTAGTGCAGGTGTTTGGATATGCAACACTAAGAACAACCACACAGAGAGCCTTTCCTGTAGGCTAAACTTCCAGTGTTAAAATAACATAGCGAAATATGAATCCCTACTTTTAGCCTTGCGTTTGTTGAAAAAGTTAGGAGCCAAAAGAATCCGAACATATTAGGATTTTGAATTAATCATTAGACAAGTCAACGGGGAATACAACGCAAATCACCCAAGACTTAGGGCCTATCGAAACGATGTCGTGGATCTTTTAAAAACTTTTGAGGAGTACCAAATAAATTTTTTCCCAAGAAAAAGAAATATTGCAGCCCACAACTTAGCTTACGCAGCTAGAACATGCTTAACGCCATATGAAACCAAAGACTGCACAACTCAGATAAAATTCAGACCAGCCGTTCCTGATAACAAAAAATATTGGAAAGTGTTCGACGGGGACAAACAAATAGAAGACTTCATGCAATTTAGAAATGAATTCAAACTACATGGTTCAGATTCAGATTATGAAACAGACTGCAACAGTGAAGAAAATTTTCTTGGTGAAGAAGAACAGTCTCCTGAACTTGCCAATATTAATCTTTTGTGTAGAAAACTTGAAAACAAAATAGAATTAACTACAGAGTTAGAAACAAAGGAGTTAGAAACCCAGTCCAAAGATCAGAGTTTGCCTAAGGGGCTGGCCCCTTTAGAAGAGTTTTTTGATTTTAACGATGTGGAAAAGAAGACAAAACTAGAGCCTATAGAGATTGAAGTGGAAGAGTGAAATATAGGCAGTGAACTTAAACCAATGATGATTAAACTGTCTAAGACTTTACCAGCTCATATTAAACTCAAATACATAGAGTTGTTTAAGGAATTTTCTGATGTTTTTGCGTGGAGTTATGAAGATCTTAAGTCCTATGACACTGAAATAATACAACACAAAATCCCTCTCAAGGAAAACCAAAAACCATTCATACAGAAACTGCGCAAAATAAACCCTGTTCAGTTGCCTTTGGTAGAGAAGGAAATCAAGAAAATGTATGAAGCTGGTATTATTGTCCCTATTAGAGATTCTGAGTGGGTGTCTAATTTGGTGTCTGTTAGGAGGAAAACAGGAGATATCAGGTTTTGTATAGACTGCAGAGACTTAGGAAAAGCTTCATTGAAAGACAACTACCCTTTACCTAAGATGGATCATATTTTACAAAGGGTAGTTGGGTCTAGAAGAATTTATTTGCTTGATGGCTACTCGGGGTATAATCAGATTTTAGTCCACCCTGATGATCAATTAAAGACAACTTTCACTACACCATGGGGCACTTTCATGTATGTGAAAATGCCCTTTGGGCTAATGAACGTTGGTGAAACATTTCAGCGAGCCATGGACATAGCATTCTCCGAAGAGCTGGGCTACTTCATCATTATATACCTTGATGATGTTACTGTTTTTTCAAAGACAGATGAAGAGCACTTAGCACATTTAAGAACAATCTTCGAGAGATGCAGAAAGTTTGGGATATCTTTGAACCCTAATAAAAAATTGTTCGGTCTCCAAGAATGTAAACTTCTTGGGCACATTATTTTAGAAGAGGGTATTATGATAGATCCAAAAAGGATTGAGGCCATATTTCAAATCTCTCATCCTCGAAACATCAAAGAGTTGCAATATTTTGTTGGGAAGATTAACTTTTTGAGAAGGTTCATCCCCAACTTGGTTGAGCTCCTTAGGAATATTACAAACATGTTGAAGAAGGAGAAAGGGGTAAAATGGACCTTGGAGGCAAAAAATTCCTTTGAACTGGTGAAACAAGCATTAACCAAAACACTGGTTCTAATAAGTCTTTATTTTTCAAAAGATTTTTATATTTTTTCATTTGCATCAGAACATACAATAGCTGCTATCCTTCTACAGAAAAATCCACAAGGACAAGAACAACTTATTGAATTCTTTAGCAAGGCTTTGAGGGATGCCCCTCTGAAGTATAACATTATGGAAAAGCAAGCCTTTGCTTTGGTTAAGGCTTTAAAAAAATTTAGAGTATACATATTTCACTCACACATCATTACCTTTGTCCCAAATTTAGTTTTGAAATAAATTCTAACACAGGACCCAGATGGTAAGAGAGGTAAGTGGATTGCTTTTATTCTTGAATATGATTTAGAGATAAATCCCACTAAACTCATCAAAGGCCAAGGTCTGGCTAGGCTGATGGCTGAATCCAATTTCCAAGTTCTTGATATTAATATGATTAATGCTTTGGATGAACAAGAGGAAATCTCGACTCCCATTTTTGAAGACCATTTTATAAATTCCTCTTGGTATGATAATATTCTTTATGTTTTGCTTAATTTTAATACACCTCCTGGTTTGAAAAAAACAAAGGCAAGGTTCTTGAAGTTAAAAGATGTAAACTATTGCATTATAGATAGATGTATTTATTGGAAAAATGCAAGTGGTATATTGCTTAAATGTTTGCCTGACTTTGATGCAGAGAAGGTTAAGCATGAGTTCCATGAAGGGGAGTGTGGAGGCCATTTATACTGGAAGACAACAACCAACAAAATTCTGAGGGCTGGTTACTATTGGCCTACTCTTTTTCTTGATGTACATACGATGATAATTTCCTATCATAAATGTCAAATTTTTGAAGGAAAAAGGAAGCTGCTACCCCTACCTCTGCATCCAATCACTATTGAAGCCCCTTTTCAATAGCAGGGACTTGACTTCATAGGTGAAATCCATCCATCATCTTCATCTCAGCATAGATGGATTCTCACTATCACAGACTACTTCACTAAATGGATAAAAGCCATCCCATGTAGGCAAGCCAATGATTCTTTTATTATAAATTTCATGGAGAATAATATTCTCTCTAGATTTGGCTATCCTACCAAGATCATCACTAATAATGCAGCAACATTTGGATCAAAGAAGATAGTTGATTTCTGTCACAAATATCAGATAACATTGGGGCATTCCACGACTTATTACCCTCAAGGTAATGGACTTGTAGAATCCTCAAACAAGAGTTTATTGAACATAATCAAGAAGTTTTTGGAGGACAAAAAAAATTCTTGGCACACAAAGCTAGTGCATGCACTTTGGGCTGACAGATTGACTTTGAAGAAATATATTGGCATGTCACCCTACCAGCTTGTGTATGGCACTGATGCAATTTTGCCTACCAGCCTTGGCATGCCAGTTATGAATTTGATTCAAGAGGTTCAATATGAAGATAATTACATGATCAGAAGGATAAATCAGACTATTCACCTTCAGTAAACCAGAGAGGAGGTTTATAACAAAGCATTGCAGAAGCAGGACAACATTAAAAGTTTTTTGACAGAAGAACAAAGACCAGCAATTTCAATGTTGGGGACAAATTTTTAAAGTGGGATTCAAGGAGAGAAGACAAGGGAAAGCATGGAAAATTTTACCACTGGTGGCTTGGCCCTTACTTCATTCATTCAGCTGCTGGTAATAATGCCTTTTTCTTGCAAGAGTTGAATGGAGCAGAATTGTTTGGGGGTCAAGTCAATGGCAGGATGCTCAAGAATTACTTCTCTAGATCCATGTCATGTTTTGAAATCCTTTTTTATCTTTTTCCATTATAAATATTTCATCCACCATTGCATTCAAAGTTAGAAAAATAAAAAATACAAAACCAATGAAAGAAAGAAAAGAGGGAAGATTGTAAAAACAATAAAGGTACAGCCCCATACCAACAAAAAGAGAAACAAATCTGAAAGTGTGCAAGCTTAAATGCCACTCCCGAAGAACACACTTCTAGTTAGTCAAATAGCCTAATCTTGACTAACTAGTTTTAAATTTACTGTTGATAGGATAGTAAATTCGATTTGCCAAACTGTTTAATCTTGGCTTATCAGTAGGTAGATTAGGCTAGAAATTAAAGGTTCAAACATGCTCAAAATCTGAACCTATGTTTCCAAAACATGAATGACTCAAATCTATTTAAATTTCTGAGTCAAAATAGAGGAATAACTGGTTCTAATCAATTCAAAATATGAACCAGTTGATAAAAGACGAGCATCTCAAAAAAGAGGCAAAAACAAAGATATAACAAGATGAAGGAAGTTCTTTGAAATTTCAGATCTTAAGCCTTCCATTTTATTTTAAATTTTCTGCAAAATAATATCTATGTGCATATTGTTTTTTATGCCATAGATCAGCATCAAGTTAGACTGTTCAATCCTGACTTACATGCTTTTAAATTTATGTTTTAGAATTTAGAGAATAAAAATCTGTTAGATTGTTTAATCCTAACAGATTAGTAGATTAGGTAGAGAAGCATATGGACTCAAATTTTTAATCTGAGTTCATGGAGAAATAAGGAGTAGAATTAGATTAGTTTTATGCTTTCAAAATAATAAAATTTTGGGAAAATATTTTTCCAATCCAAGTGCACTCTAAAGAAGAAAAAATGTTAGATCAGTAGGATTGGGTAGGTAGAAATATTGTATTGATGAAGTTCCATTGTTTTCCATGGATGCTAACATTTTTCAGAACAAATAAGATCATCAAAGTAAGAAAGTTGCAGCCCAATGGAGAAGGCACTAATCAGCCTCCCAAAGAATGCAAGTCTGAATTTCTTGATGCCTTCAAGAAGGCACCATCCCCAAGTGGAGCCATTGTTAGCCACCAATAAAATTTGTCATATCAAATGGTGGCTAAAATTTTTTTGGAGCCTTCAAGAAACAATTTTTATTGCTAAAAAGTGTTATCTCTTGAAGACTCATGGGGACATCATGCCCTGGTTTCAATCTTCACTGCTGTTTCCATTTTAAACTCAAAAATTCTGCTGATTCCATAAGAGAAAAGACTGCTACAAAAACCATTTTTCCCTTCCCTCCACCTCAAAACTAACCTTCATTTTTCCTCCTCTTTCCCCCATCAACTTCATCTATTTTCCATATTTCCCATTTTCCCCTTCATAAAATCTCCTTTACAGAGTTTAAAATTCCTTTTTGAACTCTACCGAAACCCCCAAATCCATAAAAAAACTCTGAAAATTTCATAAAAAATAAGTTTTTTCACTAAGCGTTTAAGCCCCTTTGGGATAAGTCCTCAACCACTTCCCCACATGTGCTCGTGCCCTATAACCAGGTGCTAATCCCTTTCGATGCTTATCGCATCAGAAAAAATAGAGCACACAAGTCTTTTGTTGAGTTGAGAACTCCGATTGCGATTGGCCCTTTATTGCATAACCCCATATCATATTATCGCTCCATATAACCCCTGTGCCCGCAATCGGGTGCAAAAACATTGTAATAATCCATTCCTAATTGATATTTTCCTTTGTAAAGTTCATAAACCCACTTTTTCCTAAGTTTGGTCTAAACGCGCCCAAACGATGTTTTTTAATGTAAAATGGGTAGATTGAAAAGCCCCGCATCAAAAGTTCCGATGCGATTGAAGCCCCATTGTATAAACTCTGCTCCCCCCGCTTTACTCCATATAAAATTATGCCCGGGACCAAGATTTTAAGTCCCGAAGCGCCAATCGCATCACAAAACTCCAAATGGGTAGATTGAAAGACCGAGACCGACCTTCCGATGCGATTGGCTCTTATATATATAAGCCCTGGGCCTATCGCACTTCATATAGACCAAAGGCCCCGTAGTCAGGCGCCAAACCATATATATAACTGCCTGATACATAAAAACCTTTGCATTTCATTAAATTTTGGGGTTTTCATAAGTATTAAAGGGTTTCCGCCAGCGCAAGTTTTGAAGCCTTATCCATCGTTGATCTAGAGCCGATCAAACGGTCCACGCATCATCGCATCGGCGTTTTTCAAAGGAAGCATTTTGCGTTAAATTTTCCCCACCTCCGATTGACATTTCCTGATTCATTCCCCACCATCGATCTGATTTGCAAATCGACGGCCAACGCTAAATCGCATCGGTGCCATTCAAGTTCTTCGCCCTGCCGATCATCGAGCCCCGATTGCATCTGGACTGTCCACGTGTCTAGATCGGATGGTCCAGATCACATTTCCCAACTTTGGCTAAAAACATGTAGCCCCGCTCATAATGATTCTAGGCCAATCATAGCCATTGATCTCTACAGATCAACGGTCCTCCTTCACCCTTTCTCCGCTTGTGTATTAATTCGTTTTAAACCCAGATTTGATCCTAGCCGTCGATCTTCTACATCCAATGGCCTAGATTGAATCTGCCCTCCCTGCTTCTGCTCACATATCTATCCCATATCGCATTCTTTCTCCACCATCAGATCTGAGGCCCCAGATCTGACGGCCCACATTCCATATCGCGTAGATTTCAGCGTGATGGATCATTTTCTAAGGCCCGCGCAATATAGGTGGTTTTGAAAAGCCACATGTCGGGTGGAGACACATATCGGATTCGAAAAGGAAAAACTGCCTCCCCGCCCTTTCACTGTGCAAAAATAGTGGTTTTACCTCCCAAAACCACCTTCCCCATTACTATTTTGTTTTATCGCGTGCGACTCCCACCGTTGATCTCTGCAGATCAACAGCCCAGAATTAATCTGGCCTTACACTATCGCCCTCCACCCTCGCCAAAGGTTTTCAACACGTGATCTCTGTCGTTGTTCTTGCGGGCCGATCCCATTCGACGACCCATGATCATCCCGAAGCCCCAATTTCATTTCCTTTGCATTTTACCCCTGCTGAAGGAAATTTCGCCTATTTCCTTTGTTTTTCTTCCATTTCTCTATATAGTGACTCATTCACTTTGTGTATTCACAATTGATCCCCACCGTTGATCTTTTCTAGATCGACGAATCTGACTTAATTCTTCCCCACTTTCCTTTTTAACCTCCCTCAAACGAATCTCCACCATTGGATGCTGCCATCCAACGGTCACGCTCCTCCCCACGCCCTCTGAAGCAGTTTCTCCACATAAATGCAGGATTTTGTAATATTTTTTGTATTTTGCAGGTTTCAAAAGATTTTCCCATTATAATAAAGGGAAAGGAAAGTTGAGGGTGACGATCCTCCAAACTTTCATTCTTAAAAGGAATATCATTCCATAGGGTTAAGATCCACGTTTCATCGATGCTTCATGGGCATTGATGCCATATGGGCCCTGTGAAAACCTACACATCAACAAGACACATAAAATTAAATCAAACAACGAGTATCAGTGTTGAGGACCTGCCACAGTAGAACAAAGGATTGAAGAAAGTTTTTGGGGTTACGATTAAGATTGATTATCAAAAGCCTAATCCTCCAAATTAAAATAGTGAATTAAAGACAAATCAAAAGATCAGCAGACAGAAAAAAGCCTCCACTGCCACAAGAGAGGCCAATTGATTCCTCTCAGCTACCACAAAGCCACCTATTGCCTCAAAGCATTCAACAGAGGCCTAATTATAATCAGAAAAAAGATATTTGACTCAGTGCAGCCAAATAGTTAATTCTACCAACAGAACTTAATGCAAAAAATATCAGCAGAGTTAATTTTATCCTGAAACAGAGCCTTAAAAGTCAACAAAAGCTCCCATCGAGCTTAATCTTTAATGTAAATCAATTAATACAGTGAAAATATCTGTACTCATCTCCATTAAACCCCTAAAAGGCTGAGAAGCATTAATCTATATTAATTGACCCATGAGATCTTTTATCAGATCCCACCTCCTCATTCTTTCTATAAATACTCCTATAGAAGATGAGAAAAGGTTGGTTGCAGAACTTTGAAATATACTTGTGCTCAAAACTTCTGATTGTAAATAGTGTTAAAAGGCTCTTGAAGCTCTACTTGTGATAGAATAGTTAGGCTTGGAAGTGAAGATGATTGCTAACCTAAAACACTGGACTTAAAGCTGTAACTGGTTTGAAGCATCAATACAAGCTGATTTATGGGATCCTGGTCTATGTCGACGGTGATGTTTTTCTTATTGTAAATCATTGTTTTATTTCTGTTTTCACTGTGTCCATTTTCTCTTATAAAGAAAAATAAGCATAGAGTTAGGATTTACTGTATATCAGTACCCTTCTCTGACTGATAAGCTTTATCTAAATGTTTTCTTCCAATTGTGTTGTTTAGGAGTGATTAAATTTAGTTTGAGCAGTTAGGAATGCTAGTGTTCCATCATCCTACTATCTTAGAGAATCGTTATTCTTGAAAGTTCTTTTCATTTTATGTTAAGCAGAGATGAACTAAGGAAGATATAGTGAGCCTTGGTCCTATTTTTATCCCCAAAGACTATCTGAAGGTTTCCCTAAAAATGTGTTGAAAGTTGGCTAGTTTCGAAGTACTTACCAGATCTTAGACCATTTTTTGTTGTCATTTGTGTTTCCCTTGTGTTTAATAGTTTTTATATTGAAATTATATCAAAATCTGGCTAGTTAAGAAGTACTTACTAGATCTTGGGTTGCTTTTATGTTTTCTTAAGTGTATGTCAAAATCTGGCTAGTTTCAAAGTACTTACTAGATCTTGGGCTACTCTTTGTTCTTCATTTGTTTAATTCCCCTTCTTGTTGTATCATTTCATTCAATAAAATCAACTTTAAAGAGATCCTTAGACATAGATGACTTGCCCCATGGACCACTCTTGAAACTATTGTTTCAATTAAAACCCTATTATGACTCCATAGCCCAATGGACTAAAACCAGCATTACATACATCTTTTTAGCCAAAGCTTGTTCTATTTGCTTGCAACTTCTCACCTTTGAAACTCTTTCCATTTAGAGCTTTCCACTCAAATAATAATCATGCTCATACATCCAAAACAAACAAAAACCATCAGACCTCATAAATAGCCCAACATCATTACCCAAAACCTCAAAAGATAAATCCATCTTTGCACTTATTGGAGAGATCCCTCTCCGAATTCAGGAGGGCTAGATTGTAGAATCTCAAAGTGGTTGAAACAGTGTTCTCCCTACTGTCGTACTTTGCCATTGTTGCTGATTACAGGGAGCTAACACCGGCTTCCCTGGAATATACAGTAATTCGACTTCCTTTCCTTCTGAAAAAAATTTCAAGAAAAGTTCTTGAAAATTGAAAGCTACCATCCCCAAGGATTGTAACCATTGTACTCCTAGTACAACATTAGAACCTCCCATAGTAATTGAAAGCATTGGAATATTCAATACATATTCCCCCATGGTTAGCTTGATATTATGGCATTTTACATAGCAATTTGTTTCAGGGAAAATCACCCTAGAGGTTTGTTGGGTCGAAACCTCCACAGATCAGGGCATGCTATTTAGAAGGACTCACACACAACCATACTTGAATGAAAAAAACTAGATAAAAACGATAGCAGAACTCACCTGTAGTCCAACGTTCGATGTAGATCCCGCGGGGTCCAAACCCCCAACAACCCTTCTTCCTTCTTCAACCTAGAAAACAAGAAAGAACGTGCACGGAAACCTAGTTGTACAGCATATACTTCTCCTAAACGTTAGTGCAATCCATGTGAAACATTATATAAATCATAATAACTGCTTAATAATCAATCTTTTCACATATACAAGTAAACAATAACACATCGGTTCAGGAACAAGATGGTTCTTCATTATTACGAACAACATGTATAGAAGTAAAAAGTGGAGAGATCACCTGAATCCTTCCACAATCTTAGAGCGGACCATCGTCCGGATCCGTCCCGCCCTTGCCTCACTAAGATACTTTCAAGACTTGTGCACTCGAGATGGCATATAAACGGATGAAAATCTCCAGCAAACAAGGGTTTCCTGTATGAATCTGGGAGAGTGCAGGAGGCACGGAGAATCAGACTTGAATTCGGATTCCAACAGAGTATAATATCTATAAAATTTCTCTCTCCCGTAGGCCATGCACATGAGGGGCTTTTATACTCCCTCAAAGTAGTTTCAATCAGTTGGAAACAGTTGGCCACGTGCTGGGGTGGTTGAAATACTGGAGTAACCATCAACCCAGCCCGAAAATAGGGATTTTTATATATTTTTTAATGATTTTAATGGCATACGCGGAAAATTACATGTGGACTCGCGTATACACGCGGAAAAGTCTGGGCATACCCGCGTATGGGAATTTTAACACTGTTTTTTAGTGAATTTTGTTCAAGTCTGTAGGAATGGGTGCCCAAAGCCATAAAGACAATCATGAATCACCTGAGGGTGAAAAATGATGCTATAACAGATGCCCCCTAATATATGAGGTCATAAGGGGTACATAATGGCCGAAATTTATTATGCACATAGAAAGAACTTCGCAAGGACAAGAGAGGACTTCACCAGATTTCAGCCTGCCAAAAACTAATGAAAGAAAATAAAGAGTCAACTCATGCTGAGGCGGGCATACCCATGCTCAGTCAAAAATACATCATATCGAAAGTACTGAATATATCCAACATGTATACAAGTATAGCTGAACTGAAAGTACACAATGAATCATCTGAGCATGGTCCGGAAGTACAAGTCTGAATCAATGTCCAAGTATCACATATAGAAAGCTGATCAATGATGCTGCAACTGGATGTATGATCATATAATTAACTGAATATCCAAGTACCAAATCATAAGGGGTGGAACTCATGGTACAATCACGCAACTCGGGAGCCAACATATAGGATGTTGTTGTGCTGAACTGCAACATATAAGGGTGAACGGTATCACTGGCAGAAACTGAATGGACTGTCAAAAGTGAACCAAGAAATGCTGATGCAACCCGAGGTCTTCACCGATCTCGACGGCACAATTCTACACAATGGGAATAAATGAGCTAAATTCGACCATGTGAGAAATCGTTCGATTACCGGTCAACGATGAATACCATTAACCAACACGAGACAACCCACAAATAATGAAAATGAGTGTCAAGGTGCCCCAGTACAATCTAACAAATGCGAATGAATGAGTTGAAGTCGAACACTTTGAGAGAATCTACCAATTAGGAGGCAATGATGAATCCCCACTGTCGATAGCGAAGAGTCTGCCACTGATGACTGCAAACCTTAAGGTATTGACAAAAATACTCTAGACCTTATTCCTAGAGCAATGAGTTAGAGTCGATGGGAAAATATCTGCTGGAAGGAAGGCATTAAGGCATCCCACATCATTCCAGCGCGAGTGTAACCCGCAGGCCAAGATTTGGAAGGAATTGGACGAAGTAGAGTGATGGAACCAAACCGAAGTACGTTTCCGACTTGCACAAGATGAAGCTAGCGCACAGAAGAAACCCTCTGAACCAACCAATAATGAAAGCTGACACAGAGGTGAGAAATCCACCGATAGGGTCAAATGGAAATCAAGGTACTGCACGAATCCCAAGTGTGATAATGTATGCTGACGTCGAACACAGGGGAAACCACTCAGTCAAAGACCCATAATTATGATCAAATGATGAGCACAAGGTCACCTATCAATGATGGAAATAGGGCCAGGGTGCGGCTCTAGGTTTGCTCTCAGAGCAATGTGTCGTAGTCGATAAGAGACAAACCCGCCAGCGAGAAGTCAATGGAGACCTTCTCAAACCAGCACGAGCAGAGGACCAAAACATCTGATGTGATAGAACAATATACTGACAAGACCGGGAAGGCCAACTGAATAATGAGTCAAGAGACACCGCAGAATGGCCGACTCTGGTTAGACTTCCCTTGAACAAAAGCATAAATCATGATGACCATGGCAGTAAAAGTGACATTGTATAAGTCTGTTATGCAGGAGGCAGAACAAACTCTCCACATGATTGGAAGAGATAACCAACCGGGGGAGGACTGACAAGTGAAACAAGGTAAAGGCTGAACCTAGGTCAAAACTAAAACCATCCCAAATGTAGGAAATATATAAGTGTATATGCTTTGTTCAAGGGCGACAAAATGACACTGTACTGCCATCAAACAACGAAGTTACATCCCGTTCCCGCTCTTTTTGTTATATTTGATTTTTTTGTATTTTTCATATAATAAGCCTGAAAAGGAATAAAAGAATGTTATGGTACAATGGATAGAACGAGTATCAAGAAACAGATGCACTAGTTCCTGGGATTGGAATGATCCTATGCTTAATGCAAGGTGGCAGAAACTGGTAAGCGATACTCAGAGGAATGTTCCATCCATGGGTAAAAGAGTGTCAAGTCACGATAGCTAAGTGCATTCAATGGTTTAACTTGTACAGACGATCAAGGTCAAAAGTTGGCTTAAACATTGAGTCCAAATGAAGCCAACTAAAGGCCAGGATAAACAAGTAGCCAATATGCAATGTAGTAATACAACTCAACAACACCAGGGAGCCTCTAGGGTAAAAACCAGAAAAATGATAGTGAGGAAGAATAAGAATGAAGCTTCAACACATAAGTCATGGCGGGACTAAAGAGGACTCCCGAGCCTACATAAAATGCAGCATGGGCAACAAGTGATAGCGAGGAACTAACTAGGAAGCCCATGTAAAGGTAGGCTCTACCACCAAGTCATGATTAAATAATCGGCAAGTGAAATGGGTGTAATACTCATGACCTGATGGGATTGACCCTATGGCAAGTGATCAGAATGGAGGCTAGTATGAAAAATGCGATGGAAAGTGGATTCCCTAACCTATATGCCAGTGAAGATCATATACCTGCCATGACGGGTCAGCAGTCATGGATCAAAAACCGGGAAAAATCTCGAATTCGTCAAAATGTACCTGAAAATATACCAATCTGGGCACTTCCAAGCATCCGGGTTATGCAGCTTAAGATAGATTGAAAAAATAAGCATAACAAATTTTTGTGAAAATTTTCAACTTTTTGGGCATAAATAGGCAAATTACCTCATATTTGGTTCATTAGTACATTGCTGATTTGGGAAAAAGTGGTATGGAGAAAAAAACTTCTTTCATCAAAACAGGAGTAATCGACCGTCAAATCACACCGAATTTGTTAGGTAAGCTCATAAACCATCCTTGCTATTCATTTTTTCCGTTCATAAATTAAAATTTAGGAATTTTCACCGTAGAATCCTTTTCTAAAAAACACGGATTTGCGCATACACGGGTTGGTAATGACCAAGTCGCGTATACACGCGACTGTGCATAAATAAAGTCGCGTATGCGCAGCCCCAAATGAAAAATGCGTAGCTAATGAAGGAATTATTGAAATTTTGCAGGATGACCATATCATGGAGAGAGCGTGAACACAGTGCAATAGACAATGAAATCATGCAGGACCAAGTATCACTGAATATTCTTTGGAATTGTGGATTGCTCAAGTTTTTTAAAATTCCAAATATGAAGAGTAATGTCCGGTTGCTCGAAATGCTTGTGAACTATTGGGAATCGGAAGAAGACTGTTTCATTATAGATCAGATGTCCATACACATCGAAGTGGAAGATATATATTTTATTACTAGACTCTCCCGGAGGGGGGAGCCAGTAGAATTGCACGGGAAGCCTTTGGGAGGGCTAACTGTGGAAGATTACGTCCACGTGTACTGCATAGAGGGTTCCAAGAAAGTTGGAACTCAAATTGCTATCAAAGATCTACGAGACTTGCACATGAAAATCCTCCTTTTTACCATTGGGAGAGTAGCAGGATCAGCTTCTCTACACCAGGCATCCAGGATGCAAATGAGTATAGCAGTGGAATGCTTAACTCATGTATATGATTGATGCACGGCTCTACTGACGAAGATGAAGCAACAATTGATTTCTATCCGAAAAACAAAGACAAATTTTTTTGGATACGGTACAATTTTGATGACATTCTTCTTCGAGAAGATTCCTGCGCTGAGACCTAGAGTGATCTCTACCATCAGCAGCTCGAGAGACCCAAGAATTTCCCACTAGGCAGACATGATGAAGAGATTGTGGGGAAGTGAAGTTCCCCAGACCACTTGGGATGATGATTTCTTCCAATGGTGGAGAGAACAAATCATCGCTGTGGATGACTATCCCTATGCCAGGATGGACTTTCGTGGTGATCCAGATCTTGTCCTTCCACCAGGCGTGGCATGGGGCATAGTCGGTAAGTTTGCAATTTTTTATTTATATAATTTTTTTGGATTTTTTCAATATATATGAAAAATGAAAAACAAAGATGTTTTTGATTGGATTCAAATGACTTACAATTTAAAATGATCATGAAACAGATATTGGACCAGTGCGACCTGAGGGATGCCCACGACATAAGCGTCGTAGGGGCGAAGTGGATACAGTGGATTTAGACAGAACCCTCCAGGCTGTACAGAGGAAATTGGAGGGGTTAACCCGCCAGGTACCTATGGCTGCAGTGGAAGATCTGCCTGAAGCCATCCAGAGACGGGTGGTAGGAGTGCCCCGAGACTGGGTACGGTTATTCTACCGAGTTGCCATGGTGATCGTGTTCTATAGGAACACAAATTCTGGGCAAGGACCTCAGGAGTAGATAGATATGATGTATCAGATGACTGTATATTTTTTGAGACTGAACATGATCAGGCATAAGCCCAAGTTTTTGTATGACCTATGGATCCAAATTTTTGTATAGTTTTTTGAACACTCTGATGATATATATACAACGATGTTTGATGTGATGTGACAAATGTATCAAAATGTATGATGTTTTTGATGATTAAATTTTATTGTATGAAATGATTAATGTGCCAATAAATGGCTTGATTAGCTAATGAGTCTGCTAGCCAATTTTCAGCTCGAGGAATATGAATGAAAGTTAAAAATTGAAATGATCTTTGTAACAAACGTACCCTCAAGAACAACCGGAGTAAAAATGGATCTCGAACCCGATAAGTATTATTCAACTGCGACACCACCAGCTGAGAGTCCAAGAAAACTACCAACGAATCAACACCCAAAGATATTGCCTCCGAGAGTAGATAAAAAACTGCAGTGTATTCTGCTATGTTATTGGAAGCAGGACCAATGCAGACCCCTCTTGATACTAACAGCTGACCGGATGGATAATGAAGCACCCAAGCCGTGGAAGCTAAGTTCCGGGTGTGTCTACTAGCACCATCGGCGAAACCAAAATGACTCATGACATCCAACACAACCTGCCAAAGCAGATCAAAAACATCACCAACTCATCAAAGATCGAAAATCAACCAGATATGTACAAAGCAAAAACTACTATATACAAAATCAACATGCCAGGCCGAAGCCTAGGCATAATACTTCTTCAAATAGAGCCCATTTCGGGGCTCCGGAAACTCGTTCCCTTCGAAATCAACCAAGGTATATGCTCCTTTCTTAAGGACTTTTTTAACGATATAGGGGCCATACCACATAGACTTAAAATTTCCTGCCCCCAGGGCATATTTTTCTTGGGCATAGACCAAAACAAGGTCACCTTCCGAAAAAACCCTGGGTTTGACCGCCTTATCGTACTGAACTTTAACTCGGTTTTTATGCGCTTCATTCATCGTGGCGGCATCCCGACGCTGCTCATCGAGATGTTCCAGATGAAGGAGTCGTTCTTCAAGACTAGAAGTGTTAGGAAGAAGTTCAACAGCTAACTTAAGAGAAGGAATCTCGCATTCAATGGGAAATACGGATTCCAACCCGTGCACTAGCTGAAACGGAGTAAAGCCAGTTGCAGTTTTCACTGACGTCCTGTATGCCCAAAGTGCAGGATATAGCATAATATGCCATTTGGATCTAGCTTTATCAATTGTCCTTTGAAGAATTGTCTTCAAGGATTTATTCATGGCTTCCACTTTCCCATTGGCTTGAGGATAATACGGAGATGAATGCTCCTGCCGGAAACCTAATTTTAGAGCCAACTCAGCCATCATGCTATTCTGAAAATGACTGCCATGATCAGTGACAATCTCTCTAGGAATACCAAAACGAGCAATAACTTGGTTGAAAAGAAAAAGAGTTGCAGTCTCACCATCATTCCCAAAATTAGGCATAGCCTCGACCCACTTCGTAAAGTAGTCTACTGCTACAATAATGTACTTGTGACCTTTAGCCGAAGGCGGGTTACAAGTAGTATAATCAATACCCCACTTTGTAAAGGGATCGACAGTAATGACTGGAAAAAGCGGAGCTGGATGAGCGCGCATTTTTCGAGTATAAACTTGACACGGATGACACTTTTTGACCGACTCCATACAATCCTTGAAAATCGAAGGCCAAAAGTACCCAACACGCAAGATCTTTTGGGCTGTAGCAAGCCCAGATAAATGACCACCACAAGCTCCACTGTGGCAATCATTCAGCACAGCCTCAGCTTCTTCGAGAGTTAAGCAACGTCTCAGGATTGAATCAACCCCTCGACGATATAAAGCATCACCAATAATCAAGTAATTCTTAGCCAAGTGACGCAACTTACGACGCTCATCTTTCGAAAAAGTAGAGGGAAACTTTGCAGTCTGAAGATACACAATTATATCTCCATACCAAGGATCTTGTGGAGAGATAAGAAACAAATGTTCATCCGGGAAGGATTCATCATAGACTATCTCTTCCCCACAGGGCAACTCGGAGATCAATTCCGCGAAAACCAATGATTTCTTGGACTTGGCAGACATAAACTCAAGATCAAATTCCTGCAAAATTACAATCCATCTATTGTATTTTCCCCCAATCACTCGCCTACTGAGGACAAACTGAAATGGATTGGCTGCTGCCAAAACATAAGTTTTTCGTAGAATAATGTAATTTCGGAGTCGCTGCACAGCATGAACAGCTGCCAAAGCTAACTTTTCTATCGGAGTGTACCAGAGTTTAGGTCCTACAAAGCCTCGACTAAGATAGTAAATGACATGCTCTGCCAGAGCATCATCCTCCTGAACCAGAACCATACCAATAGTAGATTCTGCTGCTGCCAGATACAAAAGGAAATCCCTGCTATAATCAGGTGGACTCAATAAAGGAGTAGAGGTCAATGCTTTTTTCAAAGCATCGAATGAGCGTTGAGCAAAGTCATCCCAAAGAAATGGAACTCCCTTCTTCAACAATCTCATAAATCCCTTGGTAACTTCAGCATAATTTACGATAAATCTCCGAAGAAAATTATACTTCTAGACTTTGAAGTTGACGAACAGAGGACGGGGGAGGCAACCGAAGTATTGCCTCAACCTTGAAGGGATCTATCCTTATCCCTTCCCTATACACAATAAATCCTAATAACCGACTGGATGTAACCGCGAAAACGCACTTGTTTGGATTCAACCTAATCTTATAGAAACGACACCATTCAAATATTTGACGGAGGTGAGCAGGATGATCCATCCTCTTTCGAGAATGAGCAGCTAAATCATCCAAATACGCCTCGATAATCTTTTTGATGTCATGGAAGGCATATGACATGGCCCGCTGAAAGGTAGCCCCAGCATTTTTAAGACCAAAAGGCATCTTCTTGTATGCAAAAGTACCCCAGGGACAAATAAAGGCAGTCTTATGCTGATCTTCAGGACGGATAGTAATCTGATTATATCCTGAGAAACCGTCCATGAAGGAGAAAATCTCATTACCAGCACACTTGTCAATGATTTGATCGATAAATGGTGTGGGGTAATTATATTTAGGACATGCTTTACTTAGGTCTCTGAAATCAATGCAAACTCGAATCGTTCCTTGCTTTTTATCTACAGGAACGGGATTTGAAACCCATTTAGTCAAAGGAATAGGGAAAATGAATCCTGCCTTAAGTAGCTTCTCAACCTCAGCTTTGATAGCTGCTGCCTTCCTAGGATTGACCGGACGAATTTTTTGCCTTACCGGCTTAGCGTTTTCATAATTCTTGATCTCATGCTGGACAATAGATGGATCTATTCCAGGAATTTTCTCATAAGACCAAGCGAATACATCCCTATACTCTTTAAAGAGCTCGGTGTAAATTTGAACCTCTTCATGGGAACATTCAACTCCGATGAAGACATTCTCAATAATATTGGGATCCCTGGAAATGTTCACCGGGATAGTAGGAGAAATCACAACCATGTTCCCTTCGGCATAAACCTATGTTGGTGCTAAAGGGTTCAAGACTGGGTGAACAGGACCATGAGACTGAGGACTTGGAAAACTCGTTTCAACTTCGCTCAAGTCAGGTAAAAAGTAAGACCGATGATGCAAATCATCCCACGGTCTATCTATACCAGTCATGGCTTCCAGGATGGCCTCTTCAGATGGAAGAGTGGTATCAAGGCAATCCTGGGCCGAAGAAGAACTAAGTGCCCAAGCCGGAGCCACATCTCCATCCAACTCTTCCGGTGAGAGAGGAGCTGGGATGGATTCTGCAGAGTCAACAATAGACTGATAAGCAATCTCAGCTGCAGACATTGGAAATGCCATTCCACCCACTTGACCTTCCGCTAATGTAAGGTAGGGGAAGGTAAGGTCCGTTGTCCGAAAATAATGAGTTCTCAAGAACCTTCGAAGAGGAGCCTGAGGATGAAATCGCATTAATATGGACCGTAAACACTAACACCATCAAGGAAGAATACATTCCAACCCCTCAAATTCTCAACAGCACCTTAATATTATCCAACTTTTGGAACAGCATGAGTCAAGAGTGGTATCTGAAGCCCACAGCTGACACCAGTTGGTCCACTGTAATAATCCTCCCTTCGTGAGGGAAACAAATAATCCAAAATAATGAGGATGCAATGGCATCCATCTCATAAATCCAGTTTCTCCCCAACAGAAGGTTGTAGTCCAAGCTTGCATCAACTACCTCAACCTCTATATTCACAGTTTTTCCCCCAACATAGATAGGCAAAGCTGGGACAATACCATGCGGTCTATGAGAATGACCATCAAACGTTGTCAGAAGAGTGGTAGATGGAACAGCTTTGGGAGATCCAATCGTCTTCCAACATGTGAGAGACATCACGCATGTGGAAGCACCCTCATCAACAACCATCCGAAATATATTTCACTTCTGGTACGATGATTTAATATGAAAATCCATATGATGGGCGAGTATCTTCTTAAAATTAGTCATATCAAATGTAATCAGAAGAGAATTTTTCGGATCAATGTTCTCAACGGCAAGGGAGCAAGGCACCGCAACAAGGCTTCATACAAGACTCGAGCTTTCCTTTTGGGGTATAGTGAAGGAATCTCAGACTCGTATCCCACAATAGAGTAGTTCGGTGCCCCAGACGGATTAATCGTCGAACGCTAAAGGGATGCTTTTGCATCCGAGGCATAGTCACCGTAGGCTTTAATGTGAAGCGCTCAAAAGAAGATTTCCAAATGAGTATCCTTAGCTTTCGAAGACTCTTCTTCACATAATCACGGATTCGTAGCGTCATCCACGTGAGCAACACTGTCATGTTTGATGGAAGTTCCCCTTCCGGGTGCCCCGCAGGAAGCCCCGGTGATTTTGATTCGCGCCAACAACCAGCTGTTGTTCTTTGGGAAAAGGGTTCGTTAAATAATGTTCCCGGTGAACCGGAAGAACCCTGCTGAGCTAACAAGCGCTGCGCATCCTGAATTTTAGGGCAAAGGTGTGTAAGATGGTCTCCAGCACACAACTTGCATGGAAACTTCACTTTATTTTTTTTCCTTTGGACCCTCACCAACATGCTCATTGGTTTTATTCGCATTACCCTTCCCATTCTTGCCCTTTTTCTTATTATTCTGTCCCTTCTTCTTCCCTTCGACTCATTTCTGGATCTGAAGTTTGATAGTATTTATCGGACAAAGATTGGGAAGACAATGACTCACCGGTACAACTCGATCAAGGAGCAACATTGAAAAGACAATCACGTAATTGAGTAAGGCAGTCGGCCGCACCACTATTGATCGACCCAATAATTTCATCACCATGAGGACCAGGTTTAGTCTTGGATAACTTAATTAGAGCAAGTGAGCATTGGAAACATTATGGAGACCCCGTATTGGAGAATATACGGGCCTGTACCGCTCGGGCCCTGCAAAATGGCCCTGCTCTCTTAAAGACCCGGAGAGGATACATCTTTCGAAATATCCACATCATTACCATTTCAAAAACCATTCCAAAAGGAATTCTCCTGGAATATGAGCTTTAATAAGCCTCTTCGTTCTTCGCCATTCCTGAATATGGTCAGAAATGTGGGTTGTGTCGTCCTGCTTAAAATTAGCTAGGAGTTCAGTCCCGGCGTCATAACAGACAGGCAACTGGAAATGATTTAGAAATGTAATAGAAAGATCTCCAAATGTAGCAAAACTGCCCCCAGTTAACTCAATATACCACTTGGCAGCGTTTCCAGTTAAAGTGCGTTGAAACAATCTCAACCTATACTCAATATCGATCGTGGAGTTCGAAGTGGTGATAAAACAGTTGCAGGAGGTATTTCACGATCTTCTTCCATTCTTGCCTTCAAGCATTGGAATGTCCGAAGGAAGTTTAGAACCGAGGCCACCTCGACTGTGAATGCACGGATCAAGAATACTTTATTTATCCGGTGTTTAACATTGCTTTAAAAGGTAAACGAGGCGGAGCCTAAGGATTCCATCCTTGATAGGATGAATTCCCAACATTTTGAAAATAATACCCTGGATTTGATGAGGCACCAGGTTGCCAAAAAGAACTCGTAGCAAAAGGAGAAGAACCTCCTCCCCACACAGAGTTACCAAAGACCGGACCAGTTCCCCCGCCTGAAGTATTAAATGAAGAGGAAAGCCCCTGATAGGGGTTCCAGGCATTAGAAAGAGGGGAAAAGGTCTGATAAGCACTTGACGAAGGGAAAGAAGCATTCCCTTGGTGACCAGCGTAAAACTGATTCCCTTCCCCCGCTGTAGTGAATACAGGGTTCCATCCTGTAAAAGTAGTCGAACTTTGACCTCCAGACCAAGGGTTGAAACTCTGGGTCTGAGAAGTAAACGAAAAGGACCCTAAAGAAGGATTCGAACTAGGAATATGTCCAGTTCCGAAGGGGAACCCTTGAAAAGAAGCTGATCCACTAGCCATGGAAGACATGGGTGTAGATCCAGCTGTAGCAGCGGAAAATGAAAAAGAAGGAATCCCACTAGTGGGCATTCCAAAACATAAGGGACCAGATTGAGAAGCATGTGCTTGGGTGAAACTAGAGCCAAACACAACAACACTAGAAGCAATCAAAGATATAGCAATAGTGCCCCCTTTAACAAGAAGGAGTCCACGCGTGGCAAAGACTTGCCAGCCAGGTTTTCCATGGCTCCCGGGGCCGTGGGCTACCGAAAGGTATGTATAATACGGAGGATCTTCCAGTATCTTTGACTCAGGTCCGATGTATTCAACAACGAACGGATAATCAGGAGGAAGAGGAGATGGAAGTGACACAGAGGTTTCAGGTACTTCCTCTATTTGAACTTCTTCTTCCTGCGGAAATAAAACTCGCGAGGTGAGCGGAGCGCTCCTCTCGGAACCAACACCATAATCGGCTATGAAACCCTTCAGACCCCTGTGGAGGATCTCTCTCCACTGCGTCAGACGCCATAGGGTGATACTCACCTGCTAAACTACTCCTACGCCTTCTTGAAGAAGGCTCTGAACTCTCGGGAGATAACCCCTGGATCCTCCTCGATCAACGAGGCACTTGATCAGCCACTTTAACAAATTTTAATTAGACTCAAAAATTATAAAGCTAGGCAAGCTAGGAGCAAAGAGCACTCACTACAAAAAATAATCTCTGAGATACAATCAAGCAGACAGCCTTCAAGTATTTCCGCTCCGGGTGAATAGGACCGGACACCAAAATACAAGAAAGCGAAGTATAGGACCTTCCGAAAGTAGTCTGGGATAATTACGGCCCAGGCCTACTAGTGTAGGTACGTAAATGTGCCTACGCCGACTCTCCCAACGACACTTTGCCATCACAACACCCAAGCTTCGCAAGGGCACCCCGTGGCATCGGGCTGAAGTGATATGATCGTCCGCCTCAGTACCCACAGTATTCCCCCCCGTTACCAATACCTATGTGAACCTAGGAGTGGCAACTATGGGCACCCAATCCACGTCGAAGCTCATGAATGGTCTTGAGGTCGTATCTGTCGAAATCGAGAGGGGGTATGTAGTATGTTCTTTCCCCACTTTCACTTCCTCGCGCTGACTGAGAGAGTTCTGGCCCACCTAATGGAGTTGGGATTTCGCTTCTCAATTAATCAACTTCTATGTTTTTTTAGAGGCTTGAGAGTTAACTCTCCACTCACCTAATCCAAGGCCCTACAACCTAGCTAGTTGGTGTATGAAACTTAGAAAACTTGCTAGTTGATTTTAAATTATATCGCTTATTTTAATCGGCTGTTATGTTAAGTCAAAGGGATATGGAAATGAAACTTGTGGTTTTTTGACGCAGAAAAGAAATTAATAAAAACCAAACTACATGCAAATGTAGTAATTGTCTTTCGATGAAAAGAAACTTCTACACAGGTTCTACGAGATTAAAAAAATTTATTTTTCTTTTCAGATAACAAACTCACACTCGCAAAAACTATGAAAATGACTAAATGCTTCAGTGCACCTGATGTAAATCACTAGGAGCATGCAAATTCTAAGATGCAAAATCTACTTAAAGCAGAGAGAAATTTCCCAAAGATCCTTCAATTTTATCTCTTTTTGGTTGTCCAGAAAGCTAGTTCTCTAAATCAGAAACTCTTAATATAAAGACACCAAAAACGCTTGAAACAAGAGGAAGAAACTAATGACAATTCCTTTCCAAAATCAAGTTGAAAACCAAAGGCAAGAAACCTCAACAAAGCTTCAAAAGATGTAACGAAATGAAAACAAAAGTACAAAAACAAAATCAAATGACAAAACAAAATGTTTTTTGAGCTTTTGAATTTTATAAAAAGAAGAGCTCGAAAAGACCAAGAAAAACTATCAAATCCCAAGCCAAACAACTCTGAATTTCAAGCAAAAACTTCAAAAACGCTCCAAATCTTATAGGGCTAACTAGTAGCAAGATTTACATGAGAAAAAGAAGACAAGAAACTCAGTCACTCAGCCTAGAAGAATAGTACAACCTTGCAGCAAACAAAAACTTCAAAGAACCAATAAAGACTCTTCAAAAATTGCAACAAGACCTAGTTGACTGAACTCAAGAAAACCAACCAAGAAATGGGCAAAAATCGAAGTGAAAAGCAAGACACAAAGGTAAGAAAGAGTAAATGAGCAGAGGCTCTCTGTTCTGATAAAGCAGAACAACCAAGAATCCCCAGGAAGAGATCCTGGTACTCGAACCAGAAATGCCAGCACAAAAAACAAAATTTTCCAAATAAGCTAGTTTTCTAACTAAACAAGAGAGAGAAAAGACCAAAGACCACTTTCTACACAATCCAAAGGATACAAAGACACTGCAAGAATAGGTCTCCACAGGCAGATAGAACTAAAAATTCAATAAATCCAAAATTTCAAAATCTACCCAGGTATACGCTACTTGACAGTTTGGAAACAAGCGTGCATACGCGACTGTGCTAAAGGAAACCCGCGTATACGCGACTCCCTTTAACAAAAATTTCGTGTATACATGTCTGTGTACAGACAAACTTGCGTATATAAAGGTAAATAATGAAAAACAAAAAATATCAAGCCTGGATAAGGAACCAGGGCTTCAGTCTGACTGATAAAGAGTTAACTGGACTGGAAATAAAAGTTAAAACTATTGGAAACCTATCAAACAGCTGAAACCACCCAACAGGGGACTCACAAGAATGCGATCCCTAGTGGATTCGCCAGTTCTGTTTCGGGGAAAATCACCCTAGAGGTTTGTTGGGTCAAAACCTCCACAGAGCAGGGCATGCCATTCGGAAGGAATCACACACAACCATACTTGAATGCAAAAAACTAGATAACAACGATAGCAGAACTCACTCGTAGTCCTACGTTTGATGTAGATCCCGCAGGGTCCAAACCCCCAGTAACCTTTCTTCCTCCTTCAACCTGGAAAACAAGAAAGAACATGCATAGAAACCTAGTTGTACAACATATACTTCTCCTAAACATTAGTGCAATCCATGTGAAACATTATATAAACCATAATAACTTCTTAATAATCAATCTTTTCACATATACAAGTAAACATTAACACATCGGTTCAGGAAAAAGATGGTTCTTCATTATTATGAACAACATGTACAGAAGTAAAAAGTGGAGAGATCACCTGAATCCTTCCACGATCTTCGAGCAGACCATCGTCCGGATCCGTCCTGCCCTTGCCTCACTAAGATACTTTCAAGACTTGTGCACTCGAGATGGCATATAAACGGATGAACATCTCCAGGAAAAAAGTGTTTCCTGTATGAATCTGGGATAGTGCAGGAGGCACGGGGAATCAAACTTGAATTGGGATTCCAACAGAGTATAATATCTATAAAATTTCTCTCTCCCTTAGGCCATGCACATGAGGGGCTTTATACTCCCTCAAAGTAGTTTCAATCAGTTGGAAACAGTTGGCCACGTGCTGGGGTGGTTGAAATACTGGAGTAACCATCAACCCAGCCCGAAAATAGGGATTTTTATATATTTTTTAATGATTTTAATGGCATACGCGGAAAAGTACATGTGGACTCGTGTATACACGCGGAAAATTCTGGGCATACCCACGTATGGGAATTTTAACACTTTTTTTAGTGAATTTTGTTCAAGTCTGTAGGAATGGGTGCCCAAAGCCATAAAGACAATCATGAATCACCTGAGGGTGAAAAATGATGCTATAACAGATGCCCCCTAATATATGAGGTCAGAAGGGGTACATGATGGCCAAAATGTATTATGCACATATAAAAAGAACGCAAGGAGTAGAGAGAATCATTTTGGTCAATTTAGTGTGTCCTAAATTGCTGCATTTAATTTGTCAATCCGGGATTCGTAAGCCGATGAAGTGCGGCGCACTATATGTGCAAGATAACCTATTTCTTAACTTTTTGTCGTTTTTGGTTTTCTAAGATGAAATGGAAATTCTAAAATGAAAACAAGTATGGTTATGTTTGTTCAAGGAAATGATATCCTCTATAATGATTTACCAACTTGAAACTTAAAAAAAAAAGGAATTTGAAATTTACAATGACAAAACTTGAAAGGAAATGAAAATGTGCTGCTGAAATGAAAAGGTGATGCTAGTCTAATAAATCAAAACAGTGAACTAGTGAGCATAAAACCAAACTATTCTTGTTGCTGTCTAAACACAAAAGAAACTATGCTTAAGGAAATTCAAAATTGCAATAAAGTAAATCTAAATCAGATTACATCAATTTATCTTCTGATCCCTCATCATTAGTCCAGCTATGATTTTCGGAAGTAACCATAAATAACTTGAGTAACTAATATTTAACTTGCAAAAAGTAAACTAATATCAAACCATACATTCATAATTCAATCCCTCACCATCAATCTAGCTGTGGCTTTCAGAGGTAACTGAAGATGTCATGCACAATTTAATATTTCTAATTTGCAGAAAGGAAACTAATATCAAACTACACATCCATGATTCAATCCCTCACCATCAGTCCAGTTGTGGCTTTCGGAGGCAACTGAAGATGTTATGAGCAATTTAATATGTCTAAATTTGCAGAAAGGAAACTAATACCAAACTACACATTTCATGATACAATCCCTCACCATCAGTCCAGCTGTGGCTTTCAGAGGCAACTGAAGATGTTATGAGCAGTTTAATATATCTAAATTTAACTACTGAAGCAAATAAGCAAAAATGAAATGAACAAAGCAATACTGAAATTAAACAGAAACTAAGAAAAACAAATTAGCAGCAGAATAATGTTAATTCCATGTCATTATTCAAAAAGCTATGCAAATGCCCGGGCTGCCTATCTATAACCTGAAACAAGAACACTGATCAGTGATTAATAACATAAAACATGAAAGACAGAAGTGAAATGGAAAGCATGAAAGTTTATAAACAGAAATGAAGCATATATATACCATGGAAGATGCAATGTATAAACATGTGAATGGATTATGGCACAATGAGCTTTAAAGAAATAAAATAAGAACTATACAATAATGCACAGAACCTTGGCAAGTGCAGGGGCCCTCTACACCAGCCTTGGCAACGATCTTCAAATACGAATTTCGGTTGAAAACAGAGTCTTCTTATATTAAAATGCAGTCATAACAGAAAGGTGATGTTATGGCACAAGTGCAGCGTAATTACATTACATAGCAGACTTAATAACAACTAACACAGACTAATAGAGACTAATCTATATGCGTATACAAGCGCATTATTTATAATAGAGGAAATATAACTAATTCCTAATGTTTATGCTGGTGGAGAACACGTAGACCATTACGTCCATGAATCTAGGATCATGGCCGTATTGAAAAGTAAATCTATGAGGAGTGGATGTTTGAATTCGGCTATGGAGCCCTGCACAGATGTTGATTTGTCCTCCGCAATCCTGAAACGGCCATATGAGCCTTCACATGACACGAAACAGAGTCCTGTCACCGTGGGACTCTACGGTTGACTTCCATGTGGACACCTTTGACCGCGGCCTCTTTAGATGGATTTTCTCGAGCCAATAGGACACGAACCATGTCCACATCATTTCAGACTTGCCCATGTGGCTCATTTCTCCTGAAGACATCTGTAGCATAGAGTTTCACAAAATAGCTGCGGAAAGTTGCAGCAGCTGCGGAAAGTGGCAAGATTCCGCAGCTGAATGAACAAAATCTAAATCAAACAGCAGACACAAAAATATAATTAAAAACCATGTTAGATGCTCTTTTGCAATTAATAATAATGATATTTGACAATTTCGGAGGTTCGGGTGAGTGAAAAAGGTATAGAAAAGTGTATGGAAAAGATGCGATTTGAGACTCAACAAGGACTTCACCGGTTGACTGCCAAAAACCAATGAAAGAAAACAAAGAGTCAACTCATCTTGAAACAGAGCATACCCATCCTGGTGTCCCATCATATCAATCATGAAAAGATCCAACATATAACACAAGTATAGTGACCCAAAGTACATAATGAATCATCTGAGCATGGCCGAGGAAGTACAAGTCTGAATCAATGTCAGTATCACATATAGAAAGTTGATCAATGATGCTACAACATTTGGATGTCGATCATATAAATACTTGAATCTCAATGCCAAATCATAAGGGTGGAACTCATGGTACAATCCGCAACTCGAGGCAACATGGAGAGTTGTTCTTGTCTTGTTGTCTTTAACATATAAAGATGAATGGTATCCTTGTGGCTTGAATGGACTGTCAAAAGTGAACCGAGAAATGCTGATGCAACCCGAGGTCTTCACCGATCACTATGGCACAATTCTACACAATGGGAATAAATGAGCTGAAGTCGACCATGTGAGAAATCGTTGGATTACCGGTCAATGATGTATACCATTAACCAATGCGAGACAACCCACCAATAATGAAAATGAGTGTCAAGGTGCCCCAGTACAATCTGACAAGTGCGAATGAATGAGTTGAAGTCGAACACTTGAAAGAATCTACCAATCAGGAGGCAATGATGAATCTCCACTGTCGATAGCGAAGAGTCTGCCACTGATGACTGCAAACCCTAAGGTACTGACAAAAAGACTCTAGACCTTATTCCCAGAGCAATGAGTCGGAGTCGATGGGAAAAGATCTGCTGGAAGGAAGGCATTAAGGCATCCCACATCGGTCCAGCGCGAGTGTAACCCGCAGGCCAAGATTTGGAAGGAATCGGACGAAGGAGAGTGATGGAACCAAAACCGAAGTACGTTTCCGACGTGCACAAGATGAAGCTAGCGCACGGAAGAAACCCTATGAACCAACCAATAATGAAAGCTGACACAGAGGCGAGAAATCCACCGATAGGGTCAAATGGAAATCCAGGTACTGCACGAATCCCAAGTGTGATAATGTGTGATGACGTCGAACACAGGGGAAACCACTCAGTCAAAGACCCATGATGATGATCAAATGCTGAGCACAAGGTCACCTATCAATGATGGAAATAGGCCCAGGGTGTGGCTCTAGGTTTGCTCTTAGAGCAATGTGTCGTAGTCGATAAGAGACAAACCCGCCGGCAAGAAGTCAATGGGGACCTTCTCAAACCAGCACGAGCAGAAGACCAAAACATCTGATGTGATAGAACAAGATACTGACAAAACCGGGAAGGACGACTGAATAATGAGTCAAGAGACACCGCAGAATGGCCGACTCTGGTTAGACTTCCCTTGAACAAAAGCACAACTCGTGATGACCATGGCAGTAAAAAGTGACACTGTATAAGTCTGTTATGCAGGAGGCAGAACAAACTCTCCATATGATTGGAAGAGATAACCAACCGGGGGAGGAATGACAAGTGAAACAAGGTAAAGGCTGAACCTAGGTCAAAACTAAAACCATCCCAAATGTAGGAAATATATATAAGTATATGTGCTTTGTTCAAGGGCGACAAACTGACTCTGTACTGCCATCAAACAACGAAGTTACATCCTGTTCCCGCTCTTTTTGTTATATTTTATTTTTTTGTCTTTTTCATATAATAAGCCTGAAAAAGAATAAAATAATGCTATGGTACAATGGATAGAACGAGTATCAAAAATCAGATGCACTAGTTCCTGGGATTGGAACGATCCTATGCTCAATGCAAGGTGGCGAAAACTGGTAAGCGATACTTAGAGGAATGTTCCATCCATGGGTAAAAGGGTGTCAAGTCGCGATAGCTAAGTGCATGCAATGGTTTAACTTGTACAGATGATCAAGGTCAAAACTTGGCTTAAACATGGAGTCCAAACGAAGCCAGCTAAAGGCTAGGATAAACAAGTAGCCAATATGCAATGCAGTAATACAACTCAACAACACCAGGGAGCCTCTAGGGTAAAAACCAGAAAAATGATAGTGAGGGAGAAGAAGAATGAAGCTTCAACACATAAGTCATGGAAATACTAAAGAGGACTCCCGAGCCTACATAAAATGCAGCATGGGCAACAAGTGATAGTGAGGAACTAACTAGGAAGCCCATGTAAAGGAAGGCTCTACCACCAAGTCATGATTAAATAATCGGCGAGTGAAATGGGTGTAATAATCATGACCTGATGGGATCGACCCTATGGAAAGTGATCAGAATGGAGGCTAGTATGAAAAAGGCAATGGAAAGTGGATTCCCTAACCTATATGCCAGTGAAGATAATATACCTGCCATGACGGGTCAACAGTCATGGATCAAAAACCGAGAAAAACCTCAAATTCGTCAAAATGTACCTAAAAATATACCAATCTGGGAACTTCCAAGCATCCGGGTTATGCAGCTTAAGATAGATTGAAAAAATAAGCATAACAAATTTTTGCGAAAATTTTCAACTTTTTGGGCATAAATAGTCAAATTACCTCATATTTGGTTCATTAGTACATTGCTGATTTGGGAAAAAGTGCTCTAGAGAAAAAAACTTCTTTCGTCAAAACAGGAGTAACCGACCGTCAAATCGCACCGAATTTGTCAGGTAAGCTCATAAACCATCCTTGCTATTCATTTTGTCCGTTCATAAATTAAAATTTAGGAATTTTCACCGTATAATCCTTTGCTAAAAAACACGGTTTTGTGCATACGCGGGTTGGTAATGACCAAGTCGCGTATACACGCGACTGTGCATAAATAAAGTCGCGTATGCGCAGCCCCAAATGAAAAATGCGTAGCTAATGAAGGAATTATTGAAATTTTGCAGGATGACCATATCATGGAGAGAGCGTGAACACAGTGCAATAGACAATGAAGTCATGCAGGACCAAGTATCACTGAATATTCTTCGGAATTGTGGATTGCTCAAGTTTTTTAAAATGCCAAATATGAAGAGTAATGTCCGGTTGCTCGAAATGCTTGTGAACTATTGGGAACCGGAAGAAGACTGTTTCATTATAGATCAGATGCCCATATGCATTGAAGTGGAAGATATATATTTTATTACTAGACTCTCCCGGAGGGGGGAGCCAGTAGACTTGCACGGGAAGCCTTTGGGAGGGCTAACCGTGGAAGATTATGTCCACGTGTACTGCGTAGAGGGTTCCAAGAAAGTTGGAACTCAAATTTCTATCAAAGATCTATGAGACTTGCACATGAAAATCCTCCTTTTTACCATTGGGAGAGTAGCAGGATCAGCTTCTCTACACCAGGCATCCAGGACGCAAATGAGTATAGTAGTTGAATGCTTAACTCATGTATATGATTGGTGCACGGCTCTACTGATGAACATGAAGCAAAAATTTACTTCTATCCAAAAAAAAAAACAAAACATTTTGGATACGGTACAATTTTGATGACATTCTTCTTCGAGAAGATTCCAGCGCTGAGACCTAGAGTGATCTCTACTATCAGCAGCCCGAGAGACCCAAGAATTTCCCACTGGGTAGACCTGATGAAGAGATTGGGGGGAAGTGAAGTTCCTCGGACCACTTGGGATGATGAGTTCTTCCAATGGTGGAGAGAACAAATCATCGCTGTGGATGACTATCCCTATGCCGGGATGGACTTTCGTGGCGATCCAGATCTTGTCCTTCCACCAGGCGCAACATGGGGAACAGTCGGTAAGTTTGCAATTTTTGATTTATATAATTTTTTTGGATTTTTTCAATATATATGAAAAATGAAAAACAAAGATGTTTTTGATTGGATTCAAATGACTTACAATTTAAAATGATCATGAAACAGATATTGGACCAGTGCGACCTGAGGGATGCCCATGACATAAGCATCCCAGGGGCGAAGCGGATACAGTAGATTCAAACAGAACCCTCCAGGCTGTACAAAGGAACTTGGAGGGGTTAACCCGCCAGGTACCTATGGCTGCAGTGGAAGATCTGCCTGAAGCCATCCAGAGACGGGTGGTAGGAGTGCCCCGAGACTGGGTATGGTTATTCCGCCGAGTTGCCACCGCGATCGTGTTCTATAGGAATACAAATTCTGGGTAGGGACCTCAGGAGTAGATATATATGATGTATCAGATGACTGTATATTTTTTGAGATTGAACATGATCGGGCATAAGCCCAAGTTTTTGTATGACCTATGGATCCAAATTTTTGTATAGTTTTTTGAACACTTTGATGATATATATACAGCGATGTTTGATGTGATGTGACAAATGTATCAAAAGGTATGATTTTTTTTATGATTAAATTTTATTGTATGGAATGAATAATGTGCCAATCAATGGCTTGATTAGCTAATGAGTCTGCCAGCCAATTGTCAACTCGAGGAATATGAATGAAAGTTAAAAATTGAAATGATCTTTGTAACAAACGTACTCTCAAGAACAACCAGAGTAAAAATGGATCTCGAACCCGATAAGTATTGTTAAACTGCGACACCACCAGCTGAGAGTCCAAGAAAAATACCAATGAATCAACACCCAAAGATATTGCCTCTGAGAGTAGATAAACAACTGCAGTGTATTCTGCTATATTATTGGAAGCAGGACCAATGCAGACCCCACTTGATACTAACAACTGACCGAATGGATAATGAAGCACCCAAGCCGCGGAAGCTAAGTTCCAGGTGTGTCTACTAGCACCATCGACGAAACCAAAATGACTCATGACATCCAACACAACCTGCCAAAGCAGATCAAAAACATCACCATCCCATCAAATATCAAAAAACCAGATATGTACAAAGCAAAACTACTATATACAAAAGCAACATGCCAGGCCGAAGCCTAGGCATAATACTTTTTCAAATAGAGCACATTTTTGGGCTCCGGGAACTCGATCCCTTCAAAATCAACCAAGGTATATGCTCCTTTCTTAAGGAATTTTTTAACGATAAAGGGGCCATACCACATAGACTTAAACTTTCCTACCCCCAGGGCATCTTTTCCTTGGGCATAGACCAAAACAAGGTCACCTTCTGAAAAAACCCTAGGTTTGACTGCCTTATCGTACTGAGCTTTAACTCAGTTTTTTTGCACCTCATTCATCGTGGCGGCATCCCGACGCTGCTCATCGAGATGTTCCAGATGAAGGAGCCGTTATTCAAGACTAGAAGTGTCAGGAAGAAGTTCAACAGCTAACTTAAGAGATGGAATCTCACATTCAATGGGAAATACGGATTCCAACTCGTGCACTAGCTGAAACGGAGTAAAGCCAGTTGCAGTTTTCACTGACGTCCTGTATGCCCAAAGTGCCTGACATAGCATAATATGCCAGTTGGATCGAGCTTTATTAATCGTCCTTTGAAGAATAGTCTTCAAGGATTTGTTCACGGCTTCCACTTGCCCATTGGCCTGAGGATAAAACGGAGATGAATGCTCCTGCCAGAAACCTAATTTTAGAGCCAACTCAACCATCATGCTATTTTGAAAATGACTGCCATGATCGGTGAAAATCTCTCTAGGAATACCAAAACGAGCAATAACCTGGTTGAAAAGAAATAGAGCTGATGTCTCACCATCATTCCCAAAAGTAGGCATAGCTTCGACCCACTTCGTAAAGTAGTCTACTGCTACAATAATGTACTTGTGACCTTTAGCCGAAGGCGGGTTACAAGTAGTATAATAAATACCCCACTTTGTAAAGGGACCAGCCGTGTCAAGTGGAAAATGCGGACGAGATGAGCAACCTTGTTTCGAGTATAACAACCACAGATGACACTTTTTGACCGATTCCATACAATCCATGAAAATCGAAGGCCAAAAGAGTACCTGACATGCAAGATCTTTTGAAATTTGTGTAAGCCCGAGATAAATAGCTTTCTAAGCTCCACTGTGGAAATCATTCAGCACAGCCTCAGCTTCTTCGAGAGTTAAGCAACGTCTCAGGATTGAATCAACCCCTCGACGGTATAAAGCATCACCAATAATCAAGTAATTCTTAGCCAAGTGATGCAACTTACGAGGTTCATCTTTCAAAAAAGTAGAGGGAAACTTCGCAGTCTGAAGATACACAATTATATCTCCATACCAAGGATCCTGTGGAGAGATCAGAAACAAATTTTCATCCGGGAAGGATTCATCATAGACTATTTCATCTCCACAGGGCAACTCAGAGATCAATTCCGCGAAAACCAATGATTTATTGGACTTGGCAGACATAAACTCGAGATCAAATTCCTGCAAAGTCACAATCCATCTATTGTATTTGCCTCCAATCACTCACCTACTGAGGACAAACTGAAATGGATTGGTTTCTACAAAAGCATAAGTTTTTCGTAGAATAATGTAATTCTGGAGTCGCTGCACAGCATGAACTGCTGCTAAAGCTAACTTTTCTATCGGAGTGTACCAGAGTTCAGGTCCTACCAAGCCTTGACTAAGATAGTATATAACATGCTCTGTAAGAGCATCATCTTCCTGAACCAAAACCATACCAATAGTAGGTTCTGCTGCTGCCAGATACAAAAGGAAATCCCCGCTGTAATCAGTTGGACTCAATAAAGGGGAAGAGGTCAATGATTTTTTCAAAGCATCTAATGAGCGTTGAGTGAAGTCATCCCACAGAAATGGAACTCCCTTCTTCAACAATGTCATAAATCCCTTAGTAACTTCAGCATAATTTACGATAAATCTCTGAAGAAAATTAGACTTTCCTTGTAGACTTTGAAGTTGACGAACAGAGAACGGGGGAGGCAACCGAAGTATTGCCTCAACCTTGAAGGGATCTATCCTAATCCCTTCTGTAGACACAATGAATCCCAATAACCAACCGGATGTAACCGCAAAGACGCACTTGTTCAGATTCAACCTAATCTTATATAAACGACATCGTTCAAATATTTGATGGAGGTGAGCAGGACGATCCATCCTCTTTCGAGAATGAGCAGCTAAATCATCCAAATACGCCTCAATAATCTTTTTGATGTCGTGGAAGGCATATGACATGGTCATTTGACGTGGCCCCAACATTTTTAAGACGGCTCTTCTTGCTTGTGCAAAAAGTACCCCGAGGGGACAAATAAAGGCAGTCTTATGCTGATCCTCGGGACAAATAGTCCCTTGATTATATCCCAGGAGAAAACGTCCATGAAGGAGAAAATCTCATTACCGGCACACTCGTCAATGATCTGATCGATAAATGGTGTGGGGTAATTATCTTTAGGACATGCTTTATTGAGGTCTTTGAAATCAATGCAAACTCGAATTGTTCCTTGTTTTTTATCTACGGGAACAGGGTTTGAAACCCATTCAGTCAAAGGAACACGGAAAATGAATCCTGCCTTAAGCAGCTTCTCCACCTCAGTTTTGATAGCTGCTGCCTTCCTAGGATTGACCGGACGAAGTTTTTGCTTCATAGGCTTAGCGTTTTCGTAAGTCTTGATCTCATGCTAGACAATAGATGGATCTATACCAGGCATTTCCTCATAATACCAAGCGAATACATCCCTATACTCTTTAAATAGCTCGGTGTAAATCTAAATCTCTTCACGAGAACATTAAGATCTGATGAAGACATTCTCAATAATATTGGGATCCCTGGAAATGTTCACCAGGATAGTAAGAGAAATCACAGCCATGTTCCCTTCAGCATAAAATTGTGTTGGTGCTAAAGGGTTCAGGACTAGGCGAACAGGACCAGGAGAGGGAGGACTTGGAAAACTCATTTCAACTTCGCTCAAATTAGGTAAAAAGTAAGACTGATGATGCAAATCATCCCATGGTCTATCTATACCAGTCATAGCTTCCAGGATGGCCTCTTCAGATGGAAGAGTGCTATCAAGGCAATCCTGGGCAGAAGAAGAACTAAGTGCCCAAGCCGGAGGCACATCTCCATCCAACTCTTCTGGTGAGAGAGGAGCTAGGATGGATTTTGCAGAGTCAACAATAAACTGATAAGCAATCTCAACTGCAGACATAGAAAATGGCATTCCACCCACTTGACCTTCCGCTAATGTGGCGGTAGGGGAAGGTAAGGTCCAAGGGTCCGAAAAATAATGAGTTCTGAAGAACTCTCTTCGAAGAGGAGCCTTGGAGGATGAAATTGCATTAATATGAACCGTAGGGGGAGGAATATCGAAAGTACCCATCAAGGAAGAATACATTCCAACCCCTAAATTCTCAACAGGCACCTTAATATTATCCAACTTTGGAACAGATGAGTCAGTAGACACATTCCAGTCTACAGGAGGACAGTCCAGTTGGTCCACTGTAATAATCCTCCCTTCGTGAGGGAAAAAAATAATCCGAAATAATGAGGATTCAATGGCATCCATCTCATAAATATAGTTTCTCCCCAACAGAAGGTTGTAGTCCAAGCTTGCATCAACTACCTCAACCTCTATATTCACAGTTTTGCCCCCAACACAGATAGGCAAAGCTGGGAAAATACCATGCGGTCTGTGAGAATGACCATCAAACGCAGTTAGAAGAGTGGTAGATGGAACAGATTTGGGAGATCCAATCGTCTTCCAACACGTGAGAGACATCACGCATGTGGAAGCACCCTCATCAACAACCGTCCGAAAGATATTGCACTTCCGGTACGATTATTTAATATGAAAAGCCATATGATGGGGGAGTCTCTTCTTAAAATTAGTCATATCAAATGTAATCAGAAGAGAATTTTTAGGATCAATAGCCCGAATGCAGTGAGAAAGGCACTGCGTTGAGTCGGACAAGACTAGAGCACCTCTAAAGCTGACATAGCACAAGGACTCTGCGCCGGATCTTCCACAATAGAGTAGTTCTGGACAGCCCTAGCATTTGGATTAATCGTCGAACGCTTAGTGGATGCTTTGGGCATCCGAGGCATAGGCTCAACAGTAGGATTTGTAATGTGAAGCGGCTCAGTAGCATCAAGAACATCCTTAGCTTTCGAAGACTCTTCTCTGCCATAATCACGGGATCTCGTAGCGACATCCATGTGAGCACTCATCATGAATATGTTTGATGGAATTTCCGCTTCCTGGGTGCCCCCAGAGGAAGCCCCAGGATTTTGATTCGCACCAACAACTAGTTGTTTCCCTTGGGGAAAAGGGTTTGTTAACATAGCCTGGGAACTGGAAGAACCCTGCTGAGCTAACAAGCGCTGCGCATCTTGAATTTTAGGGCAAAGGTGTGTAAGATGGTCTCCAGCACATAGCTTGCATGGAAAATTCACTTTCTTTTTATCCTTTTGACCCTCACCAACATGCTCGTTGGTTTTATTCGCATTACCCTTCCCATTCTTGTCTTTTTTCTTATTATTCCGTCCCTTCTTCTTCCCTTCGAATTTTTTATTTCCCTTGGGATCGGAAGTTTGGACAGCATTTATTGACAAAGATTGGGAAGGCGATGGCTCATCTGGTACAGCCTGACCAGAAGGAGCATATTGCAAAGACAACTGCTGCAATTGAGTAAGCAGGCTGGCTGCACCACTATTGATCGACCCAATAAGTCCATCACCATGAGGACTAGGCTTAGTTTTTGATAAATCTAATTTGGAGCGAGGAGCATTGGGAAAATATTTATGGAGGACCCCAGATTGAGAATATATCAGTTCCAGCTGCTGGGCCCTAAAAATGGCCTGCTCCTCGGAAAATACCCCGGAGAGGGATACATCTTTCGAAATATCTGACTGCAGAGATTTCAGAAACCATTCCAAAAGGAATTCTCCTGGAATATGAGCTTTAATAAGCCTCTTCCTTCTACGCATCATTCCACGAATATGGTCGAAATGTGGGTTGTGTCGTTTGGCAAAATTGGCTAGGGTTTATCTGGCATCATATCAGACAGACAGCTGGAAATGGTTTAAATGTAACGACGAGTTCTCCAAATGTAGCAAAACTGCCCCTGGTTAGCTCAATATACCATTTGGCAGTGTTTCCAGTTAGGGTGCGTTGAAACAATCTCAACCTAATAGAATCATCGATCAGGGAGTTCGAAGAACACCATAAATGGAAGGTAGTGATGTGATCAGCCGGATCCTCGCCAGTTTTACCTTCAAACTTTGGAATGTCTGAAGGAAGTTTGGTGGGAACCGGAGGCCACCCCGGACTATAACGGATCGGATCATTAGTCAATTTTGAGAGATCTGGCAAGTTTAATGTTGCCAGAAAAGGTAAAAGAGGCGGAGCCTGAGGATTCCATCCTTGATAGGATGAATTCCCAACATTCTGAAAAGAATACCCTGGATTTGATGAGGCCCCAGGTTGCCAGAAAGAACTCGTAGAAAAAGGAGAAGAACCTCCTCCCAACGTAGAGTTACCAAAGCCCAGACCAGTTCCCCCCCCTGAAGTATGAAATGAAGAGGAAAGCCCCTGATAGGGGTTCCAGGCATTGGACAGAGGAGAAAAATTCTGATAAGCACTCGACGAAGGGAAAGAAGCATTCCCTTGGTGACCAGCGTAAAATTGATTCCCTGCCCCCGCTGTAGTGAATACATGGTTCCAACCTATAAAAGTAGTCGAATTCTAACCTCCAGACCAAGGGTTGAAACTCTAAGTCTGAGAAGTAAATGGAAAGGACCCTAAAGAAGGATTTGAACTAGGAATATTTCGAGTTCCAAAGGGGAACCCTTGAAAAGAAGCTGATCCACTAGCCATGGAAGACATGGGTGTAGATGCAGCTGCAGCAGCGGAAAAGGAAAAAGGAGGAATCCCACTAGTGGGCATTCCAAAAAAAAAGGGACCAGAATGAGAAGCATGTGCTTGGGTAAAACCAGAGCCAAACACAACAGTACTAGAAGCAATCGAAGATATAGCAATAGTGCCTCCTCCTTCAACAGAAGCAGGAGTCTGAATGCCTGCAACACTCACAGTAGAAGCCACGTTCCCAGTCGTGGCCATCGAAAGGTATGAATAATACAAAGGATCTTTCGGTCTCTCTGACTCAGGTCCGATGTATTCAACAATGAACGGATAATCAGGAGGAAGAGGAGATGGAAGTGACACAAAGGGTTCAGGTACTTCCTCTATTTGAACTTCTTCTTCCTGTGGAAATAAAACTCACGAGGTGAGCGGAGCGCTCCTCTCAGAACTAACACCGGAACCAATTCCAAAACCTTCAGAGCCTTGTGGAGGATCTCTCTCCACTGCGTCAGACGCCACAGGGTGATACTCACCTGCTAAACTACTCCTACGCCTTCTTGAAGAAGGCTCTGAACTCTCGGGAGATAACCCCCGGATTCTCCTCGATCGACAAGGCGCTTGATCAGCGACTTTAACAAATTTTAATTAGACTCAAAAAGTATAAAGCTAGGCAAGCTAGGAGCAAAGAGCACTCACTACAAAAAAAAATCCCTGAAATACAATCAAGCAAACAACCTTCATGTATTTCCGCTCCGGGTGATTAGGACCGGACACCAAAATACAAGAAAGCGAAATATAGGACCTCCCGAAAGTAGTCTGGGATAATTACGGCCCAGGCCTACTAGCGAGTACTTGAAACGATTGCGCGACCTCTAACAATAGCCTTTGCGACACAAGTACCTAAGCTTCGCAAGGGCACCCCCGAGGAAATGCTAGCCGAAAGTGATATGACGTCGCCTCAAGTACCCACGGTATTCCCCATGATCACCTATGTGGAACCTAGGGTAGCAACTGTGGGCACCAATCCGTGTCGGAAAGCGGCGGAACGGTCTTGGTGGATCGACAAAATCGGAAGGGGGTATCTCTCTTTCGACCTTCACTTCCTCGTTCTTGACTACGGAGGAGGAGAGCTTTCCCGATCCACCTAACGGAGTTGGATTTTGCTCAATTATTCAACTTCTATGTTTTGTTTGAGCGGCCTTGGAGAGTTAAATCTCCACTCACCTAATCCAAGGCCCTACTACCTAGCTAGTTGGTGTATGACACTTAATAAAAACTTGCTAGTTCTTTTAAATTATAGCGTTATTTTAATCGGCTGTTATGTTAAGTCAAAGGGATACGGAAATGAAACTTGTTGTGTTTTGACGCAGAAAAGAAATTAATAAAAAAAAAACTACATGCAAATGCAGTAATTGTCTTTCGATGAAAAGCAACTTCTACACAGGTTCTACGAGATTAAAAAATTTTATTTTTCTTTTCAGATAACAAACTTCACACTCACAAAAATTACGAAAATGACTAAATGCTTAAGTGCAGCTGATGCAAATCACTAAGAGCATGCAAATTCTAAGATGCAAAATCTACTAAAGCAGAGAGAAATTTCCCAAAAATCCTTCAATTTTATCTCTTTTTGGTTGTCCAGAAAGCTAGTTCCCAAAATCAGGAACTCTTAATATAAAGACACCAAAAACGCTTGAAACAAGAGGAAGAAATCAATAAAAATTCCTTTCCAAAATCAAGTCAAAAACCAAAAGCAAGAAACCTCAACAAAGCTTCAATAGATATAACAAAAACAAAAATGCAAAAGAAAATAAAATGACAAAAAAAAATGTTTTTTGAGCTTTTGAGTTTTATAAAAAGGAAAGAGCTCGAAAAGACCAAGAAAAACTATCAAATTCCAAGCCAAAGAACTCTGAATTTCGAGCAAAAACTTCAAAAATTCCCTAAATCTTATAGGGCTAGCTAGTAGCAAGATTTATATGAGCACAAGAAGACAAGAAACTCAATCACTCAGCCTAGAAGAATAGTACAACCTTGCAGAAAACAAAAACTTCAAAGAACCAAGAAAGACTCTTCAAAAATTGCAACAAGACCTAGTCAACTGAACTCAAGAAAACCAACCAAGAAATGGGCAAAAATCGAAGTGCAAAGGAAGGCACAAAGGTAGGAAAGAGTAAATGAGCAGAGGCTCTCTGTTCTGATAAAGCAGAACAGCCAAGAATCCCCAGGAAGAGATCTTGGTACTCGAACCAGAAATGCTAGCACAAGAAACAAGATTTTCCAGAAAAGTTAGTTTTTGAACCAAACAAGAGAGAGAAAAGATCAAAGACCACTTTCAACACAATCCAGAGGATACAAAGACACTGTAGGAACAGGTCTCCACAGTCAGAAAATACTAAAAAGCCTAGAAAACAAAAATTTCAAAATTGACCCAGATAGACACGACTTGACAGTTTTGAAAAATGCGTGGATACGCGACTGTGCTAAAGGAAACCCGCGTATACGCGACTCCCTTTAACAAAAACTGCATGTATATGCGTCTGTGTGCAGAAAAACCCGCGTATACAAAGGTAAATAATGAAAAATGAAAAGGATCAAGCCTGGATAAGAAACCAAGACTTCAGTCTGACTGAGAAAGAGTTAACTGGACTGGAATGAAAGTTAAAACTGTTGGAAACCTATCAAACAGCTGAAACCTCCCAACATGGGAATCACAAGAATGCGTTCCCCAGCGGAGTCACCAGTTCTGTTTCAGGGAAAATCACCCTAGAGGTTTGTTGGGTCAAAACCTCCACAGATCAGGGCATGCTATTAAGAAGGACTCACACACAACCATACTTGAATGCAAAAATCTAGATAACAACGATAGCAGAACTCACCCGTAGTCCTACGTTCGATGTAGATCCCGCAGGGTCCAAACCCCCAGCAACCCTTCTTCCTCCTTCAACCTGGAAATTAAGAAAGAACGTGCGTGGAAACCTAGTTGTACAGCATATACTTCTCCTAAACATTAGTGCAATCCATGTGAAACATTATATAAACCATAATAACTGCTTAATAATCAATATTTTCACATATAAAAGTAAACATTAACACATCGGTTCAGGAACAAGATGGTTTTTCATTATTACGAACAGCATGTACAGAAGTAAAAAGTGGAGAGATCACCTTAATCCTTCCACGATCTTTGAGCAGACCGTCGTCGGGATCCGTCCCACCCTTGCCTCACTAAGATACTTTCAAGACTTGTGCACTCGAGATGGCATATAAACGGATGAAAATCTCCAGGAAACAAGGGTTTCCTATATGAATCTGGGAGATTGCAAGAGGCACGGGGAATCAGACTTGAATTGGGATTCCAACAGAGTATAATATCTATAAAATTTCTCTCTCCCTTAGGCCATGCACATGAGGGGCTTTTATACTCCCTCAAAGTAGTTTCAATCAGTTGGAAATAGTTGGCCACGTGCTGGGGTGGTTGAACTACTGGAGTAATCATCAACCCAGCCCGAAAATAGGGATTTTTATATATTTTTAATGATTTTAATGGCATACCCGAAAAAGTACATGTGGACTCGCGTATACACGCGGAAAAGTCTGGGCATACCCGCGTATGAGAATTTTAACACTGTTTTTTAGTGAATTTTGTTCAAGTCTGTAGGAATGGGTGCCGAAAGCCATAAAGACAATCATGAATCACCTGAGGGTGAAAAATGATGCTATAACAACCATCACTTGAAATTTTTGTGCTGGGTATAGGAAACAATTTAATTCCTTGGCTACCTTACAATGAATAAAATTATGGGTACTACCTGAATCAATCAACACTATTACCTTTTTCTTCTTGATATGTCCTTCTATCTTGAGAGTTTGAGGAGTGGTAATTCCTGTCAATGCATTACACAATATGGTCATACTCATTTCTTCCTCTTCTAGGGCTGGTTCTTGGTGTATATCCTCTTCTTTTGAATATTCTTGTTCATTTTATTCTTCTTCTTCAGAATCTATGTAAAATAATTTCTTCTCAGCACACTTATGACCTTTAGTGTATTTGCTATCACAACTATAGCAAAGCCCTTTTTCTCCTTTTTCTTCCAATTTTTGTGGTGTTAGCCTTGTAGGTTGTGGAAATATAGGAGTAGCAACACTTCCATATTTATAGAAGTGAGTGGTAGGCTTGCTTGTTTCCATAATTTTATATTCAATTTTTCTTGCCAGCCTGACTGCCTTCTCCAATGAATCAGGTTCCAAAACGTGAAATTCATGTTGGATGTTATCCTTTAAAGTACCTATGAAGAGATCAATCCTGTGTTCTTCTGGAATACCAGTTACCCTTATATTCCATTTTTGGAATTCCTCAATGTGCTCCCCCACTGAACGTTTTTTATTGAGATTTATCAATTGGCTAAACAAAATGTTACTCTTTGTATCCTCATAATGTGCTATCATTTCCTCCGTAAAAATTGACCAAGTGACAATGTTTTTACGAGATAAAAGCCATCAATACCATACACATGTATTTTGTTCTAAATGTAAAGTTACAATGCGTACCTTTTGTGTGTTTTACACATTATTGAGATCAAAATATTTCTCCATCTGTAGTATCCATGTTACAGGATCCTTTCCATCAAAATTCCTCATATCCATTTTTTGAATATGGTGGTTCTTCCCTCCAACATTAGAGTTTATGAAATCATGATTAACATTTATTTTGTTCTCATCATGAGTTTCCTCTACTATCTTTTCACCATTAGGAAACATTTCTTGTATCAACTTTGTCAAACCTTCCATGTCTGCCTTTAGATCATTCTTCATGTTTTCCATCTTAGCTTCCATGTCATCCATCTTAGATTCCATGTCAGCTTCCATGCCATCCATCTTAGCTTCCATGCAATTCTTCAAACCATCCATTTTAGATTCCATGCCTTTCTTCAAACCATCCATCTTAGTTTCCATGCCTTTCTTCAAAACTTCCATGTCATTTTTTGTTGCTTTTTGCGGGAGCGAAATTTGTTGCACTTGCTCTTGTAATTTTGATATGTCATGTTGCCATTATTTGTCTTCATGAGTCATAGTAGAGCCTTATAAAGAATTAATGGGTGTTGAATTATTTTTAGGGGCCATTTTAGAATCCAATACTAATATCTATTCTACAATATTCCCTTGGCATCAATTCAACTTGATTCTTCAAACAAGACTTATGCAATTCGGAAAAAAATACACACCTTTTACTTGCTTTTGAGGAGCTTGATATTGAAATTGACTTATCTCTATAATTGAATATATTAAATATCTAAAATTCATCCCTATAGTATTCATCTGAAGATTCTTTCAAATTCCATAGGTCTGATTTGATTTGGATTCTTCAAGTCAAAGTTATGTCCAATATCCCACAATGACTTAATTATCGACTGGTTCAGTAGAGCTAACTTGTACGAATTTCCACGTGTCACTATTTGCTCCTTTGGCTCTGAAATTTATAGCCAGGAAACCAGAGTCTGTGTAATTCCAGTCACTTTTTACAGAATTCCAATCCGATGCACAGAGAGAGATTTATGAATATTTTCCCACGATCACCTCTTTGAGATGAAATTCAGGATCCTGAAAAAGACCTAACTTCCACAGATCATATCTCTGAAAATATTTCAAACCAAGCTCTAAAATTTTTTGATGATGTTCTTCAGGATTTTGGCTTCACACTATAAATTTCAGCTTCTAAACCTTCATAGAAAAAATGTTATAGCAAAAATTCCGTGATGACCGTTTTAAGTGAAATTCAGAAGTCTGAAAAAAGCCCTAACTTCCACAGATAATATCTCCTAACATATTTCAAACCAAGCTCTAAAATTTTGTGATGATATTCCTCAGGATTTCGGCTTAGCACTCTAAAAATTTCAGCTTCTGATCCTTCGTAGAAAAAAAGGTATAGCGAAAATTCCACGATGACCTGTTTGGAGCAGCGAAACCCTAGAATCCAAAGCTCTGATATCAAATGTTGGGAAACCAGCTCCAAAAATAGAAGAAAAGAGATATCAACGCCTTAAAAATAAGCCACTTTGAGGGGGAAACCTCCAATACATTACATGAATGAACAATTCTTGGATGATACAAATTACGAAACCTCCTTTCTATATATAGGAGTCCATGGGGCCACAATGTAATCCTAGCTGACCTAACAATAATAATTTAAAGGAACAATAATAAGAATATGGGGGTTACAGGGGTACAATAATAACAATAAACGGGTTAGACTAACAACAATAAGATACTATACTAGTAATATAGGGACCTAACATTTTGGCTCATGGTATTGGTAATGGATAAAAATATATAAGGAGAAGAAGATCAAAGTGAAAAGATGTGCATGTGTCTGAGTATTGAATGAATTCTTCACTCTGAAGTATATCTGCATGGAATGGGTTATATTTTATTGATAGATATGAAATAATAATGCACCTATGAAGACAATGATGGATCAGGATCTCTAGACCTGAAATGACCTTGTATTTCTTAAATATGTTTATGAAATGTTTAGATCTGTGATATGGAGAATGTTTGATGAAGAAAAGAGTAATATATGAGTTGATTATTTATTCTAAAGAATTTCGCAGTTGTGAAATAGTTGCAGATCTATACACAGGTTCATCTCTGTAAAAGTGCGTATATACGCAAGTTCTGTTAAGCAAAAGCGCGTATGGGATCTAGGGTTTTTTTGAAGTATGTGGAAGGAAATTTCTCACCTGTTTTGCTGTATTATTGTTGTCTGTCAATGATTTCTTCATACATATATGGGTTGTTTGAATATTGATTATGTTTCTAGTTGATTATGATTAAAGATCAGCGTCTGGTTGGTTGATTAATGATTCAATGAATGTATTGATGGGGTTATAAGTTTCAGTTTGATGTATTTGATATAAAATGTGTGGAGTGGGTCTAGTCTGAAATTATGATGAAAAGAGGCCTAAAAGTTGTGTTGTGTTGAATTTTTTTGGATCCAGTGTGAAAATTGATGAGACGTGGTCTGCAGTGGTGCTGAGGGTCGAAGCCTTCAGTAAGGGGGTCATGGATCCCTTCCAGTGGTTGCTGGTAAATGAGATTAGGGGGTAGTAGCTCCCTTCCAAGAGTGGTTGGTAAACAATAATTAGGGATCGTAGCTCCCTTCTAGTGGTAGCTGGTAAACGAGATCAGGGGGTTGGAGCTCCCTTCCAATAGTAGCTGGAGAACGAGAGAAGGTTTTAAACTTCTATAGGTGGGTGCCTACGTGCTGGTATGAGTCTACGCTAGTACAAGGTTGTAAGCAGTTTTCTTTATATTACATATTGAAGACAGAGACGACAACAATGCCGATTTTCTCCTGAATTGGGTTTCCACATTAAATCCTGGTGTTCATGTGTGATTGCTTATATGTAATTATTTATTATGTTCTTACTGCACATGCTTACTCCTTACTAAACATCTGATGAATGAATGATGCATTGATCTAAGTAAAAAATTATCTGCATAATAAATATCTTTGGACATACGCAAGTTTGCTTAAATATAGTCGCGTGTATACGCTAGTTAGGTTCATTAAAGTCGCGTATAGAAATTAGTAAAGAAAAATTAAAATTTTACAGTGAGTTATAAATACTGATTCACCCCCCCCCCCCCCCTCAGTATTTTTCCCAAAAATTTCTGTATTGAACCCTTGTAGCTTCTTCAAATATGAAATCCAACCAAATTGTTGGAGAACAGTGCGAGCCACCTCTATAACTTGAAAGTTTGTGGGTTCATTGCGAAGAGAATTTCCACCCATAGCTACTTTGTTTTTGGAATTGATTTCTTCACCGTTCTGCATGCAATTATCTTGGCCCTGTTAGTTAAAAACAATACAAACACTGCATGTGGCTCTTATAAAATTTATTATTAGAAGTGTGACTACATGATGTTAATGCAATGATTCTGTTGTCCAATCAGCCTATCCAAATGGAGTCTCATAATTAATTCGCATGCCTCTTTATTATAGATATTCGTACCCCCTCCAATGGGAGAAGGGCATCCATGGCCATTAAGCACAAGAAAAGAGGAAAGGTGGTAGAAATAATGAATGCACACAAAATAAAATTCAGAGGGTGGAAATCATTGCAAATGTACATCAGGTGGAAATGACCAAAAAGGGAGAAAAGAGAAGGAGCAATTATTATGAAAAATATTTCCTATTTTTAAGACATAATATGACGGAAGCATGACAGGTGAAAAATTATGACAGATGTTGTTATCACTTAATCTGGCATAATGAATATAATTCATCTAAAATCAAAGTTGGTTATGCATATAGGTTATTATATGATAACACTTAGTCAAACAGTTAATTTTTCTTCAGGAATGGATCAATAGGAGATAGGGGCATGTAAAATAATTGGTTGCTGTAAAAAATAATCCAATACCACAAGCAGAGCCACTGCTACCAGTAGGCATCCATAGCCTTGAAAGAGTTTCTATTTTAACCCAAAAAATGAGCCATAATTCTCTATTTAAAAGTAGACACTTTTCTTGTTTTGCAGAGAGACCACTATGTTAGTGTGGTGGCCAGATAGTCATAGTGCCATTCACGGGGATTTAACAGAGTGATCATGCCAGCTTGTGATGAGACCTCCTATCCATCGAGAAGTTTTAGCTGTCGAAAAGGTCACTACCCTGGTGTGGTGGCGATTGTGGGAATGTCAACTCTTATATCCTCATGATCATGGTAGGCTAGCTCATAATGAGACCCCCTATCCTCTTTTTTTTTAAATTTTCACATAGAGATATATTTTCTTTTTGTTATAAATGGAGGGAGGCTCATCAACTCCTTAAGAGCTAGGGATGGTGTAATAAGTAAAACGAATGCCAATATAATTGACGCCCTTATTCCCATATCCTCATGCCAAAGATAATTACCACTTGAGAGTGTAAAAATATAAAAAAACATAAAATTATGATAATGAATTGTGTGATAATATGTATGAACAGAAGATATCCAACCATTCATTATATAGATAAACCATGTTAGCCTCCAAAGTAAGGATATCCATCAAAATTTCAAAAAAAACATAATATTAGTAATATCACTGCTTTTCCATTATTTTGGTGCAAATTCCTCATTCAATAAAATGGTTTTTATGGAAAGAATGTGTAAAGGAAGAGTGGATATTAAAAGGAAATAATCAAAACACAAAAGAAAAAAAATTTCTACTTTGAACAACAAACTTTCTAAAAACACATAGCAACAAGAATGCATCTGTTCAATTGGTTCAAACAACAGTTGTTCAATCGATTGAACAAAAACTGTTCAATCGATTGAACATCATCTGTTCAATGGATTGAACAACAAAAATATTAATAAAAAAAATGCACTGAAAATAGTTATTCATTTGGTTCGAACAACAACTATTCAATCAATTGAATAACATCTTGTTCAATTGATTTGAACAACAAAAACAATCAAAATAGAAAGAAAATAGAATTATTTTATACAATGATGAAAAAATGTAAATTACAATAAAATGCAGGAATCATATATAAAATATTTACAAAAAATAAGGAAGTAACAAATTTTTATGAAATTGAAGTTGTTGGGTCATTATTCCCTGCAGCTAAAATTTTGATAGTGGGATCATCACGCACCTGCTAGCAGAAAGACTCTCTTATGAGTGGTTTATGATAGAGGCGCACCCGATGTCCATTGAATTGAAAGGCAGAGCCAGATCCATCTATGGTGGTCAAGGTAATGGTACCATTACTATGCACTTCTTGAATTTCATATGGCTCGAGCAACCTTGTTTGTAACTTAGTCAGGAAGTCTTGGAATCTGGAGTCGTAGAGGAGTGCCCAATCTTCTTTCTGGAACGTCTTATTTTTTATGAGGCTGTCATGCCATGTAGCATGTTGTTGCTCAATAATTGCAGTGCGCTGTAGATCAAGTAGTCATGCTTCATCTAATTCGTTTATCTATTGAAGTCTTTTAATTTGGGCCTCTGCCAAATCCAACCTCACTTCCTTGGTTGTTCTAAGAGTTTTTATCTCAAATTCAATGGGAAAAATTGGTTCCTTTCCAAATACCAGGTGGTATGGAGAATATCTGGTAGTGTTTCACCAAGTTGTGCGATAAGCCCACAAGGCCTCTAGAATTCTAGTCGCCCAAACCCAGCGATGTGTTGAGACTATTTTAGTGAGAATTTCCTCGATGAATTTATTGGTACTTTCGACCTGCCCGTTCACCTGCAAGTGGTAGGGAGAGGTGACTCTATGAGTGACATGGTGGTTCCATAGAGTGGCCATAATTTTATGTCCTACAAACTTTTCCCCTCCATCAGTTATCACTTCTCTAGGTAAGCCATACCACACAAATAACTCAAAAATAAAACTGATCACAGACTCTTCTGTAGCTCTTGGAAAAGCCATTGTTTCTACCCACTTCATCACATAATCTGTGGAAACCATTATGTAGACCTGATTTGATGGCGGATTTAATGGCCCAACAAAGTCCAATGGCCATCATTTGAAAGGTTCTACTACCAACTGTGGCTGCAATGTAATCTCATTGGATTGGTCAGGGTGATCCATTATTTGGAAACTATCGCAGGCTTTCACATATTTCTTTGCATACTTAAAAATTGTGGGCCAATACTAGCCCATTTGTAATACTTTGTGCCCTGTCCTGCGATTTTCAAAATGTCTGCCACATGGTTCATCATGGCATGTGTTCAATATTTCATGGATCTCATTTTCTTGAATGCATCTATGTATGTACATATCAGCTCTTGTGTGGAATAGGTATCCACGAATCTAGGAGAATCTAGCACTGTTGTGAACAATAAGCTTTTGTTCCTTTGTTTTCAAGTGTATCGACAACTTTCCTACTACCAGATAACTCGCTACATCTACGTACCATGGCGCTTTTACTGCCACAACAAAAAAATTCTTATCTGGGAACTGATCATCTACTGATAGTGGATCATTTGTTTTTGCGACTCAATACATGAAATCAGCAACTACGTTCTCCTTCCCTAGATGGTCCTTAATAGATATATCGAACTCATGTAAAAGAAACAACTAGCGAGTCACTCTCCCATTTGTAATAGGCTTGTTAGCTAAATATCTAATGTCAGAATGATCGGTATACATGAATACTTGATAGCTAGTTATGTAATGAAAAAATCTCTTAAATAACATAACTGACAGCCAAGAATTCCTTTTCGTTCAATGTATAATTTAGTTCAGCAGGAGTGATATTATTGGTGATATAGTAAATAGAGTAGGGCTTCTTTTCATCCTCTTAACCAAGAACAACTCCTATCATTGTATCTAATGCATCCGAAGAAATATGAAAGGGCATCTCCCAATTTGGGCCACGCAAGGTTGGTGCAGTCGAGACCAGTATCTTCAAATTTGAAAATGCAGTGTCACATTTGTTAGACTAATGGCATTCAACATTTCCAGTTAATGCATACAAAGGCGCAACAATTTGTGAAAAATTATTTATGAACCTACAATAGTAACTTGCATATCCAAGGAAACTACGTACCTTTATCTGAGTACAAGGTGTGGCTAATAAGAGAATTACCTCTATCTTTGCCGAATCCACCTGTATTCCAACTGCAATGATGTAGTGTCCTAGGATCACGCCTTCGGTCATCATCATGTGATACTTTTTGTTTCTCAAGCATAATCTGGTAGCAATACATCGTTCAAATACTTTTTCCAGTTTTTGTAGTGGCATATCGAAGTAATCTCCATATGGAGTGAATTCATCCATGTAGACCTCAAGCCCTTCATTTATTAAATCAGAAAAAATACTAAGTATGGACCTTTGAAATTTTGCTAGGGCATTGCATAAATTGAATGGAAAAACCCTATAGGAAAATGTACCCCATGGGCAAGTGAAGGTTGTTTTATCTTGGACTTCAGGGGCTATCTGGATTTGATTATAGCCACTGAAACCATCAAGAAAGGAAAAAAATCACTTTTATGCCAATGTATCAAGGATTTGATCAATAAAGGGAAGGGATAAGTGGTATTTTTGCATCGCTTTCTTTAGCTCTCTGTAATCCACACGGATTCACCTTTTACCATTATTTTTAGGGACGAACACTAATGGAGAGACCCATTTATTGTCTGAAATAGGATAAATGAAATTTACATCTAGCAACTTCTGTAATTCATCTTTTACAATGTCTTTTAGATGCGGTTTTAATCTTCGTTGAGGTTTTCAGATGGGGCGAGCATCCTTTTCAGTGTAAATATGATGTGTGCACAGTTGGGGATCTATACCCTTCATGTCTGGGTAGTCCCAAGAAAAGGCTCCTTTATATTTTTGCAAGACTTTAATTAGATTTTTATGTTGTTCATTATCTAGACTGCCATTAATGTTTAAAATTTTACTTGGTTCGATTTCAATTGTTACGACAATAGATGTGGGTATGTGCTAGTCACGGGTATCTGCTAGAGGGTCTTCTTATGCTTCGTTATCAAGAACTGCTTTTAACATTTGGCACTTTAAATTTCCTGAAGTATATGATAGATTTATAAATTTATTGATCACATCATCTTCAGTTTGATCTTTTAATTCAAGTGCTTCAACTATGTCAATGGTGAATGAATTTTTTGTTCCAAGTATGCAGGTGGTTGTTTGTGAATATTTACAGTGGGAAGACTTGGTTTGGTAGGGGGATATATAGCAATATTATTTATGGAATCTCCTTTAGCAATGTTCAAGTTTCCTGTTCGATAGCCTATGCAAGCATCAACAGTCGCTAACCAAGGTCATCCCAATATCAGGGGATGTATGCCTAATCTACTTTTTGTGTTAATAACTAAAAAATTTGTTGGGTATTCCCATGAGTCCACAGAAACTAGGATATCTTGTAATGTATCTTCTGGTTTAACAACAAATCATTCAGCAAGTTCCAGCAAGGTAGTGGTGGGTTCCAAGGCTATTATACCAAGTGTTTCACAGATTTCTGTAGTTAAAATATCAATAGCTGCCCCCAAATCGACTAACGTGTTTGAAATGGAGCAACCATAGATTTGGACTGTGACTAAGGGGTTTCCTGAATCCTCATATTTTATTGGTGTTTCTTTACCCAAAAGTAAATCTGACAGTGTCCCTACTAGATGAACATTTGGAAAAGTCTTTGCTTCCTCACAGGTTTTTTTACACACAATTCTTTAATTGTTTTACCATAAATATGGATATCTTGTATAGCTTGTAGGAGAGGAATTTTAATGCAAATATTTTTTAATTCCCCTATGAGATCAAAATATGAAGAGATAATTGGCTTCTATATTACTAATACCTGAGGGAATGGAGGAGAGGAAATAATATGATTTTCAAGATCTTTTTGATCGACTGTGTTGTTCCCTTGTTTTATTTATGTCTTATTCATAGTCAACTGTTTAGGTACTGTTGGAATTTCAGACTCAATTTGTGGTAGGGAGGTATCTTCTTTAGGTGAAATAACATGCCCTGATATCAGCCTAAGCTCATTTCATTCCTTCTGTTCAGTTTCAGAGTTTTGATTCTCAACAATCTGGATCAACTAAACTAATCTATTATTAGGATTAGGATTTGGTTGAGCTGGAATTTGAAGGCGTATAATAGGTTGAGAATTTTGTTGTACTGGGTATGGAGCTGGTAATGTGGTTTGAGTTTGAGCCCCTATTACCATAGGTAAATTGGTCATTCCCATGGGTCACTACCATTTTGAGACCAATTTGTATTTTATGAGGTAGAGGCAGGCCAATGGGACTGATATGGATTGTTTTGCCAACATGAAGGAGAGAAAGGAAAAATCGCCCAACAATTACTTGAAGAGGATTGAGTTGGAAAAGGGGGCATGAAAAATGGTTAGGATGGACAAGAAAAAAAATTTGATTGGTTTTGCCATGTTTTTCTAGAGTTATATTGATTAAATTGTGAAGAAGGAAATAGCTTAGACAAGTCTTCTGACATACCTATTGGTCAAGCTTGCCACTGTTGACATTGATTCATTAGATATACCGATTTTGTTTCTTCTTACACTTCTTTGAGGACCTCTTTCAACCCTAGAAGTGAGGGGAACTGTTCAGTGGCATGGTCCTTGGTACAGATAGAACATGTCTGGACCATGTCCAATGGACACTCCCGCTAGTTGTGCTTCTTCTAGCAGTGTGGAAAAAAAGTAGCCAAGTTCTGTTTTGCTAAATCTTGCTTCTGATTGGCTTGCAGGACATCTAGCTGTGTTGTGAGGGTTGCCAAGTTATCTTTTTTTAAATATTCCAAGAGATTACGAAATTCTTCTCTGGTTACGCTGCCACCTGACTATTTGTAATTCCTAGTAACTGGATCTCGTCCAGCTGGTCTATTCTGTGTACTACCTCAAGAGAACCTCATACACAATGCAATAATGTCATCATAATCTTGCTGATAGATGTCTCCTTTTCCCATTATATTAAGTTTTTATAGCCATTCTTCTTTCATTCCTTTTATCATTGTTACTTTTAGGATAGCTTTAGATAGTGTAGTATATGGGGATATTTGAAAATTATATTGGAATCGTTCAACATATTCTTTTAATGTCTCATTATCTTTTGTAGCCATGTTGAATATTTCATCTTTTAATTCTCTAGTCCGGCAGTAATATTGGTATTTACTAATAAAATAGTTTTTCATTTGATCCCAAATATTGATAGTTCCCCCACTAAGCCCCATAAATCAACGTAGAGTTTCCCCCTTCAATGTAGAGGGGAATAGTTTCAGTTTTTGAGGGTCGGTGGTGTAATCATATCCTCTACACAAAATATCAAATTCAAATAAAAATGCATTTGGATCTTCCGAGGCCAGTCCATGGAAGGTGGGGAAGTTTTGTAATGGGATAGCTTTCATAGGGGAATTTGCAACTGGGTTAACAATGGGATACTCCAATGTTGATGTTTGTCTTTGGGGCTGATTGTGCGCCATATGATCAAATATGTGCCAAAAATATTCATGAATTTCTTGGTCTGGGAGAATAATTTGAGTGGAATTAGAAGGTGGATTTGGAGGAGGCCTTGCAACACTACCTCGATCTGGAATGTTGGGTGTCTCTGTCTCAACCACTATTTCAGGAGATCCATGCTCTGGAGTTTTTATCCTTACAGTACTACTGGTTTCTCCCTCTCCTTCTTGCAAATTACAAGAATTTCCCTCTTGTGAAAGATTAGGACTCCAATGCTCTATAGTCTGAAAGCTCTGTTCATGCCCTTCCTTTTCGCTTGTGGATCTCGATGTGGGATGTAGATGGCGAAGATCCTCCCTGAGGGATTGTAGTAAGACTCTTTTCAGAAATGATTTTCAGTCCTACAGATGCCTGAGATTTAGCTTTCCTTATGATATCATCTATGAATGTTGTTCTTCCAAGGACCATCAATCCCTTGGGTTTTGTAGATTTAGACGGGGGGGGAATTCGATCTAATTCAATATTTATCTTTCTAGTCATTCATAAAAAAAACAAAAAACTATCCTATGTAATCTCTGCACAATTGCTGAGAAGCGGGATGGAGAGCAAGTGTTTTACTTGCTAATACATAGGTTCTTACATCTCGTTTTCAATACCCAATTATTTTCACAGCAAAAGGAAAAATTAAAAATACATCACTCCTAAACACTCTCCCTGGCAATGATGCCAAAATGTTAGTTTAAAAATATGACTGTTAAAGGTAACCTTAATGCTTCACATTAATCATCAACCCAGGGAAAGTATATTTATTTCAAGAGTGCAAGAAAAGTATATGAGAGTGAAATCATAGGTCAACTACTCTAAATCGTTGCAAGAAATGCTATCTAATTATCGAAGTTCAATCAATCAATTCAAAAGTAAACTATGAAATACTTTACATCAATCAAAGGATGAAACTCTAGTCTGATCTTATGTAGAAAGTCAACACTCAATGCTAAAATTAAAGACCTTTTGCAATTGAACAACAATAGAAAAGGAATACTTAATAAATTGAACAAAAATCACCTATTAACATTTTTCAATGGAATTATCTATAATTCAATTAATAACAACCTTCAAAACTAAACAACAAACCGTACGTTCACACTTGTAATGGAGAAACTTAAGAAATAACAATGTTCAGAATTGAACAACTACTTACCCACGCTGAAATCAATCTAATGAATGGAAAAACATCACTTAGCAATAAAGGAATATTTTTTCCAAATTCCACTTATTTGAAAAGAAAATTGTAACACGCCACACTTGCAATTATTGAATTGAATTTTAATTCTACAAAGCATAAGAATAAATAAATTGCGAGAATCAGTGAATAAACATATAACACAAAATAGCAGGGGAACTCCCAAGGACTGGGCCCGTAGCCTCCAGAAGTCTTCTGGCAAGAAATACTCAGAATCTGATTATAATGAAAATGCTAACTCTTTCATTAATCAATAGAAAAGGTACATCATCACGATTTCACAGACTATGTCTGAATAAAATGTTTATTACATAAAATTACAATACACGGAAAAAGCGCTCTGTAATCTTTCACCTACAGCCTTTTATAACTTAAAGGAGAAACAAAACGAAGAATAAAGAATCCTCGGGATTAGGAGATCCAGAGGCTTTGTAGTCATCAGTTGAATTCTTCAAAGATAGACGTGTCTTTCCATCTCTTTCTGATTTTGAGGAATCAGACACGATTGCATTTTCTTTTCTTGACTGTTGTTGTTCGGTTGTTTGGTCAGCAATTGGTTTGTTTGGATTCCCTACCAATAACGATAGAAAAAGTTAGTTTTTATACTATTAAACACATTATTTATTTATAATTCATTTTACCCTACTTTTACATTACTCTCCTTTGATTTATTTCTAAAATGAAGGAAAACATATAAGATTTAATAATAAATCAAGCTAAAGATGTGGATAAAATATACCTTTTCCTCATCCCAATGGTGAGTCGTTGACTAGTGATGTCTTGGTCTGACTTGGGAGGTCAATGATGAACTCAAATAAGATTAACGCTTTCTTACTTTTGGGGTAGCTAAATTGTAAGTCTAAATCCTACAGTTTAGCTATCCAGTGAGCGTATTTTTGGTTCATCAAACGGTGGGTCAAGACTCAACATGTATCTCATGGGGTTGATATCTACAACTTAGTATTGTAGTCTTTAAGATAATGTAGTGTCAAAGATTTTGGAATGAGTGTATTAATTCTAGGGTGGTTTTTAGTTCAAGCTCATACCTTAATGTGGAGCCTAATAAGTTTTTTTTGACGTAATAAATTACATGTTATTTACCATTAGGGTCCTCCTAGATTAACACCCCGGCCAAAGTAGTTTCATATGTTGGCAGGTAGAGGGTGTAATCTTTGTCGTAGTTTGGTGGGCTGATAAATGGTGCTAAAAAAAATGTGACTTTTAGCGCCTCAAATGGTTGTTGGGCTTGATCACCCTTTCTGAATGGGATATCCAGATGCAGGAGGCATAGGAATCCTTGAGCACAAGTGGCGTAATCTAGGACAAAGCGTCTTAGAAAATTGGATTTTCCCTGCTTCTTGAGGGTTCGATGTGGTGGTACCTATTTTATGGCTTGGACCTTGAGGGGGTCCACTCTAATCCCTTGTTGGGAAACAATAAAACCTAGAATTTGACCTGCAGTGACACAAAAGACATACTTGAGAGGATTCAGGGATATATTGCATTGCCGACATCGTTGCAGTACCAGCCGCAGATCATCGAGATGATCATATTTATTCTTAGATTGAATGATGAAGTTGTCCAAGTAGGTCAGGATAAGTGATCCAGTTCTCTTCTCTTAATATTAAGCTCCCACACTGGTCATATGATGAGGTTCCATGGGAGGAGGGTTGGCCCCTTCATGCTCCGTCGGACCCACTCGACATTCAAAGTGTAATAAATTCTTCATACAGTGTCTGTTTTTCGAACTGTTTACAGCGTCGGAATCAGGAAGATGAGACTTATGCAACCATATTGGTTTCAAACAAATCCTTTAACTTTGAATTTTGAGCTAATCCTTAGGTCCTTGATCTAGTTCTAATCACACCTCCCAAATGAGAATCTTTTGGACCCCAAAATCTCTCTTGGACTACTGGAACTGATCTGTACAACAAATGAGAGTACTACACCGTCTTCTCTTTAGCCTCCAAACACTTTCCTTGCATGGCTAGCGAATTTTAACCACAACTAGAGAGCAATTCACACTTCCCTTCCTCGATGCACTGATCCTCCTGTGAAGAGTTGCCTTTCTTGCACTCACTCAGAAAATTTCTGGCGAGAAATTTGCAGAAGGAATCTGAACATCGTTGCCTTGATCAATGATCCAAGGTGGCTCAAATTACAACAAGAACAAATGAAGTTAAGACACATAAACAATAAAAAATTTCCATGATAGACATGTGGTACATGCCTATGTTAGGAAGAGGATAATCTTGTTGGAACTATATTTCATGTTAAATCTCCCTTTTAGGAGGCAAACCTGTCGGTTCCTGAAACATCTCATGATGTGCATCAACTATATCATATAAATCTGATTTTAACTTGGAATCACAATTTTCAAATGACACATGATTCACATCAAACTTTTGCTTAACCATAAGAAGTACAAAACTCTTACTAGAATTCACTATCCTTTTTACTTGTCCCACATTAACCATCGCTATATTTGTCTTCTTGTGATGTGCTCTGAAAATAAACTCCTTTCCATATTTAAAGAGATGATACTTGTTTTCATGGCGATGGAATATCACTTTCTTGTCAAATAAGTAAGGACTTCCTGATATATCAAGCAGTACTACATCAAGTTCAATTGTGTCAATAAAGTGTGTAGTAATTGCAAATCGCAATATGCACTTTCTTGAGACTTGTAAGTTTTCATCCTTGCATATCCACCCAAGTGGATAAGGCTTTAGATGTGGAATGGTCTCAAGTTTAATTTGTTTGACCAAGTCTTCTGATATGAGATTTTCTTGTGACCCACTGTAAAACAATGTGTCAATTTTTGTATGTTTTGAGACTACCCTCACATGGAACAATTCAACTCTTTCTTCCTCATTTGGAGCTTGTACATGATAGTTCGAAGTACTAGTGCTTGGTTTAGTTTCAATTTATTTACCCTTCATACTCTTCAAACCCATGGCTGCAATTTTGGTTTCATCACGTGAATCATCACCTAAGTCTTGTGGTGTACTTGTAGTAGCTGCAGTTTTCTTCTTTCCTTTGTTTTTATTAAACTAAGTTCTTTTTTAGGATGAAGTTTCCAACAGTTTTTTTCTTCATGGCCTTCTCTTGAACAATGTTTACATATCACTTTCTCACCCTCCTGTTTGATAGATGAATTCTTTTTGCCTTTTCCCTTAGATATTTTATCCTTTTTTCCCCTTAAAAGGCTTGTTTCTACCCTCATCAAAAATGTTTTTCCCTCTAGCCTCTAAATGCGTAGCTTGTACACAAACTTCGTCTAGACTAGTAGGATTGAACATAAGGATAGTATTTCTAAGGTAGCTTTGCAAACCACCTATATATTTTAGCAAAGTATCTTGACTTTGTAAGTCTACCCCTAATAAGATTTCTCTTCTCCTAAACTCTTGGGTGTAGTCTTGTACATTTTGTCCCTTAAGTTGTCTCAAGTTTTGCTAGTTCATGATAGCCTTTTGTAAATGAGCTAATGGATAAAATTTATTTTTAATTGTAGTAATAAATTCAGCTCATGATAAAGTGATATTACCATGTTTTTTAATTTCATCCTTGTTTTTGGCTTCCCACCATACCCATCTTCATCCTCTTCCTCTACATCGTCATCCTCTACTTCGGTGAATCAATCTCACAAGCCTAAAACCACTGGTAAAAGTCCATTTTTAAAGCTTGATGTTAAATTTGAGTTGCCTATGTTCAAGGGTGAGGTCAATGTAGAGAAAATAATACATGTTATTACAGCAAGAACAAATGAAGTTAAGACACATAAACAATAAAAATTCATACACCACTTTCAAGTAAATAATTCTGCAAAATTGTCAAGAACAAGCTAGATCATTTTAATGTAAACTGAGTGGTAGGTTCTTGAAATATATACAATTTATCCATACCATTTTTAGATCAGGTCAGTATCATAGCTTAGTTGCTTGCTTGACAGAGAACTTGGTTGCTTGTGTGTATAACTTGAAAGGTGTTTAAACAGTGTAAAAGATTGACTGTTTTACTATTTGAAAATTTATTGTTGTTTGAGTTTGCTTGAGATTTAGGGATAGCTATTGAATAGCTAAGTCCTGGAGAGAACAAAAAAGGAGGAAAAGGCATTAAGGAATATTCCTTACCCCAAGGGACCTCAAGGTCACTTTTGGAACAAACCCTCTTGACGATTGTTTGTTAAGAAACTCTTGGAGTTTGTTTGTTGTTTGGCTGTTTGAATAAGAGTTTGTCTTTGCATCCATTCGATTAAAAAAGCTTATCATTTGTTTTGAAAATATTTGAGAAATTTATTGAAGTTAATTTTGTTCATTGAAATCATAATGATAACTTCTACGAGTGAAGTTTCCTCCTTCACAAGATTCTTCGATGATGATATGAAGCATGACTTTATTATATTGAAGGACATGGTGTAGATTTTGTTTGAGGATAAATGAGAAAGCACTGAACTTCATGAACATTTGTTTACCATGAAGGAAGAGAAGGAAGAAATTCTTCAAATATTGCATGATATGGAGAGGCAACTCCATCAAGACCAAGAGGCTTTGACCAAGAAAATGCATGAGGAATAGGTAATCCATTCTAACTTGTCTTCAATTTCCTCATTAGAAATATGTGTTGGTTCTTTCTAAAAACATACAAGGGGAATAGGGTCCAAATTAATGATTAAAATGGGCTATGAAGGCAAGGGATTAGGCAAGCATGCACAATGCATGGTTGAACCTATTTTGGTTGAGGAACGACCCAAGAATCTTGGTCTTGGTTATGTGCAATTTAATGGCGAAGACTCCAAATCCTTGAAATCATGTGAGGCTATTTCAAAGAGAAATTTTGTTTCAAGTTATAAGATGAAAATATGTCAAATTTGTTTCAAAGATGAATTCCATTTCTTTAAGCCTTTGTTGTAGGAACAATATGGTATACATGCAGCTTATGGTGAGCATGCAAGTTTAGATAGTTTTCAGGACAATAACGATGATGTTAGTCTACAAATGAAAGTTGTAGCCTCTACTAGTTCATCTTCTCATGAAGACAAAAAGGATGAACATTCAAAGCAGCACAAGAGGCATAAATCTTGTCAAGATCAATTTGATTGTGTTTCTGCAAAACATGATAATTTTGCATGCTTAAATGGAAGAAATTTTTTTTGTACATTTTGTGGTCGATTTAACCATCATGTTTCGAGATGCTGGATGAAGGAGAAAGCATATAGGAAGCAGATGAGGCAAAGACAACTTTCAAAGAAGGTGCATAATTTTTGCACATATTGCCAAAAGAAGGGACATGATGTCCCCCATTGTTGGACTTTGCATCCAACTAGTCGTCCCAACCACATGAAGCAAGAGGATAGAAATATTGGCACAAGTGGAACTATGGATTCCATTATCAATGTGAAAATGTAAGATTCACATGAAGAAGTGTTGCAACAAAAAAATTTGCCATGGAAGTGGCTTGGAAATAAGTGGATGGAATTCTTAACATAGTAAGACATACTCCTTTGTACATATGCACATTTTGGTTGTATGCATGTATTTCTGTTGAAAAGTTTGATGCAAGATTGCATATAAATGTGGTTCAGTTGAAGGAATCTCCTTGTTGTTGCAAAATTTTGCCGTGGAGGTATAAAAGATGAATATGATACTCACATATATTGCAGAAATATCTTTTAGTTCAGCTCTTTAGTCACCCACATGTTTTTGGAATTATGTACTTGTTGGTACTTGAAAGGAAGACTTGAAGGTATACATGTGCATGGAAGTTGTATGTGTAAATAGAGAACTGTAAATAGGTTCATTGTACATTGATACATGCACATGTTTTTGTCAAGATGTATCATGTTGTTTATTGACTTGTGTCGATTGTGTCGCACATGTTTTTTGACTTGTGTCAATTGTGTTGCACACCTTTTTACATTGATTTTGTGTCAATTGTATAGCACATTTTATGACAACTTGTTGTTGATGTCACATGTTGCATGAATTATGTTTGAGCCACCTTGGATCATTGATGAAGGCAGCAATTTTCAGATTCCTTCTCCAAATTTCTCGCCAGAAAGTTTCCGAGTGAGTGCAAGAAAGGCAGCTCTTGACAGGAGGATCAGCGCATCAAGGAAGGAAAGTGTGAATTGATTTCTAGTTGTGGTTAAAAGTAACTAGCCATGCAAGGCAAGTGTTTGGAGGCTAAAGAGAATAGGGTGCAGTACTCTCATTTTCTATACAGATCAGTTTCAGTAGTCCAAGAGAGCTTTTGGGGTCCAAAAGCTTCTCATTTGGGAGGTGTGATGAGAACTAGATCAAGGACCTAAGGATTAGCTCAAAATTCAAAGTTACAGGATTGGGTTTAAACCAAGATGGTTGCATAGGTATCGTCTTCCTTATTTTGGCGTTGCGAACAGTTTAAAAAATGGAAAACATATGAAGAATTTATTGCACTTTGAATGTCAAGTGGGCCCGGCGGAGCACGGAGGGGCCAGCCCTCCTCCCATGGAACCTCATCATATGACCAGTGTGGGAACTTAATGTTAAGAGTGCTTAAGGAGCCTAATCTCAGGTTTAATATTTAATTAAGCTTCAGTTAAGTAGAGTTTAATATGTTAGAGATTCTGGAGGCACTCCGAAATTTAGGCGGACGTCCACTTTTAGTGGAGTTAACTCGCAGTTGCCCCACATTTAGTGGAGGAAATTGGGGTAAAGTTGTTTTGGTCATAACTCTCTCATTATTGAACCATATTGGATGAAATTTTGGTCAATTTTGGGTCTCTTCGACCTTTTTAACACTTTTGGATAGGTTTCAAGTCGAATGGAGGTGATTCTCAATAGCGTTTTTTTCAGGGAAGATGAAGGAGCCATTAGGGCCACCATGAGACAAATTCAGTTTGAGGCCTAACCAGGGGAGTTAGAGTCCTTTTCCAGAGTTTAAATAGTCTAAATTGGATAATTCAGAAATTTTGAATCTAATGAGATCATTTTCAAAGCCTGTAGAGAACGTTTGAAGGCCGAAAAGCTTCATTAAAGTTCCAGGGTTCATTAGCGCCATATTTTTCCAACAGCAGTGCAGGGCTTAGAAAGAGTTGTTTGAGACCATATGCAGTGAAAAAATGGTCATTATTGACTGAGAAAATAATTTTGAATCTATTTACAGAGGTTTCAGCAAGTTTTAAATACTTTTAGAGGTCAAAAACATAGCAGGGAAATTTTCATTGACCCTAGTGCCAAGGGGTGCCGATAGGTTATTGAGGCAAAACCAAAGAAACCAGAGGCTATTTTTGATGAAGAAAAACTCTATATTGACTATTTAAGTCATTTTAGAACCAATGGAAGTGGTTTTAGAAAATTTTGAGAACTTATAGAGCTCTAAAAGCTGATTTGAAGTTCTAGGTAGCCCTGGGCAAACCGTGGAGGATAGCCTATTTTGGGATCACAGTGCTCAATTTGAGAAATTTATCAGTTGGTATTTGATTTATGATGTGTATTGGATATATCAGGAGTGGTTTTAGTGACAAAAACAGAATTACGAGGGATTTTGTGCGATTTAGAAGCTTAGAGTAGCTTAGTTCACCGACAGAAGGAATCATGTCAACAAAAGCCTAAAGCTATTTTCAAAGTTTGGACAACAATTTGAGGGATATTCATGGTATTTTCAGTCCTTTGGATCATTTTTGTATTCATTGGAATTAAGTATTTACTTTGTAAAAAAACTTACCATAATACCAAAAAGCTAAGTCATGATGACAAAGCCCAAAGGAGACATAGCCCACGAGATTTCGGGTGAGCTCCTAGATTAAAATTGTTGTTTTGTTTGAATGAGTATTTCCATTATGTTGCTGTCATACACGTTAAATTACAGCAAGAAAAAATGAAGTTAATACACATAAACAATAAAAATTCATACACCACTTTCAAGTACATAATTCCTCAAAATTATCAAGACCAAGCTAGATCATTTTAATTTAAACTAAGTGGTAGGTTCTTGAAATATATACAAGTTATCCAGACCATTTTCAGATCAATAAGGTGGGCCAGTTCATGAAATATATATTTCATGGCTTGCTGGAAAGTGGCTCTAGCATTTTTAAGACCGAATGGCATAACCTAGTATGCAAACGTGCCCCACATGGTGGTGAATGTTGTATTGTATTTGGTCGTATGCTGAATTTGAATTTTTTTATACCCAAAGAAGCCATTCATGAAGCAGAGGGTCTCATGTCCCGTGCAAGTGTCGATGACTTGGTCGATGAATGGGGTAGGCTAGTTGACTTTCGGACAAGATTTGTTCAAATCTCGGAAATCGGTACAGACACGAATGGTGATGTAATATTCCTAATTAGCTTTTCGCTAGTTAGAATAATAATTCTTTTTTTTTCAAAAATATAGATGAATAAGAGGGTAGAGATACCCATAAATCTCTTTAGTAGGAATAAAACCACTTCTAATGTGAATGTGGATCATTGTATTAGTTGATTAAAGCACTCTTGGGTGTGAATATGGGTTAAAGCATGTGGATGGGGTCAAGGTTGACCAAATCAACAACACTGTCATGGAGGTAGTGGAGAGTTATTGGAGGACAATGCAGTCATAATGGGAAGAGTTCTCCATGAAAGTAGCATACTATAATGAGTGGGACCAAGGGTGAGGAAGCTCACAAAGAATATAAGGAAGGGGATGATAGCCATAGAAGGCATTCTGAATATTGTTTATGTTTAGTCTTTTATGACTTTCTCCACACTTCATCTTTTTAGCACAAGGGTATTTCCGGGTGGAAATCCCACATTCATCCTCAAGGGACTTCGAGTTCCCACATAGGAGAGGTTCCTTTCAGCTTCATTCCACTATCTTTCATCATTCCTATCTTCAACCATCTTCAACAGTGAAGTATCCTTCAAGAATTGTGTTATTTTTCAGGGAAGTTGCAGTGGAGGATTAAGTACCCAAGTTTTTGAGCTTGTTTTCCAGTGAGGAGAGTAGCCCTTCATCTCGAGTATCAGTAGGGAAGATTATCAACCATTTCACATCATATCATCCAGATCCTAAAATTTATTCAGTTACAGTGTGTAAATCAGCCATAGGGCTACAATTTTCATATTGTGTATTTCTGGAAACCCCTTCTGTGTTGTCTTGGAATTGTGATAGAGAGACTAGATCTTTGTTCCTGACATTTTAGAAGCACTATATCAGCAGTTCTATGTATTTTTAGTTTTATCATGTATTTATTCTCCATATGACTGCGCAGTCATGGCCTTCCAAAATTTTGTGTAGCAGAAATATTTCATATTTTATGTACTATGTCATTTGAGGCTTGTTTTTCCTAGCTTGAGTGTCTTTTTCCTCAAGATCTTGTACTCATTTTTTGCTATAATATCTAATAAAGTGGCTCTAATATATTCTCGTGTTGATGTATTGATGTTTTACTGCATTTTCCAATTTTATGTTCTATATTCCTATTTTTTCTAATTTGGAATATTACAGGTGCATTGTTTTTTCATGAAGGGAATAGGGTTGGAAACCCACAATGTGTAAGTTATGCGATAGATAAACCCATTTTTTTGAAGCTTATCAATTTCATGTTTAATTTATTCTGCCTTAGATGGGTGAAATTGACGTTGTTTCTGGCATACTGGTGGTACGTCGAGCCAGGTGTCAATATGATGCTCTACAATAGTGGGACTAAGCCCTAGCATTTCCGAATAGTCCCATGTGAAGATGTCTCTATACTCTTGCAACAATTTTGTGCAATATTTTAGTTTTTCTGGGGAACATGTTTCCCCCAACGATATTTCTTTGACTTTCATAGGAATTCGAGAGATATTTACCTTGATGGTTGGAGAAATGTTAGACATGTTCCCTTGTTCAAATGCATTTGGCGCCAGAATGGTATTTTTGAAACAATTGAATTTCCCATATGGAAGAAATATTTTGATTCGATTGCGTATATCTCTTTATTTCCTGGGTTTTTAGGGTTAAATATATTTTCTGGGAGAAAAAAAGAGTGGTGATGAATTTCATCCCACGGATAATCTAGTTTCATTATGGCCTCCAGAATATCCTCGTCTAAGTGAAACAAGGATCCTAAGGGGGATTGATTTTTCATAAGGCCATGAGGAGATGGTTCAGTCCTAATGGAGATGGTCCACAGACATGAATATGAAAACATAATTGATGCGGTGGAACCAGATGTGGTTGACAGGGTGCAAACAGATTGGGCTTGCACTATCATTGGTACAACCACTCTTGTAGTTGCAGTGGTCTCGACACCTATGACTGATGATATAACATCTTGAGTCATGGTTCCTATGCACGATGAGATGAATCATATGTTCTATTGCATGTTGTCGAAATTGGGTGGCGGAGGAATTTACATCATGGTGGCTTGCATGAGAGAAAGTCTATGTTCCTCACAAGGCATACTAAGAGTACTTGCACTTTCCTATTGAAAATTCAACAAGAAATTTGTGTCTAATTTAATTTTCCCTTAATTAAATTGAACAATAAAATGTAATCTTATCTCATAATCACTTGTAATAGTTAATTGAATTGTTGGCAATATGATGCAGAGTGTTGTCCTTGATGGCAACCCACTGAATGAAGATAAAGACATGAGATTGTTGGCATGTGTTGTTCTTGATGGAAATCCACCTGATGAAGTTATTCTTGACTTGATGGACTTGGTAAATGATGTAAATCTGATGTGATATGATGTCTGTTGGCAATATGATGCTGAGTGTTGCCCTTGATGAACAACCCACCTGATAGAGTGTTGTCCTTGAATAGCAACCCACTTGATGAAGATGATGGCAACCTAATTTATGAAGTTGTGCTTGATAGAATATGTCTTGATGAACTTGTTAAATGATGTAAATCTGATGTATCTACAGTGAGTACAGAAGGTAATGAAGAAAGAAATTCAGTATGAGCTAGATCTATGATGAAAAGAGTATGTCTCAAGGCATACGCGGAGTTGTCTAGGAGAAGTCGCGTATGCACGCGGGAAATAACGTGCCAAGTCGCGTATGGGAAAAAGCGCTCATAAAGTGCAAAACCAGGGGTAACCACCATGGTATTGACCCTTTGTATTGATTAATGATTCGTCTATATGACCTCGTCCAGGAATACCATCGGAAGTTATGTGGTTTTGGCTCATGGTATTGAAAAAGGATAAACCTTTATAAGGAGAAGAAATTCATTGTGCAAATCATGGGTGTGGGTGCAAGATATCTGAGCTTGAATGAATGCTTCTCTCTGAAGTATATCTGAATGGAAAGGGTTACAGTTGAATGATAGATCTGAATGCATGAAGCACCTATGAAGAAAATGATGAAGAAGGGAATCTAGATCTGAAATGTATTTGTATTTGCTACATCTGTTTATGGAATGATTAGATCTGAGATGAGGCAAACATCTGTCTGACGTAAAGGGTAAAATCTGTGTGATGTGTCTGTTCTGAAGAATTGCAATGACCTAAATGTCTAAAGAACCATACGCTAGTTTGCCGCAGAAGAAGTGCGTATATACGTGGCTTTGCTGAAGAGAAAGCGCGTATGCGCAGTGAAATTAGCTCTGTAATATGTACAGAAGTATACGCGGGTTTGTATGGTAGAAGGCGCGTATATACGCGGTATCAGTGAAAGGAAAGCACGTATGCAAACTAGGGTTTGCTGAAGCATGGGGTATGAAATGTCTGATCTGTTCTGCTGTGTTGCTGCTATCTGTATTCTACAGTTCTGAGTTGTCTGTTTCAGTTTGGTTATATGATGGAGCTTAAATATGTGGAGTGGGTCCAGTTTGAAAATATGATGAAATGAGGCCTGCAAGTTATGCTCTATTGAAGTTGTTTGGATCCAGTGTGAAAATTGATGAAACATGGTCCATAGAGGTGTTGAGGGTTGTAGCCTTCAGTCAGGGGGTTGTAGCTCCCTTCCAGGTGAGGCTGGTAAACGAGATCAGGGGGTCGTAGCTCCCTTCCAGGAGAGGCTGGTAAACGAGTCAGGGGGTTGGAGCTCCCTTCCAGGAGAGGCTGGTAAACGAGCGCAGGTGGGTGCCTGCGTGCTGGTAGGAGGCTACGCCAGCACATATGTTGTAAGATGTTTTCTCTATAATAAAATATTGAAGGCTGAGCAACTGCAGCGGTGGTTTTCTCCCGACTTGGGTTTCCACCTAAAATCCTGGTGTTCATGTGTGATGCTTATGTGTGATGGTTTATTCTGTTCTTACTGCACATGTTTATTGTTTATAGAACATCTAATGAATGAATGATGGAATGATATAAGTGAAGAATTAATGGCATAATTAGATCTCTGTGTATACGCGAGTTTTATGAAGGATATCTGCGTGTATACGCTAGTTGGCTTCACCAAAGTAGCGTATGGGTTTTAGAGCATGAAAAAGTAAAAGTTTTAGTTTGCCCTAAATACTGATTCACCCCCCCTCTCAGTATTTTTCCCAACAATTGGTTTCAGAGCAGGTCCTTCTGCAGAAGCTTGATCGCTTGAAGGAGATCCGTCGCAATGGGAAGTCAAGAAGGATTAATGTCTATAAAGCCACCTCTATTCAATGGAAGCAATCTGATATTCTGGAAGGTACGAACAAAAGAATATCTGCAAAGTCTTGGTGCAGATGTATGGGCAATCGTGGAAGAAGGTTATCAATACCCGGCAAGTATTCCTACTGATGCAGCAGAAAGGAAGAAATATGAAATCAATGCCAAAGCAGTCAATGTCATATTAGGAAGCATGTCTGAATCAAAATTCACTAAAGTGATGCAACTAAATTCAGCAAAAGAAATATGGGACAAAATCATTCTGAGTTATGAAGGAGATACAAAGGTAAAAAGTGCAAAACTCCAAACTCTCAGAATTGAATATGAAAATTTAAGGATGAATAGTGATGAAAATATTGCCAATTTCTTTATTCGTCTAGATGATATTGTAAATCGAATGAGAAATTTGGGTGAAACCATAACCGATACTACTCTGGTGGAAAAATTCTTAAGATCCTTGACTTCAAAATTTGACTCTAAAGTTTCAGCTATTGAAGAAAGGCAAGATCTACAAACTCTTACTATTGTTCAATTACATGGTATTCTGACTACTTTTGAAATGAGACAAGGAGGTCCTTCTCAAATCAGAGAAGCTGCTTTTAAGGTATCTGCAAAAGGAAAAGAAAAGGAAGTCGTCAAAGAATCCAGCTACATATCCGATGAAGAAGAAGCGAATTTCGTGAGAAAACTCCAACTAGGAACTGGAAGATTCAAAGGTAAGCTTCCTTTCAAATGTTTTGAGTGTGGAAAGGTTGGTCACTATGCTGCTAAATGTCCTTATAGAGAAAAACATGGTAAAGGGAAACAATTTGAAAAAAGGAAGAGTTATTATGCAAATGAAGATGATGATGAAGTGTCCAGTGAAGATGAAGAAGATTCTGACCATGATCTGAAAGTTCTCATGGCAAAGAAGCAAAAGAAGAAGGCTACTCGAAACAAGGAGATATCTCAGAAAACATGTATAGCAGAAATTGAAGAAGATGAATCAGGTAGTGATTGGGGTCCTTGTAATAATCTTCTTTGTGCAAGCAATGGTGTAGATAGTGAACGTAAAGTTGTGGATCTAGAAGAAGCTCTCAAGATTAAAGTTGAAGAACTACAAAGTTCATCTAATAAGCAAGAATCTATCTACAAAGAGATGATCTCTCAAATGAAAGAAAAAATAGAAATGCTGAATGGAAAGGTGGACAAGTATCAAAGGTTTCATACTTATGCATCCAGTCGAATTAAAAGACTAGAAGCAGAAATCAACGATCTAAATGCAGATCTCAAAAAATCAAGCAAGAAGAATGAAGGACTTGAAGCTGGAATCATCTCTCTGCAAGCAGATCTTGAAGCATCAAATAAGAGGAATGAGGAACCTCTACAATCATTTGAAAAGGAAGGTCTTGAAGCAGAAGTCATCTCTCTGAAGGTAGATCTCGAAGCATCGAACAAGAAGAATGAAGAACTCTTACAAACTTTTGAAGAACAAGAAAATGGGTTGAAAGAAGAGATCTTAAATTTGAATGATCAAGTAGAAGAAGGAAAAAGGGTTGAAGAAAGCATGAAGAAGCAATGCCAAGTCTTGGAGGTTGAGGTAAACATTCTCAAAGGTAAATTAGAAGAAAAAATTAAACTTTTGAGGTTTCAAGATAGTACTAATATTTTGGACAATATTCTGAGTAATCAAAGGTCTCCTGCTATCAAACTTGGTCTTGGTTTCCATGAAACTGTTAAAGGAGAATCTAGCTCACAAGGAAGTGCTAAAAATTCAGAGGATGTCAATGCAAAAACTGAAGTGTTGAAAGAAAAAAAAGGTCAACCAACAATGATGAAATCTCAAAGGAAATCAGTCAATAAAGTTGAATGCTTTAAATATCATAATTATGGGCATGTTGCAGCAAATTGCAGGAGCAGATCATTTCAGCCTCAATCAAACAGTTCCTACATAGAAAGGTACTCTGGTTTCTTCAAGGGATATTGTTTTTCATGTAACAAGTATGGACATAAAGCAGCTGATTGCAAAAGGAGGAAGATTAGAAATACTCATTATAATTCTTATGCTTATTTCTCTGGACACATGAGATGTTATTCTTGTAACAAGTATGGACATGTAGAAAAAGAATGCAGGCCGAACAGATCTAAGAAAGTGGACAATTTTCAGCACACAATTAGGAAGTTCAAGCAAATTTGGAAAAAGAAGGAGGACCAGTCAGAAACGTAGGGAATACTGACCCTACTGCAGTCATCCGCTTCTGAAGCTTACTTCTCTTATTGACTGCAGGAATGATGTAGGATACATTATGAGATTTAGTAATGTATCGTCACAAGGGGAGCAATGTATGATGACTCTCATGGTTGATTTGATTTTTCTGGTTATATGTATTTCTGACAGAGCATCTGATATGAAGAAGACAGGTACAGGAAGTACAAGTTCAGGGGGAGATGAAGGAATGTGAAAAATTTCTATGGTTCACTTTCCATACGCGGGTTCGATGAACAAAAGTCACGTATACACGCGAGTTCCAGCAAACACGGTCGCGTATGCATTTATGATAAGAGAATTGGGATGACAGCTGAAGATCATGAGCAGAGGTTCAGGGGGAGCATCAGTCTGATTGTTAATAACTGTATTATTGACTCTGTATCAGCTTAATTTCTCAGTTCTAAATAATGATGATATGATACTTGGTTTATTATGTTGAAGATTATGGATGAGTCCTGTTTGCTTTTTGATGAAGAGTATTCGTTGCTGAGATGAAAGTCTTATAATTCGGAGATAAGGACAGTTCATGCAGAGATTGTTGCTGATGACTTGTTGATTGCACAAGTTAAGGAGGAGCACTGTTTTAGGGGGAGTAGCAATTTGAATATTAATGATTGCATTGTTGACACTATGATTGTTTATTCTTTGGTTACTGTGATATTCATGCTTAAATGATGATGACTTGGTACATGGTTTATTATGATGAGATTTTGAGCCCTGTTTGCTGAAAAATGGTGTTCTGGTATGATAAATTCTCTTGAAAATAATGTATTGAAGCTGCAAAGAATCTGAAGGCTTGGTTACCAATGTGCTTATACTACAACCATTGGATGACGCTTGAAGACACAACTACACTGTTCTATCTATCTGTATTCCAGGGAAGCATTCAAATATCTCAGAAAGAAGCTGAACATTGTCTCTGTCTCACAGAGGATCAGATCTGGTTAAAATATAGAAGATGGTATTGAATACGTGGATTTCCTGAAACACAGTCGCGTATATACGCGAGTTCATGCACATAAAACCGCGTATGTCTGATTGCTGAACAATTTCTGTTTTGGGTCAGCTCTCTACAGTGCTGTTGGTATCTCTGGTATCTCTGGTGGTGTTCCAGTTCTTATAATATTGTTTTAATCTCTAATGTTTTAAAGATGCCTTGATGATTGGTTGAGAGTGTTCAGGAGGCACAAACTAAGGGGGAGCCTTAGTCATATGGAAAGGATGCTTGGATGCACAGATTCAGGGGGAGCATTGGCCTTGTTGAGCATAATGCATTGTTGGCATTATGTTGATTCTGAAAAATGATCTCTTTCTTGAGGTATTTCTGGTATTGGTCATGTAAAGTTATATTTGTAGTTTGATGAAAAGGTCATGTTGAGACCCATGATGTAAAATTGTAATATTCAGTCATGTAAGGACTTGTCAAAATTTGTAAACCCACTTGGTTGGGTAGTTGTATTGAAATGTGTAAACCCACTTGGTTGGGTATTTGAGTCTCTTATGTAAATCCACTTGGTTGGATCTTTGATGTAAGTATGAGTCCTTGGTGATAGGAAGGTCATAGAGTCATGTACTTCATTGAAACATATGGATGAAATTTCAGCATGAACTCAAGAGGAGCATGGTAATTTCAGTGCACATCAGATCTGCATAACGCTTCTTCTACATGAGGAGAAAAGGGGGAGAGTGTGTTGGTTTTGATCCACCCTTTTCCCTTGATGTCAAAGGGGGAGAGTGACATGGTGTTTGAATGGAGAGAAAGAATGGTGTCAAAGAATGGGGAGAGTGACATGGTGTCATTGTATTCTTAATGTACCTATCTGTTGTGGTGATCAAACACCATCGTAGTTGCCATCAAGTCCAAAGGGGGAGATTGTTGGCAATATGATGTAGAGTGTTGTCCTTGATGGCAACCCACTGAATGAAGATAAAGACATGAGATTGTTGGCATGTGTTGTCCTTGATGGCAATCCACCTGATGAAGTTATTCTTGACTTGATGGACTTGGTAAATGATGTAAATATGATGTGATATGATGTATGTTGGAAATATGATGCTGAGTGTTGCCCTTGATGAACAACCCACCTGATAGAGTGTTGTCCTTGAATAGCAACCCACTTGATGAAGATGATGGCAACCTAATTTATGAAGTTGTGCTTGATAGAATATGTCTTGATGAATTTGTTAAATGATGTAAATCTGATGTATCCGCAGTGAGTACAAAAGGTAATGAAGAAAGAAATTCAGTATGAGATAGATCTATGATGAAAAGAGTATGTCTCAAGGCATACGCGGAGTTGTCTAGGAGAAGTCGCGTATGGGCAAAAGCGCTCATAAAGTGCAAAACCAGGGGTAACCACCATGGTATCGACGCATCAGAGTTGGGTAATTATTAGTCCAAATGACCCCGTCTGCAGAATACCATCTAAGTAATGTGGTTTTGGCTCATGGTATTGAAAAAGGGTAAACCTATATAAAGAGAAGAAATTCATTATGCAAATCATGAGTGTGGGGTGCAAGATGTCCGAGCATGAATGAATACTTTCTCCTCCTCTCTCAAGTATATCCGAATGGAAAGGGTTGCGCTGAATGATAGATCCAATGTGCCACACCTATGAAGAAAATGATGAAGAAGGGAATCTAGATCTGAAAGGTACTTGTATTTGCTAGATCTGTGTATGGAATGATTAGATCTGAGATGAGGCGAACATCTGTCTGAAGTAAAGGGTAAAATCTGTGTGATGTGTCTATTCTGAAGAATTGCAATGACCTAAATGACTGAAGAACCATATGCTAGTTTGCCGCAGAAGAAGCGCGTATATACGCGGCTTCGCTGAAGAGAAAGCGCGCATGTGCAGTGAAATTAGTTTTGTAATATGTACAGAAGTATACGCGGGTTTGTATGGTAGAAGGCGTGTATATACGCGGTCTCAGTGAAAGTAAAGCGCATATGCAAACTAGGGTCACAGAAGCATGTACAAATGTCTAACTGCTCGCTATGTTTCGTCGCTTATCCGTATTCCCTGCGCCTCCGAGTTGTCCTGCTTCTTAGCTTTGGTTATATGATGGAGCTAAATATGTGAGGGTCCAGTCTGATAATATGATGAAACAAGGCCTACAAGTTGTACTCTAGTTGAGTTGTTGGATCCAGTGTGAAAATTGATGAAACGTGGTCCATAGAGGTGCTAAGGGTTGTAGCCTTCAGTTAGGGGGTCGTAGCTCCCTTCCAGGTGAGGCTGGTAAACGAGATCAGGGGGTCGTAGCTCCCTTCCAGGAGAGGCTGGTAAACAAGAGCAGGGGGTCGTAGCTCCCTTCCAGGAGAGGCCGCAAACGAGCGCAGGGTGCCTAAGGAGGTGGAGTCTCAAGGCCAAAGACTTGAGTTGGAAGATGTCTTCATAATAAAATATTGAAGGCTGAGCAACTCAGCGGTGGTTTTCTCGATCAGTTTCCACCCAAATCATGTTCATGTGTGATGCTTATGTGTGATGGTTTATTCTGTTCTTACTGCACATTTTTACTGTTTATAGAACATCTAATGAATGAATGATGGAATGATATAAGTGAAGAATTAATGGCATAATTAGATCTCTGTGTATACGCGATTTTTATGAAGGATATCCATGTGTATACGCTAGTTGGCTTCAGCAAAGTAGCGTATGGGTTTTAGAGCATGAAAAAGTAAAAGTTTTAGTTTGCCCTAAATACTGATTCACCCCCCCCTCTCAGTATTTTTCCCAACAAATTGAGTGTGATAAAATTAGTTAGCTCATGAATTTCAAGTTGAGGTTGGTTGGTGAGGCATGCCGAGTGATTCTATTAGTTATGGATTTCGAGTTGCAGTTAGTGAATTAGTTTAATGCAAGAGTAATCAGTTAACTCAGTTAGGTGAGTTAAATTCAGTTGGAATAGTTGTAACTGTTTGTTGTACTAGTGAGAGATCAAGTGAATTAAATTAGATTTAATTCACATGTAGTGATCTGCCATGCAACTGATGATTTACTATTAATAGTTTCATGCATGTTAGTTCCAGTGGAGGCCCAGTTGATACAAAGGTTAAAGGGATGCTAAATATCAATTGTGTCATTAGTTGGTTTCCTTCATGTAACTAGACATCCATTAGATTTTCCATGGTCCTTGCATAATTTTGGAAGGCTGAAATTCCTAAATAATAGGGATTTCATTCCACATGAATTGTGCAAACAAGGTAGTTTGATTAGAGGCTGAGAATTGGCTAAGTGTTGGTTGATTTTTTCGAGAACAGTGTGAGACAGTTGTGAGATTGGAGGAGAATCTTGTGAGAAGAGTGAATTGTAATTGTTTCATGATTCCTTGGTGAATATACAATAGAAGATAGAGGGGTTTTGAGCATCACGCTTTCCCCAGGAAAATATATGTATTGTGGTTTGATTTTCTTCTTTATTTACTTGTTTTGATTGGCGATCGTGTTTATTTTCCACAATTGATTTGTAGAAGGATTTAGTATCTTTCCTTAGTACATTTCTTTATCAGATTGAATCCGTTGATATACATATGTTTTTATAATTTCTACATGGTATGAAAAGCACAGGAAATCACTATAGTGGAGTAGAATTGAGTTTGTTACTGAATAGAATTTGAATTTGCAAAAGTATTCTTCGTGTGACACGAAGATCATGATCGAAATGGATTTCAATGGCTTGAGATTGGAGTATGCACTCGAGGGTAGTTCCAATTATATTTCATGGAAAGATGGGATGGATGCACTACTGGAGGAAAATGGGTTGAAATAATTCATTGATAATGACATTCCAAAACCCGCTACAGCAGATCCCGCAAATCTTGATGCTTGGAAAAATAAGGCTGCAAAGGTGAGGAGGATATTACTGGAGGGAGTACGAGACCACATTGTCTCAATTCTCCATGGAAAAGTGACACAATATGCAATGTGGAAATATTTGACAAATCTGTTTCAGAGTAGAAATGATCATAGAAAATTGGCACTGAAGGACAAGCTCAAGAAAATCAAAATGGAGAAAGGCGACACTATTCCAAAATATTTAACAAAGTTTTTCCAATGTCGGGATGAGCTTAGGAGCATTGGAATTACTATAGAGGATGATGAATTGGTGAGCCTAACTCTTCTAGGATTTTCTAGTAGTTGGCATAGTTATCAGGAATCTGTCAATGGGAGGGAGAAGCTGCCAGATTGGGAACGACTTTGGTCAGATTTGGTGTACGAATAATTCAGGTGGAATACCAGGGATGGATCTTCATCTAAGACAGATGATGAAGAAAATTTCACTTTGGCTACCAAGGAAAATAAGGGGAAAGGAAATAAATCCTATTCCAAATATGAGTCCAACAAATATGGCAAGAAGCGTGACATGTCCAGAGTGATGTGTTTTCACTGTCACGAGCATGGAAATTATGCCATTAATTGTCCACAAAAGAAGAAGAACAAGAAGGCTTTAGTATCTACAGTTAGTGAGGATTTGGACTCGTAATTTGAGCTTGAATTCCTTCTCATTTCATGCATGGTGTCAAGTGCAATGGGATCATTGTGGTACTTGGATAATGGAGCATCTTTCTACATGACGGGAGACAAAGAATTTTTTAGTAGCTTGGAGGAGAAGAACCTCTAGATGCATATTGAAATGGGTGATGATGGGTGGTACCATGCTACTGGGATTGGTACAGCTACCTTCAAGGGATAGTCAGGTAAACCATTCTTATTAAAAGATGTATTGCATGTACCAGGCTTGAAGAAAAATTTATTTTTAGCCGCAATGTTAGAGGATAGAGGATATGATGTGGTTTTCAGTGAAGGGAAATATTTCCTTCAGCACAAAGCCACAGGACAAACCAAGAATATTGGGATTCATGTGAAGAATATATATAAACTTGATGTATATGGTTGCAAAACATTTATGGGTAAGGTGGACAAAGTGGTGAGCCAGGATGAGGGTGAGTTATTGCACAGGAGATTGGGCCATCTACACCACGGAGCCTTGAAGGTCATGCAACATATTTCTTTGATTCTTCCTAGGGATACACTTGAAAAATTATACACATGCAAGGGGTGTAATATGGGGAAGTATTCAAAGGCCACTTTTCACTAGAAGGAGAACCGAGCTTCGGAAATCCTTGAGAGAGTTCACTTAGACGTGTGTGGACCATTCTATACTAATTCGACAGCAAATAAAAAGCACTATGTGATGTTTGTTGATTATTTTTATAGAAAGTGTTGGATCTACTTCATGCAAAATAAATATCAAACATTCTAAAAATTTCTTGAGTTCAAAGCATTGGTGGAGAAAGATACAGGGAAGCATCTGAAGGTTCTTAATATTGAAAAACGGTGGTGAGTACATCTCAAATGAATTCAAGAAATTTTGTAGCAAAGAAGGAATTCCAAGAGATTTTATTCTGCCTCATAACCCACAACAGAATGGGCTCATAGAGAGGGAAAATTTTAAGGATGAGAAATTATTTTGAAGTTTAAAACATTGGCGAATCTCACTAGTCCCTAATATGCAAACTATAAAATGTTTATTGATATATTGGTAAAATTATTCAAATTTATAATGATTTTATATATACTTTATATATAATGTGGACAAATTTAAAGTTAAAATAATTTTATATTGTAAAATTTGGGCGAATCATTTTTAGAAAAATGGAAATTGGTGAATCTTTTTTTTGGAAAAAACATGGAAAATTAGCCCACCTGCAAATATTAGCCCCTAAAATTTTCCATGGTCATAGAAAGGAATAATAGAACAATTGTGGGTGCAGCAGGAGCAATGATGCATGATCATATCCTATTGTTGCATCTATGGGCGGAGACATGCACACAATTGTATTTGTGTAAAACCGTAGTCCTCATTGGATACTTGGCATGATTACACCATAGGTGGATTTTTTTGGAAATAAACCTGATGTTTCATATTTTAAATTTTTTAGCTCATATATTTATGTGCATGTGACCAAAGATGCCAAGAAGAAGCTCGAAACAACAACTGCGATTGGGATATTTGTGGGGTACACTGATACTCCCCACAACTATTGGGTGTATTTTCCAAAAAACAGGATGACTGTTGTGAGACGTGATATAAAATTTGATGAGGAGAAATCCATTTGATTGTCTCTTTAGAGGGAGCTGGATTTTCATGCAAATTAGGAATTCTTGGTTCCAAATAATGAACCTCAAGATGTGGATTAGGCACATGCGGAGGACCATGGAGTGGCAGAAAATATTCGTGTAGATCCATCCACCAAAAATGGTAGAAGGCGTACCACTGAAGTTGATAGATTGAGACTTGATGTGGCAGAGAATGTAGGAGCACCGACTTCACTGCACAGACATAGATATTCCACAGAAAATTTTACTGGATACATGTCTCTTATGAGAAAATGTATTGTGACATAACCATCCTCCTTTGAGGAAGTAGTGAGCAACCAATTTGGCTTGATGCTATGGTTGAGGAATATGACTTCATCGTCAAGAACATTGCATGGGAAGTTGTCCCAAGACCGGTCATAAAATTGGTGGTTGGATCTAGATGGATCTATAAGGTGTAGCAGATGGTAGATGGGAGTGTGGAGAAGTAAAAAGCTAGATTTGTGGCTTGAGGATTCACAAAATTTGAGGGGATTTATTATGAGGATACTTTTGCACCTGTCGTGAGGTACTCATCGATTAGATCTACCCTTTCACTCTCAGCGAAGATGGGATGGAACATTCATTAGATGGATGTGAAAACTATGTTTCTCAATGGATTTATTGAGGTAGAAGTGTACATAGAGAAGCCAAAATGTTTTGAGATCTTTGACAGTAAGTCACATGTGTGCCGACTCAAGAGAGCACTATATGGGCTGAAGAAAGCACCTCATGCTTGGTACACTCGGATTGACAACTATTTCACCAAGTTGGGCTTCGCCAAAAGTGAAGCGGATGCAAACCTGTACTAGATTGTGGTTGATGGTAAGATATTAATTATCTTACTTTATGTTGATGATCTAATTTTGATAGGTGGTGAGAAGCTGATAACTTCTTGCAAGGAGGATCTTGCAAGGAATTTATAAATGAAGGACATGGGACTCCTTAACCATTTCCTTGGTTTGTAAATATGATAGTGGGATGGTGAACTATTTTTTTCTCAAGGCAAGTATGCCAGAGAGATTCTGGGTAAGTTTCACATGGAGAGCTGTAAACCCATGGATACTCCTCTTAAAGGAAATTGGAGGAAAGAGGATGTTACTTCAGGAGAAGTAGTGGACGCTACTGTCTACAGGATGTTAGTGGGTTCACTGATGTACTTGGTAAACACCAGACCACACATTTTCTATGTAGTTAACAAGATGAGTCAAACTATGGTTAAGCCGACCAAGCTCTTTTGGAAGGTGGCGAAACATGTATTGAGATATCTCAAGGGAACTACAGAGTATAGATTATGTTACAAATAGACAGAGGGAGTGAAGCTTGAAGGCTTCACAGATGCAGATTGGGCAGGCATTCCATCAGATAGAAAGAGCACATTATGATGGATCTTCAACATAGGATCGACAAAGTTTATTGGTACAACAAGAAGCAACGATCTGTGGAACTCAGTTCAGATGAGGCAGAGTACATGGAAACAAGTCATGATGCATGTAAGGCCATCTGGATGAGAAATATCCTGGTTGGTTTGTTTGGTTCTCATATGGATCCGAAGGTGATACATTGTGATAAACAAAGTTTCATTAACCTCTCGATTAATCGAATATTCCATAATAGGACCAAGCACATAGACATCCAATACCACCATCTCAGAGATTGTGTTCATAGGTGCATTATGTTACTTCGATACATTCCCATGGAAGATCAAGATGAAAATATTCTAACAATGGTGCTCACTAGGAGCAAATTCGAATACCATAGTTAGGATCGGGGTGGTAGATAATCCCTTTATTGTTGAGAGGGAGTGTTGAAAATTCAACTATAAATTTGTGACAAATTTAATTTTCCCTTAATTAGATTAGACAATAAGCTGTAATCTTATCTCATAATCACTTGCAATAGTTAACTAAGTGTGATAAACTCAGTTAGCTCATGAATTTAAAGTTGAGGGTGGTTGGTGAGGCATGCAGAGTGATTCTATTAGTTATGGATTTCGAGTTTCAGTTAGTGCTTTAGTTTAATGCACGAGTAATCAATTAACTCAGTTAGGTGAGTTAAATTTAGTTGGACTAGTTGTAACTATTTGTTGCACTAGTAAGAGATTTAGTGAATTAAATAATATTTAATTCACATCTAGCAATCTTCCATGCAACTGATGATTTAATATTAATATTTGCATGCATGTCAGTTCTAGTGGAGACCATTTGAGACAAAGTTTAAAGGAATGTTAACTATCGGTTGTATCATTAGTAGGTTTCTTGCATGCAACCGAACATTCATTGGATTTCCCATGATCCTTGCACAATTTTGGAAGGTTAAAATTCCTAAAGAATATGGATTTCATTTTACATGAATTATGCAAGAAAGGCATGTTGATTAGAGGATAATAGTTGGCTAATTGTTGGTCGATTTTGTCCATATCAGTGTGAGACAGTTGTGAGAGTGCAGGAGACTCTTGTGAGAAGAGTGCATTGTAATTATTTCATGATTCCTTGGTGAACATACAATAGAAGATAGAGGGGTTTTGAGGAGCAATATTTCCCCGAGAAAATATCTGTGTTGTGGTTTGATTTACATCTTTCTTTACTTTTTGTGATTTGTGATCGTGTTTATTTTCCGGAATTGATTTGTAGAAGGATTCAATATCTTTCCTTAGTACATTTCTTGATCTGATTGATTCCATTGATATACATATGTTTGTATAATTTCTACATTTCCTAGATTTGTAAATTGTGCTTGGTGTAGAGGTTCCTAAATGTTTCCATTAAGGGGCATGACTCTGTTTCATGGTTATGACCAGTGTAAATTGTGCACAGTACCACGGTGCTTACCGAGTAGATGGTGTGAGAACCAATGCTACTCTTTGTCCCTAAAGTGGACGCTCGGGAAGGATCATGCATAGGGGAATGATTATGTTGTTTCCATATCCAAGTTTTTAGTTTTGGAATGTCTAGCTCCTTTGGGGGGTTTAGACTTAATGCTAATCTTGTCGCTCTTAGCCTTGGGAGGTACTCACAATTCATTGTATGGTGGAATTGTGAGCAAATCCAACAATAGCAGTGCGTGATCTTCTCTTGCTTAGATAGATTTATCTGTGGGATGGGGGTGGCCCTATGAAGGTTGTTTGTAAGGTTCTATAGTTCCTTACATTGATTGATTTGGTGGTCAATTTTATCACATAGCCCGCATGTCGTCCTTGTTGGACATGGGCCCTACTAGGAAAATGCATTGATTTGAATTGCCCAATTCTTTATATTGATAGGGGGTAGGCTTCCTGCAGGAAGTATATGTTACATTAGCTTCTCTTGGCTCTAGAATAATTATATCCATGCACTGTGTTTCCAATGAGTGTATGATATCTGTTGGCAGGCACACTCGGGGGATGTAAGTACAATGTTCAGTATGATGGTTTCCTTGAAAAACTTGACAAGAATGTCTTTGTTCGATATTCCCTTCCCTTTGGATTGGTGAAGTGATTGGATACCACCTGCATATTGATTCTAGGTCTGGGAATTTGGCGACCAAATGGTTACGTGAGTTTCATAACGCACAGTTTGGCCTTCTTAGTGGAGGGTGATTGGGGGTGACTATGTGCCCCCCAACTAGCCACTTTTTTGCTGACGGGAAGAGAATGGATCTTCTTGTCAGATCCTCTTGTGTTGTTGATATTTTCATGGATTCCATATCCGAGTCTTCTTCTAGGGAGAGGCACATTATAGCCATGCGTAAAACAGTTAACGTCAAACAAAATCGAGGGATATAATGGCAATGACATAATGGGTGATCGCTAGAAAATACCTGACACGAATGCTTGGCTGCCCATAGGCTGACATAGTAAATTGGGTTAACAAGATACCATCTCTGAAAAATCTCTAGGGTTGCGCAGTCAACGATGAAATTATCATGTTCATCATAGAGTTCACAACGTTCGACAGGAGGCGTAGGGATAAACTGAGGTCTCTAAGGTGACTGTATCACCTCTTGTAGGTATAATATGACTTGAGGTTATTCCCTATATGTTTGCATGGGGGGATCCTCTTTGTATGATTGTTCCAGGGCATGTAAGGCATCCTTGTACGATGAAATTTCTAGAACTGATGAGTGTAATGCCCATAATTGTTGCATATAGCACATGCGTGGTTGGTACATAATGCTTTGACTTGGTTTTTTGTGGCTGGTTCCTTTTTACGGGAACTTGTGGCCATGGTATTTCTTTCACAATTTAGGATATGTTTTAATTCATCTAACTCTGAGAAAATATTGGTAGGATGACCTACAATATCGCATAATCCACAAGGTTGCAATGCCCTTGGTATGTTGGGGTTTTCTATCCTTTTCCCCTTTTTGTGGGTTTTCCTAGTTGCCTTAACTGACATTTCTATGAGAATCTCTTTAACCGGTGTTGCTTCCTGAGGAGGGATGGGGGTTATTCCTATAGATGTAATGCCAGGGGCTCCCAGCATGGTTGGTGGGACTAGATACCAAACAGGTATTGCGAAAGACATGTTTGGAAATGTTACTGTTGCCAAGACTTGTTGTGACATGAAACCAGGTGGAGGGTATAAGAATGGAGTTTGGGAGAAGCTCAAAGTTAACACTGGTCAAACTATAGTCAACTCTGTAATTTTGGCCCTATAAATTATCTTATGAAATTCATCCTTCTTTATCCACAACTGTGAGAGAAAAGAAGATCCCAATAGTTGTGTGAAAAAATGACGGAAGGATAGAGAATATGTGACTGATGAAGATGCCAAGTGATGTGATAGGTCACTTGTATTTATACAATTAATTTAGGGTGAAGAGTCATGTCCATTGGGCTTCATGAGCCTACATGTTGATGTGGCCAACCTGAATAATTTTCACATGTCTGGGAATAAACTAAAAAATGCACTTATGCTTTTCCAAATTGGATGATATTTATATCAATTTTGGTCCTCTCGAAAATATGACTATAATGAAATCATCATCTCCATCAAATGAGTTGTCCCAAGGTGGAATTTTTCCCTAGTTTCCAATTTTAACACTCCTCAACTAGGGATAATTCCACCTTCCAATCCAACTACTATCACTAATAATCATGACATATTGTTGTCATGTACCATCTCTATTATCTCTTCTCTATTGAGCCATGAAGTAACCATATCCCAGACATCTCAAACATCATTATTCATGATTGATTTATACTCCTCATTCATTAAATCCTTCATTACTTGGTGTTTCATGACTTCTTTGAACGTACATGGCTTAGATTGAACAATAATACTCATAGCAGTTAAGTACCCTTGATACTTGTTTGGATTCTTACTTTCCTAAAATGTACCTCTTGTAGAAATATGTCTTTCAACATCTTTGATTTTATTTGAGACACAAAGATATTTTCCGTAAGGTAAAGGGATCACGAGAAGGTGGATCAATGGGATCCATCTGGCATCGACTCATTTGTTGGAGATTCATCATGCTTTCTTGCCTTGGGATAGGGATATATCTAGCTTTCTCAAAGGCATAATCTTCACCGAAAGTGACATCATGGCTTATTTCCACTCCTCTTTGACCATTCACATAGATTCTACATGTCTTCAAATTTCCAATGTAGCCCACAAATGTTCCTTTCTTCCTAGATTCCTATAACTTGTTTCTTTTCTCTTTAGGCACATGAAAATACATGATACATCCAAATATTCTAAAATGAGAACATCAGGTTTCTTAGTAGTGAAAATTTCTTCAGGTGACTTGAAATCCAATGCTTGATGCAGGTTCCTATTTTGAACGTATACGACAATGTTGGAAGCTTCTCCCCATAAGAACTTTGGTAGGCCTTGGTCATGGAGCATGGCATGAGTGGCTTCTATGATTATTAAATTATTCCTTTCAACAATTCCATTTTTCTCAGGAGTGTATGGAGTGGTGGGCTCACTCTTAAAACCAACCTCTCTACAAAAGTCATTGAACTCATTTGATTCATATTCGGTTCCATTATTAGTCCTAAATATTTTGATCTTCTTTCCTATTTGATTTTCCACCAAGGCTTTGAAATAACGAAACCATTGGAACACTTTGTCCATCTTTTTCAAGAAATAGATCCATGTTTTGCGAGAGAAGACATCCAAACAAACTACATATTATAATTACCCTCATAATGATGTTACAGGAAACATACCAAATAGATCATAATGGAATAATTAAATAATATTAGTAATTTTACTTTCACTTGAGAGGAAGGGTCCCCTTATAAGTTTCCCAGCTGTACAACCCCAAAAAACACCTTCATGATTCTTTTTGAACTCAGGCATACCTATGACCATGTTCCTTACACTAGGTAAGGATTTGTAATGAAGGTGAGAAAATATTCAGTGCCATAATTCATATTAAAGAGAAGTATCACAAGTCAAGGCTCGCAAACGACTTCCTCCAACTTGATAGAGAACTTAACCCTTAAATCCAAGTGTAAATGGTTTTTTTTACAAATACACACATTTTCCATGAATTAATGTTACCTTGAATCTGTTATCTTACATCGCAGAAATAGGCACCAATTTCTTCTTCAAATTGGGTACATATAATACTTCTTGTAGATGAATGGTTTTACCTTGATTTAAGTGAAGAGTGTGTTAGGTCCCTATATTACCAGTATAGTCCCTTATTGTTATTAGCGTAACCCTTTTAGTGTTATTATTGTACCCTTTTAACCCCCATTTTATTATTATTGTGCCCTTAAATTATTATTGTTAGGTTGGCTAGGATTACATTATGGCCACATGGACTCCTATATATAGAAAGGAGGTTTTGTAAATTGTATCATCCAAGAATTTTTCATTTATGTAATGTATTAGAGGTTTCCCCCTCAAAGTGGCTTATTTCTAAGGCGTTGATATCTCTTTTCTTCTATTTTTGGAGCTGGTTACAAAACATTTGGTATCAGAGCTTTGGATTCTAGGGTTTCGCTGCTCCAAACAGGTCATCGTGGAATTTTCGCTATAAATTTTTTTCTACGAAGTTTCAGAAGCTGAAATTACTAGGGTGCGAAGCCAAAATCGTGAGGAATATCTTCTGAAAATTTCAGAGCTTGGTTCGCAATATTTTCGGAGATATGATCTGTCGAAGTTAGGTTGTTTTTCAGGATCCTAAACAGGTCATCGTCGAATGTTCGCTATAAATGTTTTTATATGAAGGTTCAGAATCTGAAAATTTTAGGGTGCAAAGCTGAAATCCTGAGGAAACTCGTAAAAAAATTTCAGATCTTTATTCGCAACATTTTTGGAGATATGATCTATGGAATGTGGTGCTTTTTCAGGCTCCCAAATTTCATCTCAAAGAGGTGATCGTGGGAAAAGTTCAATAACTCTCTCTCTGAGCATTGGATTGGAGTTTCGTAAAAAGTGGTCACAATTACATGGACTGAAGTTTCTTGGCTATCAATTTTAGAGGTGAAGGACGAAACAATGACACGTGGAAAGTCGTACAAGTTCACTCTACTGAACCAGTCCATAATTAGGTCATTGTGGGAGATTGGACATAACTTTGTCTTGAAGAATCCAAATCAGGTCAGACCCCTGGCATTCAAAAGAGAATTCATAGGGCTACTTCAATGATTAATTTCATATATTTAAGAACCGCAATCACAGAGATAATTAAATTTCAATATCGAGCTCCTCAAAAGCAAGAAAAAGGTGTATATTTTTTTTCCAAATTGCATATGTCTTGTTTGAAAAATCAATTTGAATTGATTCCAAGGGCATATTGTAGAATATATATTAGTATTGGGTTCTAAAAAATTCCCCGTAAAAATAATTCAACACCCATTAAGCCTTCATAAGGCTCTACTATGATTCATGAAGATGAAGAATTGCAACATGATCTATCAAAATTACAAGAGCAAGTGCACCAAATTTTTCTCTCGCAAAGAGCAGCAAAAAATGAAATGGAAGTTTTGAAGAAAGGCGTGGAAGCAAAGATGGATGGTGTGAAGAATAATATGGATGGTTTGACGAAAGACGTGGAATCTAAGATAGATGACATGGAAGCTGGCATGGAATCTAAAATGGAAAACATGAAGAATGATCTAAAAGTAGACATAGAAGGTTTGACAAAGTTGATACAAAAAATGTTTCCTAATGGTGAAAATATAGTAGAGGAAACTCATGATAAGAACAAAATAAATGTTAATCATGATTTCATAAACTCTAATGTTAGTGGGAAGAACCACCATATTCCAAAAATGGATATGAGGAAGTTTGATGGAAAGGATCCTGTAACATGGATACTACAGATGGAGCAATATTTTGATCTCCATAATGTGCAAAACACACAAAAGGTATTCATTGCAACTTTACATTTAGAACAAAATACATTTGTATGGTATCGATGGCTTTGCTCCCGTAAAAAAATTGTCACTTGGTCAATTTTTACGGAGGAAATGATAGCACATTATGAGGATACAAAGAGCAACACCTTCTTAGCCAATTGATAAATCTCAAACAAAAGGGTTTAGTGGGGCAGCACATTGAGGACTTCCAAAAATTGAATATAAGGGTAACTGATATTCCAGAGGAACACAGGATTGATCTCTTCATAGACACTTTAAAGGATAACAACCAACATGAAGTTCGCGTTCTGGAACCTGATTCATTGGAGAAGGCATTCAGGTTGGCAAGAAAAGTTGAATGTAAAATTATGGCGACAAGGAAGCCTACCACTCAATTCTATAAAGAAGGAAGTGTTTCTATGCCTAGATTTCCACAACCTACAAGGTTGACACCACAACAATTGGAAGAAAAAAGAGCAAAAGGGCTTTGCTACAGTTGTGATAGCAAATACACTAAAGGTCATAAGTGTGCTAAGAAGAAATTATTTTACATAGATTGTGAAGAGGAAGAAGAAAATGAACAAGAAGAGGATATAAACCAGGAACCAGCCCTAGAAGAGGAAGAAATGAGTCCGACCATATCGTGTAATGCATTGGCAGGAATTACCACTCCTCAAACTCTCAAGATAGAAGGACATATCAAGAAGAAAAGGTAATAGTGTTGATTGATTCAGGTAGCACCCATAATTTTATTCATTGTAAGGTAGCCAAGGAATTAAATTGTTTCCTATACCCAGCACCAGAATGTCAAGTGATGGTTGCAAATGGAGGAACTATAAATTTCTCTTGAAAATGCCATAATATCAAGCTAACCATGGGGGAATATGTATTGACTAGTCCAATGCTTTCCATTCCTATGGGAGGTGCTGATGTTGTACTAGGAGTACAATGGTTACAATCTTTGGGGATGATAGCTTTTAGTTTTCAAGAACTTCTCTTGAATTTTTTTTCATAAGGAAAGGAAGTCGAATTACAGGGTATTGCGGGGAAGCTTGGAAGGATAATAAGCTCTAATGTCATGAAAAAGCTTCTAAAGAAAGAAAAATGAGGCGTAATTGCACAATTATTCTCACTAGAATTTCCAACATCAAAATCATCTATTTCTGTAAATCTCCAACAAGTCTTGGACAATCATTCCAAGGTGTTTGAAACTCCCAAAGGACTCCCACCTATTCGTGATCATGATCATGCTATTCATTTGATCCCAGGAAGTGTTCCTCCAAACATCAGGCCTTATAGATATCCTTACTTCCAAAAGAGCGAAATTGAACGTATGATTGCAGAAATGTTAGAGGCGGGTATAATTCAACCTAGTCAAAGTTCTTTCTCTGCTCCTGTAGTATTGGTACACAAGAAGGATGGATCATGGCGAATGTGTCCGATTATAGGGAGTTCAATAAGCTCACCATTAAAGACAAATTTCCCATTCCTGTGATTGATGAATTATTGGATGAATTACATGGAGCAATTTATTTTACCAAGTTGGATCTTCGTTCAGGATATCATCAAATTAGAATGAAGACTGAAGATATTCCAAAAACAACATTTCGAACTCATGAGGGTCATTATGTATTTTTGGTCATGCCTTTTGGCCTTACCAATGCACCTTCTACATTTCAAGGGTTGATGAATTCCATTTTCAAACCCTTCCTTAGAAAATTTGTGCTAGTATTTTTGATGATATACTAATCTACAGCAGGTCTTGTAAGGATCATGTTCAACATGTTGACAAGGTGCTCAAACTATTGCAGGAGAAACAATTATATGCAAAAACATCCAAATGTTTCTTTGGAGTACAAGAGGTGGAATATCTGGGTCATATTGTATCTCACGAGGGTGTTAAAGTAGACCCTAACAAAATTAAAGCCATTAAGGACTGGAAAGTCCCCACAACCATAAAGCAGTTGCGAGGATTTCTCGGGTTAACAGGGTATTATCGCAAGTTTGTTAAGAATTATGGGAGAATAGCAGCACCTCTAACAACATTATTGAAGAAAGAGGCATTTTCATGGACTCCTGAAGCAACTAAGGCCTTTGAACATCTTAAAGAGGCAATGTGCCTAGCACCGGTCTTAGCTACGCCAGACTTCACAAAAACCTTTATTGTGGAATGTGATGCCTCAAGAAATGGAATTGGTGTTATTTTAATGCAAGAAGGAAGACCCATTGCTTTTGAAAGTCATCCAATAAAAGGAAAGTATTTACAGAAACCTATTTATGAGAAGGAAATGTTAGCAATACTGCATGCACTAAAGAAATGGTGAACTTACCTAATGGGAAGACACTTCAAGGTAAAAACTGATCATGATAGTCTTAAACACTTTTTGGAACAAAGGCTATCTTCAGAAGAGCAGCAAAAATGGGTCACAAAGATGTTGGGTTATGACTTTGAAATAATCTACAAAAAAGGGAAGCTTAATGTTGCTGCAGATGCACTCTCAAGAAAGAATGAAGAGGTGGAAGCATTGCTTTGTGCCATTTCTATTATCCAACTAGATTGGATAACTGAAGCAAGAGATGAATGGAAGAAGGAAAAAGATGTATGGGCACTCATTCAAAAGTTGCAGCAAGATCCTAGTACATCTAATACATTTAGTTGGGAAAATGATTCCTTATGGTACAAAGATCGCTTATATATTTGTAAGAATTCCCAACTAAAACAAAAGATTCTTTTGGAATTGCACACTTCTCCTTTAGGAGGACACTCAGGATTTTTAAAAACTTACCACATGGTGAAGAAAGAATTTTTTTGGGATGGCCTTAAATCTGATATTCAAAAGTTTGTGGCGGAATGTTTGGTTTGCCAGCAGAATAAAGTGGAGACAATTAAGACCCCAAGACTTCTACAACCTTTATCCATTCCAAGTCAACGTTGGGAGGAGATTTCAATGGATTTTATCACAGGTTTACCTAAGTCCGAAGGAACGAGTGTCATCATGGTGGTAGTTGATAGACTTACCAAGTATGCACACTTTTGTGCATTATCTCATCCATTTAAAGCAAGTACAGTTGCTACTACATTTATGGACAGAATTCAAAATATACATGGAAGCCCAAGGGTTATTGTGAGTGACAAAGATCCCATTTTTACTGGAAATTTTTGGACAGAGTTATTTTCTTGTTTGGGTACTCAATTAGCTCATATCTCATCTTATCATCCTCAATATGATGGTCAAACTGAGATAGTAAATAAATGTTTGGAAGGATATCTTCGTTTTTTTTGTATCTGATAAACAAGAACAATGGGTCAAGTGGTTACCTCTCGCTGAATGGTGGTATAACAATTCCTTCCATACTGTAGCAAAGATGACCCCATTTATGGCACTTTATGGATATCATCCACCATCTATCACATCATCTTTAAGGGAAATTCGAAGGTTCAAGCAGTGGAAGATCACATCGAGCATCAGCAAGAAGTTCTCCAACTCTTAAAGGATAACCTAAATTTGGCACCAAATCGAATGAAACAACAAGCAGATCAACATCACAACGAGATAAGTTTTGATGTAGGAGATTGAGTATTTTTACGGCTACAACCATACAAAAAAATGTCCCTCAAGCAAGCTAAGAAGGATAATAAATTATCGCCAAAGTACTATGGTCCTTACAAGGTGTTGCAAAAGATTGGTACTATGGCATACAAATTGGAGCTTCTTGCTTCTTTGTGAGTGCATCCAGTTTTCCATGTTTCATGCTTAAAAAAGGTTATGGGTGATAATCTTCCAGTTCAAACAATATTTCCAGAACTTGATGAGGAAGCAAAAGTCATATTGGAACCTAAAGCGGTAATGGAAACAAGAACTCGATAGCTACGGAATCGATCAATTTCAGAGTATCTCATCAAGTGGAAGAACTTACCCACTAAATATTCTACATGGGAGGATGAGAAGTTTATACAGAAGCACCTAGAGCTACTCAAGCGTTGAGGACAGCACTTTTTTGAAGGAGAGGGGAATTTTAGGTCCCTATATTACCAGTATAGTCCCTTATTGTTATTAGTGTAACCCCTTTATTGTTATTATTGTACCCTTGTAACCCCCATTTTTTTATTATTGTGCCCTTAAATTATTATTGTTAGGTTGGCTAGGATTACATTATGGCCACATGGACTCCTATATATAAAAAGGAGGTTTTGTAAATTGTATCATCCAAGAGTTTTTCATTTATGTAATGTATTGGAGGTTTCCCCCTCGAAGTGGCTCATTTCTAAGGCATTTATTTCTCTTTTCTTCTATTTTTGGAGCTGGTTACACAACAGAGTGACAGTCCCTATCCCTTTCACAGGATAGGTGGCACTATCTCCAAGTATGATCTCCAAATTAGTCTTCTTTTCAATAAAATTTGGGAGGGCTTCCTTGTACCTAGTGGAGTGCCTTGAGGAACCACTAATGATTAACCAATGATCCAAAGTGTCCAGAGGAGAGGAAATAGGGAGGGCAGAAATAAGAAAATTATTTTTATTTTTTACAACATTAGTTTGTTGGAATCGTCATTTCCATTACACTAAAACCCACATGTGTTAGTAAACGAACACATCTCTAGAGTTAATGGATCCATGAGAGGTAGTTAAGCACATGCCATGAAACACATGGGGAGCTCTGTTTTATCCAATTTCCAACAATCTCCCCTAGTGCAAGTTGGGTGTGATTCAAACTCAATGTTGGAATCACGATTGTCGTTAGACCAAAACCCGCAGGCTTTAGTCTCTGCTACAATTGCCAGGGTTAGGATCTACGAGAGGCAGTTAGTCCATGTCACGAAACACATGGGGAGCGTTGAACCCAATGTCCAATAATATCCCCCCCAACGCAAGCCAGGTGAGTTTCGAACTCGAGACCTTTCACTCTGATACCACTTGTTGGAATCACGATTATTTTTAGAACACAACCCGCAAGCTTTAGTCTCCGCTACAATCGCCAGGGTTAGGATCTAGGAGAGGCAGTTAGTCCATGTCATGAAACACATGGGGAGCATTGAACCCAATGTCCAACACTCAAAACCTTTGGCTCTGATACCACATGCTAGAATCACGATTTCCATTACACCAAAACCCGCAAGTGTTAGTAAATGGACACATCACGAGAGTTAATGGATCAATGAGAGGAGGTTATGCTCATGTCACAAAACATATGGGGAGCGATGTTTTATCCAATGCCCAACATAGTTTCCTCATACCTGGAGTTTCTCATCCTTTTGGGAGGTCAAAAATTACCATATCGAGTAGTGGGAGCGTTCCTCTTTCCTTTATTTTTGAACCTATTGTTACTTTTATTGCCATTTCTGTTAAAGTTTTTGTGATTGTTGTTGTTGTCGTCATCATCCTGTGGAGTATCCTTCTTGTAAGGACACTCTCTAGCATAGTGGAAAAACCTATTACAATTGTAGTACCTTCCTTTTATTCCTTCTTTGAATCCCTGATTGAATCCTTGAAATTATCTACATGGACCAACATTGTTCTTCCTCTTTTCATGAGTGGAGAAAGAAATAGGTTCATTTCCATTTGAAGGTGTGTCTCTCTCCATCATCCTCGTCATTTCTTGAGTGCATGTAGCCAATAATTCATCGAAACTAGGAATCATTTCATTGTTAAGAATGGTGGTGTTAAACACATCCCATGTTCTTGTGAGATCTCCAAGAGCAATGATAGTGAGTTCCATGTCAGAAAAAAAAAATTCTCCAGTTGATAGAAGATCATTCTTGATTTATGTAATCCTCATGAAGTAGGATTGGATAGACTCCCCTCTATCCATCTTGATGTCCTTCAATTTGTTCTTGAGAAAGAGGATTTGATTTTCATTGTTTACTTTGAACATCCCAATTAACTTATCATACATCTCCTTAGATGTTCCCAAATCAGAACTATAAGCAACCAAATTCTTTTGAATGGAAACAGTGATAGTTATTTTATATTTGATCTAACATTTATTGTAATTTTTCTTTGCAACAATAGGTGCATTAGAAGGAGTCTCCACCACTTTTCCCTGCACATAGTCCATAACATCATGCTCTTCAAAAGTCAAGTCCAAAGTCATCTTCCATGCATGATTGTCATATTTTTCCGCGATATTGTCCTTGGATTTGAAGTAAGATGTAGTAGAATTGAAGCTAGACCAATATTCTTGTCTAAAAACTCTCTTTTAGTGATTTTTTTCTCTATATTGCTTCAGATTTGTACTCACCTGGGATATGAAACCATGTTAATTTTATTTAACAATGGTATATTCCATGCTTCACACAATTACTTCAATGTTCCTATAGCAGCCCAATGATAATTTCCAATTTAGATTTCCACTAGAAATCATATTAACCATTAATCACATTGATAGTAAAACTAGATAAAACATGAAACAAAATGCAGAAGATAAGCCAAGACAAGAGGACACCAAATTTGGTGGATGCTAGGGAAAAACCTCAAAGTGGGGAAAACCATTTGATCAATTCTTCTTATTATTATATCAAAATGTTCAAAAGAGAGAGAGATTAAATTCAAATTGACTTTCCCAATTCAAAGTAAAAAAATCCCTGTCAATTTCTATTGTCAACTGCAACCAAAATTCAGCCCTAACCAAAAATTCAATGATGGTCAAAGTAACAATAGAATTTCCTCAAAACATCTCGGTCTTCCCTAATCAAACTTGAATTGACCAGGAGGTCAAATTCAACCCAAAAAAATTAAAAATTCAACCATAAAACTTGGTCAAATTTTTGTCCTAAAATATATGGTAAACCTACAATTTTGTTTTGTAATCAAAGTGCTCAGAATACCTCGGTTTTTGTGCCAAAATATGTAGCCTACAAAAAAAGATAATCTCCTAAAAAATCAAATTAAAAATCTCTTGGGAAGGTCAAAGTGAATGTTGGTCAAACTGTAGTCAACTCCATAATTTCAGCCCTATAATTTAGCTTTTGAAATTTGTCCTTTCTCCACACGTGTGAGAGAAAATAACAGCCCAACAGTTGTACAAACCAATGAGGGGAGGAGAGAGAATGTGTGAGTGATGAAGATTCCAAATGAGGTAAGAGGTCACTTGTATTTATACAATTCATTGAGTGTGAAGAGTCATGTCCATTGGGCTTCATGAGCCTACATGTTGACATGGACAACCTAAACAATTTGCACATTTGTGGGCATAAATTCAAAAATGCACTTCTACTTGTCCAAATTAGATGATATTTATATAAATTTTGGTCCTCTCGAAAAGAGGAATTTAATGCAATAATAATCTCCATCAAATGAGCTATCCCAAGGTGGAATTTGGCCCTTGTTGACAATTTTAATAATAAATACTATGTTATATACATAAAAGAGGACAATTGATGGGAGATAAGATCGACACCAGTTGAAAACAAGATTGGATTTTAAGCAGTTGAATGCTTGTGTGAAGGAATATGCAAGGGGGGATTTTAGAATAGAGAGATTTATTGGTGTTTGATCCACCATGAATCAAATATTCCTTCCTATGCTAATTTAGAAGGATACATAAATAAACTATTGGAATGCAAGTTTTGATAACATGTAGAACTGTATGAAGATAAAAACCATAGATCTTAAGATCTCAAGTATAGTGGAAGTAGTAGAACCAAAGGTGACTGTTGTAGACATATGACCTACAAATTATAGGCTAAGATTAGATGAGAACATATGAAGAAGAAGAAACTTCAAGTTCAAGCTAGTGGCTATAGTTAGAATTTATAATGCAAATCTGAATATTGTATGGTGAAGTAACAAGCAATCGAGATAGAATGAATTATTGAAGACTATAATATTAAGGACAGAACCAAACTACAACTTGAAGCTAAGTTGATGCTTAGTTGGAGATTGGAGTCTCCTATGGGTTGGTGCCCGTAAATTTTGTTGAGTTGGTGCTCAACTAGAGGATTGGTGTCTCCTATGGGTTGGTACCCACAAATTCACTAAGTTGGTTCTCAATTGGGGGATTGGCATATCTATGGTTTGGTTCCTAATAAAGTTTCAGTTGGAGCCAATAAACTTGATTGTACTCCTTATATATTAAGAAAATTTGAAAGTGATTTTCTCCAAGTTGTAAATATTTTGTGTTCATTTGTTCAATCTCAGATGGTTAATGTTGTGATTTGTTGATGGTTTAAAATTGGTTAAATGACTAAATACTAGTTCAACCCACCTCTCCATATTTCTAACAATTTGAATCAAATGAACTTTCTTTAGTCACAACTTGATAGCTAGAAGATAAATGCCAAAAGAGCAGATGATAAATTCAAGGAAGTAGTCCTCCAAGCATTCAAATGGAATCCCATCCAATGCAATGTTATCATAACCTTCTAAATATATTGAAGAAATATTTTCTTTCTTAGTTGGGAAAATATACACGAGCTTTATGTAGAGGAATTTTTCCTTATTTCATGATAGAACTAGAGTATGTGGAACAAGAACAAAAAAATGATCAAAAATCAAAGGAGATAAATGAAGGAAAAATTTAAAACACCAAAATCACGGAAGACCACAAAGATAAATAAGGCTCTAAAGTAGAGGCTAAATTATACCTTGAAGCAGATATTTTGGATGCTCTAAAAGAAATGAATAGATTGATAAACAAAAATTAATATCTTAAGAAGCATATGCAAGACGTTGAAGAGAAGAATCATGAACTTAATGATACAAAGGAAGAATTTTTCCTCCTAAGACTCCAAGTAGAGGAAGAAAAAAAAGAGAGAAGAAATTATGAGAAGAAATCTTAAGAAAACATCTGAGTTTAACAAAATTTTTGTGGAATTTGGTCAATAAGAAAGGAGACATGAAGAAGAAGTTATCCCCATAAAAATTCTACTAGAATAAGAAAAGAGAATGGAAGAGGTAATGAAAATCTAGTTGATGAAGTAAAAAAGAATATTGTGAGAAGCTTGAAGAAGAGATTGTCTCATTGATACATGAAGTTGACAAGCTATGCAAGAATCTGAAGAGGTATCAATCATTGGATGCCATTCTCAACCATTATATATTACCATTTGACAAAAGGGGGTTTGGCTATATAGGTGAATCTCCATGAAAAAAAGGTACAAGCTCTAAATTCCCAAAGTTTAAATTTGAATAAAATCTTGAAAAAAGTCATTGTCATTCAAAGGCCAAATCACAATGAAAGCCAAAACAATGTTGCAAGTGATACATTTTTAAAAATTTATGCTCATTTCATCGAGTAATATTTTATTAGTTCAAGTAATAGTGAGAATCAACCAAGGATTGAACCTCCTCCAAGGTAAATAACTTTCATGAAACCATTTAAGGGAAGTCTTCTCATGTAGGTATCAAACCATATTCTTTGGAAATTGTTTTTCATGTACTAATTTTGGGCATAAGGAAAGAGATTATAGGGCCTATACCAAGAATGATTATAAAAAAAAAATTCCTTATCAATCTTCCAAAAATTAGTTCACAAACTATAAAACCAGAGAACCTATTGGCTACAACAAAAATTATGACCCATTTGATCCGTTGTTCAAGTACATTGTAGCATGCTAAAAATGTCACAATATTGGATGCATAACACGTGATTTTAGAAACAACATGATGTGGTCTCCTAAGCAAGCCAAAGAAGAAAATATTCCTACTAGGAACAAAGAAAATTCCACCAAATTTTGGAAAAGAAAACAAGTTGAGATAAAGACAAAAAATAATGAATTAGCTTTGGATGTTTAAGATGCAAGTCTGAAGTAAGGAATATCTTCACTAATATCCAACCTTACCATGATGGAAGAATTTTAGATGGATCTTATACCTGCCAAGAATAATGATTATTTTAATATGTAATATCCCAAAATGGGGATGCAGCAATACTAAAACACAAAACTAGAGTACCAGTGAGAAATTGACTTATAAAATGTGTGTAGAACACATAGCCATTATATTATTGTGACAACAACAAAATTATGTCCCATTATATTATCCCAAAGTGGGGAAATGTAGCAACATGGAACATAAAAACATTATTCCCAGAAAAATTATGCTTTAACAAGGGAAAATAATACTTATATCCCTTATAATATGTATTATGGCCCTCACATTCAAAAGGGGATAAAAAAAAAATCCCTTTTGCTAAGTTAAACAGATCTCCTGGCCTCAAAATGGCTTAAAAACACCCAAACCCCATGACTTATACCATGCAGAATTTCTGAAGCAAGTGACTGCATGATTTAATGAGGTTTTCTACAAAAAATTGATAGAAAACCATAGGTCTAGAGTTTTATTAAACAATATGCTGAGAAAATAGAGATCTAGCCTCCTTAATACATTATGGAGATAACCCGACAAGGGTTTCTTGAAAGCTTAAGTAAAAAAGAGTAGATCTACACATCTAGCTCTGAAATAATGCATTATTACTACAAAATTGCATGCCTATAGATGAATAGTACAAGAGAGAGATGAGAATCCCTTTTTCTAGCTTTCCAGGAGAAGGGTTGGCCTTGTCCCTAAGAAAATAGCTCAAGATCAACAGGTTTAATCCTCCTGCTGCAACATTATGAGAAATGACGCAGTTCCTGCAAGGGACTATGTTGTAGGTGGTGGAAAGTAATTTGGCCAAGTTCCAAGATCTGAAATCTGCTCTGGAATATTCCTTACTGATTTCTCAAAGGAATAGAAGCTCCCTCCTCTAAAAAACAAGTTCCAGAGGTGGTGTTGTGAAACCTCCATTGCAACACCCTGCAACACAATGTTATACTTCCGCAAAAATAAGGTTGTAGCTAAAGGAGGTGGCTTTTCCTTGAATCTGGATGTGGATAAATACAATACAAGCTCCCTCAAGAGGCCTCTCAAGAAAGGAGGAGGAATTCCTGAACAAGAATTCCTCGTTCTAAGCAGCACAACAATTTCAACTAAACAATTGAAGAAAGCACAAAGTCATACAGACCATAAAAGCAATACTCAATAATATGTCTTGCTATGGCTAACTTTCTCTCCTTTTATACAAATGGAAGCCCTCTCACCTTGGGTCCCACTCATTAGGGTTTCCTCCACCAAGGAATATTCCTCCCACTATCAATGCGTTGTCTCCAAAGATGATCTCCACCTCTTATCCCAGCGTTGTTGACTTGGTCAAACTTGACCTTGTCCACATGAAAATGTCCCTTTTAACACATGAGGGTGTGAAATCCAGCTATAATAATGATCCATTTTATCACCATAAGGGATTTTATTCCTATTTTTGAAATGTATGGGCCTGCTTACCCATTTATTCATCTCCTAGGTGTAAAAATAAAAAATCAATATTCCAATTAGCTGTATGCTAAATTTGGAATATTACAATCCTCCCCTCCCAAATGTTGCTTGTCCTCAATAAAATGCAAGGATAAAACTGAAGAGCCTCCTATTATTCTCGTGTAGCATCCTCATATGATAAAATCCTCTGAGGATCAAGATGTTGTCTCATCACTACATCTTCAAGTTGTCCCTCCCAAGTATGCAAGCTAGCTTCTGGTGAGCATCCCAAATAGCTATCATCATGTAAAAGTAAAAAAACCATGGAGGAAAAAATGGGTTGTCTAAAGGCCTTCTTGAGGCATGAGTTCTTATATATATTGGGATCTACCATCCCCATATGAATTTTCGATCCCCAAGCTATCATCCATACAAAATGAGTTACCTCCCAGCATGGAAATTCCTGAAAATTCTCCTCCATGTTTGGCTCCTGCAATGTAGGTGGCTTGTATGACTGAACATGGTAGAAAAAATAGCCTACCCCACGCTATCCTTCTCTCCACTTATGATAATTGTAGAGTATCTGCTGATCTTGGGCTGCAATGATGTTTCCCTCAAGTGGTAATAAGAAGACTAGATCTCCAATGATCTCCTTCCAAATTCATGAATCATGCTAGCCCAAACCATCCCATATATGATGAATAAGAAATCACCACCATATGGCATCCAAATGAGAGGAATACTAAAGGTTTCATGTAGTTATGAAAGGGACCAATAGTTTCCCAAGTGGTCATAGCACAGTTTTCCTAACTGCTACTTCAGAAAATAACATGGCAAGTTATTTCTTGACAAATGGCTAGTTGTGTATGTCATCATATCTACTAGTGAATAGTAAATGGCTTGGTGAATCAACTGAGCATACATAGAGGAATAATGAAACACTTGCCCAAGGACACATAAAATATGGTTGTCTCCATCATATAATTTGGCCCAATATTGACCATAGAGCCCAATGAGAAGCTTGCCCTCTTGTGGAGCAATGCACTATATAGAAATGGTAATAGTATGTAAATAATGTGTTAGATAATCAATAAATGAAAAAAGAAAGTTCTTAAAATGTACTGGAAGTAAGATGATACATGGATCCATTAATAAGTCCTCCATAGTGGTATGACATACTTCCATGAAGAGGAATGAACCATGTGCTGCATGAATATCCTCCTTCTTATGCTTGGAAATCCAAGTTAAGAAGATCATATCTCTGTAATAGATGTTTCCATCCACTACTCCATCACTCTCACCTCCTCCTTGTCCACCAAGTGCATCAAATGTGAAGTGATCCTGGGGACACTCCATCAATGAACTCAAGCTCTAGAGTGACAGCACTGTTGGCCTATGTAAATAGGCTTCTACCAACTCATATCTCCATTCTTTGACATGCCCATTGTCAAAGACATCTCCCACATCTGCTACATATAGGAAATTCCTTCCAAAGTGGAAGTACCTCCTGATCATCAAAGGCTAAGGAGTAACCCCTTTGCACCATGATAGTGCCACCTCCTACTCCTGCAACATCATGCAAAGTATGGGAGCAAATCTACCCATGCTCTCCTAAGAGCAACCAAAGCAAAAATATCCTTTGCTGCCTCCTCCCACCTCCATCATACAAATCATGTGGTGAAAACATAATGATTGACATGAAGGATGTCATATCAACACAATGCATCCACACACCTTGCTGCCATATGATGCAAGTACCCTGCCAAACTTTCTCCACCCACATACTCTTTGAAAGAGGATATCTCACATGATGGCCAAACTCCTTCAAGAGTAGCCAACGCAGCCAAGCCTCCTGTTGCCTAGTGTCATAGATTTGCAAGTATCTTTCTAGCCTCTTGCTTACCATCCACACCCATTCATCAAAATGTGGGTGCCTCCCATCATGCTCTACCTTGGTATTCTTCTAATGAGGACTACCATCCTCCCAAATCATATTTCTCCTTTTGAATTTCATGGGATGTTGAAATGCAACTCCTTGGAGATCTCCTAGAGAAGATCTCACACCAAAAAACATCTTGAATCCATAAATATCCAAGTGTGCTAGAGGAAAAAACTCCTCACTGTTGTTTAATGATAGTCTTGTTAATGTCCTCCATGGTTTATTTGGTGTCTCATGCTCCAACTCAATCTTGAATATATAGTCCGGCATTGCATTATTTAGGACAAAACTCATCCCATCCTCCAAAAGTCCACATCCCAACCTCAAGTGTTGTGTGCAACTCCACAATGGTACATTATGATGATGATTCATTTCTTCCTTGAGAAATTCAAGATTTCACAGCACAGTGCAATTCTGTTGCTCCAAATTAGCAGTATGAAATGGTATATATCCCTCCATAAGATTTTCTGAAATAATAGGAAGTGGAAACTTAGGCATACCTTGGTGAAATTTTGGAACATATTGTAAGGCTGCCAGAGTTCCTTCCTCCAATGTGTTGGCTCCCCCAACTGCTGAAGATGATGGCTGCTCCTCCATATTTGTATCAACACTGGTACATGCCTCCTCCAATGGTGGTGAGGAATTCTCCTCCTCTTATTTCTCCTTGCCAAATTTTCTAATCAAACTTTGAGTAAACTGAGAAAAAGTAGTCACCCTTGCATGACTCAAATGGTTGAACCACCAAATGTTTGTTTCACCCTTAAGGTGCAGCGCTGCAATATCTATAGCCTCTCTTTCTACAACTGGATGTAGTAGGAAGAATGCATATAGTTTTCTTGCCCAAGCCCTTGATGTAGATGACCCATGAAAAGTAGACAATAGAAACCTATTTCCCTTGATTCTCCTTGTGCTGCAAGGTCTCCTTTCTTCCTCCAACTGAATGTACTGTGGGAAATCCAGAGTCTCCTTGAAGGCTCTAGGTTGATATTTTTACTCAACAAGGTATTCACTTAGAATCTTGCGATCCAAGTGTCCTCCATATTTTTGCAATTTATCCTCTTTTTCAAAATGAAAGGGCATAGTCCCACTGCTTCTTTCTTCTCTTCTTTGCTTGACCTCCTTGTTGAGGTACTTCATGCTTCTGAAAAGAGATGAGATAAATCTCATTCTCTCCATCATTCTGATCTTTCTCTTCTTCTTCTTATTCTCTTGATAGCATAATGGCTGAGATCCACAGGCTCAGCCAAGATGATGCTCTGATACCACTGTAATATCCCAAAATGGGGATGCAGCAATACTAAAACATAAAACTAGAGTAACAATGAGAAATTAACTCATAAAATGTGGGTCGAACACATAGCCATTATATTATTGTTACAGTAGCAAAATTATGTCCCATTATATTTTCCCAAAGTGGGGAAATGCAACAACATGGACCATAAAAACATTATTCCCAGAAAAATTATGTTGTAACAAGGGAAAATAATACTTAGATCCCTAAAAATATGTATTATGGCCCTCACATTCAAAATGGGATCAGAAAAAAATCCCTTTGGCTAAGTTAAACAGATATCTCGGCCTCAAAATGGCTTAAAAACACCCAAACCCCATGACTTATATCATGTAGAATTTTTGAAGCAAGTGACTACATGATTTAATGAGGGTTTATGCAAAAATATGATATAAAACCATATATTTGGATTTTTATTAAAAAATATGCTGAGAAAATAGAGATCTGGCCTCCTTAATACATTATGGAGATAACCCGACAAGGGTTTCTTGAAAGCTTGAGTATAAAAGATTAGATCTACACATCCAACTCTGAAATAATGTAGTATTACTACAACATTACATACCTATATCTGAATATTACAAGAGAGAGATGAGAATCCCTTTTCCTAGCTTTCCGGGAGAAGGGTTGGCCCTTTCCCTAAGAAAATAGCTCAAGATCAAGAGTTTTAATCCTCCCAATGCAACACTGTGAGAAATGACACAGTTCCTACAAGGGACTACACTGTAGGTGGTGGAAATTAAGTTGGCCAAGTGACAAGATCTGAAATCTTCTCTGGAATCTTCCTTACTGATCTATCAAAGAAATAGAAGCTCCCTTGTTCTGAAACTAGCTCCAAAAATAGAAGAAAAGAGATATCAATGCCTTAGAAATAAGCCACTTCGAGAGGGAAACCTCCAATACATTACATGAATGAAAAATTATTGGATTCTACAAATTACAAAACCTCCTTTCTATATATAGGATTCCATGGGGCCAAAATGTAATCCTAGCCGACCTAACAATAATAATTTAATGGCACAATAATAACAATATGGGGGTTACAGGGGTACAATAATAACAATAAGGGGGTTACACTAACAACAATAAGGGACTATACTAGTAATATAGGGACCTAACATGCCCCTCTCCTTCAAAAAAGTGCTATCCTCAATGCTTGAGTATCTCTTGGTACTTCTGTACAAAATTCTCATCCTCGCATGTAGAATATTCAGTGGGTAAGTTCCTCCACTTGATGAGATACTCTAAAATTGATCGATTTCATAGTTTTCGTGTTCTTGTTTCCATGACCGCTTCAAGTTCCAATATGATTTTTACTTCCTCATAAAGTTCTGGCAATATTATTTGAACTGGAATATTTTCACCTATAACCTTCTTTAAGCATGAAACATGGAAAACAGGATGCACTCGTGAAGAAGCAGGAAGCTCCAATTTGTATGCCATAGTACCAATATTCTGCAACACCTTGTAAGGACCGTAGTACTTTGGCGATAATTTATTATCCTTCTTAGCTTTCTTGAGGGACATTTGTTTGTATGGTTTTAGCCGTAAAAATACCCAGTCTCCTACATCAAAACTTCTCTTGCTGCGATGTTGATCTGCCTGTTGTTTCATTCGATTTTGTGCCAAATTCAAGTTATCCTTTAAGAGCTGGAGAACTTCTTTTTGATGCTCGATGTGATCTTCCATTGCTTGAACCTTCAAATTTTCTCTTAAATATGATGTGATGGACAGTGGATGATATCCATAAAGTACCATAAATGGGGTCATTTTTGCTGCAGTATGGAAGGAGGTGTTATACCACCATTCAACGAGAGGTAACCACTTGAACCATTATGTTTGTTTATTAGATACAAAACAACGAAGATAACCTTCCAAACATTTATTTACTATCTCAGTTTGACCATCGGATTGAGGATGATAAGATGATCTATGAGCTAATTGAGTACCCAAATAAGAAAATAACTCCGTCCAAAAATTTCCAGTAAAAATGGGATCTCTGTCGCTCACAATAACCCTTGGGTTTCCATGTAGCTTTTGAATTGTGTCCATAAATGTAGAAGCAACTGTACTTTCTTTAAATGGATGAGATAATGCACAAAAGTGTGCATACTTGGTAAGTCTATCAACTACCACCATGCGAACACTCTTTCCTTCGGACTTAGGTAAACCTGTGAAAAAATCCATTGAAATCTCCTCCTAACGTTGACTTGGAATGGATAAAGGTTGTAGAAGACCCGGGGTCTTAATTGTCTCAACTTTATTCTACTGGAAAATCACACATTTCGCCACAAACTTTTGAATATCAGATATAAGGCCATCCCAAAAAAATTCTTTCTTCACCTTGTGGTAAGTTTTTAAAAATATGGAGTGTCCTCCTAAAGGAGAAGTGTGCAATTCCAAAAGAATCTTTTTTTTTAGTTGGGAATTATTACAAAGATATAAGTGATCTTTGTACCATAAGGAACCATTTTTCCAACTAAATGTATCAAATGTACTAGGATATTGTTGCAACTTTTGAATGAGTGTCCACACTTCTTCGTCCTTCTTCCATTCATCCCTTGCTTCAGTTATCCAATCTAGTTGGATAATAGAAATGGAACAAAGAAATGCTTCCACCTCTTCATTCTTTCTTGAGAGTGCATTTGAAACAAAATTTAGCTTCCATTTTTTGTATATTATTTCAAAGTCATAACCCAACATATTTGTGACCCATTTTTGCTGCCCTTCTGAAGATAGGCTTTGTTCCAAAAAGTGTTTAAGACTATCATCATCAGTTTTTATCTTGAAGTTTCTTCCCATTAGGTAAGTTCGCCATTTCTTTAGTGCATGAAGTATTGCTAACATTTCTTTCTCATAAATAGCTTTCTGTAAATACTTTCCTTTGATTGGAAGAATTTCAAAAGTAATGGGTCTTCCTTCTTGCATTAAAATAGCACCAATTCCATTTCCTGAGGCATCACAAATTTCCACAATAATGGTTTTTGTGAAGTATGGCGTAGCTAAGACCGATGCTAGACACATTGACTCTTTAAGATGTTCAAAGGCCTTAGCTACTTTAGGAGTCCATGAAAATGCATCTTTCTTCAATAATGTTGTTAGGGGTGTTGCTATTCTCCCGTAATTATTAAAAAGCTTGTGATAATACCCTATTAACCCGAGAAATCCTCGCAACTTCTTTATGGTTGTGGGGACTTTCCATTATTTAATGGCTTTAATTTTTTTAGGGTCTACCTTAACACCCTCGTGAAATGCAATATGACGCAGATATTCCACCTCTTGTGCTCCAAAGAAACATTTGGATGTTTTGTCATATAATTGTTTCTCCTGCAATAGTTTCAGCACCCTGTCAACATGTTCAACATGATCCTTTCAAGATCTACTGTAGATTATTATATCATCAAAAAATACTAGCACAAATTTTCTAAGGAATGACTTGAAAATGGAATTCATCAACCCTTGAAATGTAGAAGGTGCATTGGTAAGGCCAAAAGGCATGACCAAAAATTCATAACGACCCTCTTGAGTTCGAAATGTTGTTTTTGGAATATCTTCAGTCTTCATTCTAATTTGATGATATCCTGAATGAAGATCCAACTTGCTAAAATAAATTGCTCCATGTAATTAATCCAATAATTCATCAATCACAAGAATGGGAAATTTATCTTTAATGGTGAGCTTATTGAGCTCCCTATAATCTGGACACATGTGCCATGATCCATCCTTCTTGTGTACCAATACTACAGGAGCAGAGAAAGAACTTTGACTAGGTTAAATTATACCAGCCTCTAACATTTCTGCAATCATACGTTCAATTTCGCTCTTTTGGACATAAGGATATCTATAAGGCCTAATGTTTGGAGGAACACTTCCTGGAATCAAATGAATAGCATGATCATGATCATGAATAGGTGGGAGTCCTTTGGGAGTTTCAAACACCTTTGAATGATTGTCCAAGACTTGTTGGAGATCTGCAGAAATAGATGATTTTGATGTTGGAACTTCTAGTGAGCATAATTGTGCAATTACGCCTCGCTGTTCTTTCTTTAGAAGCTTTGTCACGACATTAGAGCTTATTATCCTTCCTGGCTTCCCCGCAATACCCCGTAATTCAACTTCCTTTCCTTCTGAAAAAAATTTCAAGAAAAGTTCTTGAAAATTAAAAGCTAACGTCCCCAAAGATTGTAACCATTGTACTCCTAGTACAACATCAGCACCTCCCATAGGAATGGAAAGCATTGGACTAGTCAATACATATTCCCCCATGGTTAGCTTAATATTATGGAATTTTCCAGAGCAATTTATAGTTCCTCCATTTGCAACCATCACTTGACATTCTGGTGCTGGGTATAGGAAACAATTCAATTCCTTGGCTACCTTACAATGAATAAAATTATGGGTACTACCTCAATCAATCAACACTATTACCTTTTTCTTCTTGATATGTCCTTCTATCTTGAGAGTTTGAGGAGTGGTAATTCCTGCCAATGTATTACACGATATGGTCGGACTCATTTCTTCCTCTTCTTGGGTTGCTTCCTGGTGTATATCCTCTTCTTGTTCATTTTCTTCTTCCTCTTCACAATCTATGTAAAATAATTTCTTCTCAGCACACTTATGACCTTTAGTGTATTTTCTATCACAACCGTAGCAAAGCCCTTTTGCTCTTTTTTCTTCCAATTGTTGTGGTGTCAACCTTGTAGGTTGTGGAAATCTAGGAGTAGCAACACTTCCCTCTTTATAGAAGTGAGTGGTAGGCTTCCTTGTTGCTATAATTTTACATTCAATTTTTCTTGCCAACCTGAATGCCTTCTCCAATGAATCAGGTTCCAAAACGCGAACTTCATGTTGGATGTTATCCTTTAAAGTACCTATGAAGAGATCAATCCTGTGTTCCTCTGGAATATCACTTACCCTTATATTCAATTTTTGGAAGTCCTCAATGTGCTCCCCCATTAAACCCTTTTGTTTGAGATTTATCAATTGGCTAAAGAAGGTGTTGCTCTTTGTATCCTCATAATGTGCTATCATTTCCTCCATAAAAATTGACCAAGTGAATTTTTTTTTACAGGAGCAAAGCCGTCAATACCATACAAATGTATTTTGTTCTAAATGTAAAGTTGCAATGCGTACCTTTTGTGTGTTTTGCACATTATTGAGATCAAAATATTGCTCCATCTATAGTATCCATGTTATAGGATCCTTTCCATCAAACTTCCTCATATCCAATTTTTGAATATGGTGGTTCTTCATGCCAGCATTAGATTTTATGAAATCATTACTAACATTTATTTTGTTCTCATCATGAGTTTCCTCTACTATCTTTTCACCATTAGGAAACATTTGTTGTATTAACTTTGTCAAACCTTTGATGTCCACTTTTAGATCATTCTTCATGTTTTCCATTTTTTCATCGATCTTAGCTTCCATGTCATCCATCTTAGCTTCCATGCCATCCATCTTAGGTTCCAAACCATTCATCTTAGCTTCCATGACTTTATTCAAACCATCCATTTCATTTTTTGTTTCTCTTTGCGATAGCGAAATTTGGTGCACTTGCTCATGGACTTTTGATATCTCATGTTGCATTTCTTCGTCTTCATGAGTCATAGTAGAGCCTTATGAAGTCTTAATGGGTGTTGAATGATTTTTAGGAGGCATTTCAGAACCCAATACTAATATCTATGCTCAATAGGCCTTTGGAATCACCTAGAACTGATTTTTCAAAAAAGACTTATGCAATTTGAAAAAAATACACACCTTTTTCTTAATTTTGAGGAGCTCGATATTGAAATTGATTTATCTCTGTGATTTTGGATATTCAATATCTGAAATTTGGCCTTGAAGTAGCCCCCTAAATATTCTTTCAAATGCCACGGGTCTGGCCTAATTTGGATTCTTGAAGTCAAAGTTATGACAAATCTCCTATGATGACCTAATTATGGACTGGTTCAATAGAGAAAACTTGTATGACCTGCCACATGTCATTGTTTACTCCTTTGGCTCTAAAATTGATATATAAAAAACTAAATTCTGTGTACTTGCGGCCACTTTTTACAAAATTCTAATCCGATGCTCAGAGAGAGAGTTATGAATATTTTCCCACAATCACCTCTTTGAGATGAAATTTGGGAGCCTGCAAAAGACCTAACTTCCACAGACCATATCTCTATAAATACTACGAACCAAGCTTTGAAATTTTGTAAGATCTTCCTCAGGATTTCTTCTTCGCTCCCTAAAAATTTCAGCTTCTGAACCTTTGTAGAAAAAAAGGTATAGAGAAAATACCACGATGACCTGTTTAGGTTAAATTCAGGAGCCTGCAAAAAGACCTAACTTCCACAGATCATATCTCCTAAAATATTGTGAACCAAGCTCTAAAATTTTGCGACGGCGTTCCTCGGGTTTTTGGCTTCACACTCTAAAATTTTCAACTTTGGAACCTTCGTAGAAAAATAATTATAGTGAAAATTCCATGATGACCTGTTTGGGGCAGAAAAACCTTAGAATCCAAAGCTCTGATACCAAATGTTGTGAAACCAGCTCCAAAAATAGAATAAAAGAGATATCAATGCCTTAGAAATAAGCCAATTCAAGGGGGCAACCTCCAATACATTACATGAATGAATAATTCTTGGATGCTAAAAATTACAAAACCTCCTTTCTATTTATAGGAGTCCATGGGGCCACAATGTAATCCTAGCCGACCTAACAATAATAATTTAAGGGCACAATAATAATAATATGGGGGTTACAGGGGTACAATAATAACAATAACGGGGTTACACTAACAAAAATAAGGGACTATACTAGTAACATAGGGAACTAACATCCCTCCTATAAAAAACATGTTCCAGAAGTGGTGTTGTGAAACCTCCACTGCAACACCCTGCAACACAACATTATACTTCAATAGAAATAATGATGTAGCTAAAGGAGGTGGCTTGGCCTTGAGCCTGGATGTGTAGAAATGAGGTACAAGATCCCTCAAGAGGCCTCTCTTGAAATGAGAAGGAATTCCTAAATAGGAATGCCTTGTGCTAAGCAGCACAACAATCTCAACTAAACAGTTGAAGAAAGCACAATAGTGATGCAGACCATAAAATCAATAATCCATTTCATGTCTTGCTATGCTTGCCTTTCTCTAATTTTATACAAATGGAAGCCCTCCAACCTTGGGTCCCACTCATTAGGGTTTCCGCCACCAAGGAATCTTCCTCTCACTAACTCTGCGTTGTCTCTAAAGATGATCTCCACCTCCTATCCCAGCACTGTTGACTTGGTCAAACTTGACCTTGTCCACATGCAAATTCCCCTTTTCACACATGAGGGTGTGAAGTCCAGCTCCTATGACTATCCATTTTCACATTATGAGGGATTTTATTCTTATTCCTGAAATGTATGGGCCTCCTTACCCATTTATTCATCTCCTAGGTGTAAACAACAAAAATCAATATTCCAATTAGCTGCATGCTAATTTTGGAATGTTACATAATATGGTTGATGAGATCAGTATGTGAAAATTGCACAACATAATTTGTCTAATAATGCGAAATAAATTGAATAGTGCTAGTGTCACTGTTAGATGCGACATGATGAGAGTTGAATGAATTTGTGAGATTGATATATTGTGGACATAAAAATTCAGTGTCATGTAGAGTCACAAGAATAAATGTTGATCCCATTTTGGATTGGAGCATCCAAAGTGGTATTTGGTAGAAGGATTCATTTAAGAAGAAAGAGAGATGGAAGATATAAATGATAGAAAATATCATGTAAGGGTTGCATGATTATGGAAGTAATGACAAAAATGAAGTGATGCAATTGAATTAGTGTAAATGAAAATTTTATTGGCGATTTCATTTTCAATTGGAAATTAATGTTAATAGTTTGTTGGGTCTAGTCATTATATTGTGTTAGTGTCAGTATTTTCATCCTGCCATCAGTGATCAAAAATCCTCTTTTCATATCATTTTAGGGGTCCCACTCATAAATTTTTTATCATTCCACTAGGTCATACAAAAATTTAGTCACTGATGGTAGCCCTAGTAAAAAAAACATCACTCTACCTCAAATTTAATTACTTGCTGGATAGTTTCATACCCTACTGACTATACACCATCCATAAAGTCAATATCAGTCATGTCATCTTTAAATTCAGTCTTTCAAGGCCTCATTAGGTCTTTTAGGGTTTTTCAAGGTTTCATTAGGTCATTAGGGTTTCCAAGGTCCAATAAAACTTCATTTCCATTGCAGATGACCAACAAGTAAAGGGTGATCCAATAACATCTCTACACCTTATGAAGATCATTTTTGAAGAAAAATTCTTGTTTCATCATGTCAGTTTGGTTTTCAGATGTAATTTTTAATTTTCATTATGTAATTTTATGTCATCAAAATTGTAATAAGTTCATGATTCCCAAGCTGCTAACTCAGAGTTCCAACATGCCAAAGAATAAAAAGTATCAAATCAAAGAGTTCTGAAAGTCACTAGATGATCAATTTGTCAAGGAGAAAGTAAAATGTAAAGTTAAAATTTCAGAGTTTAAAGTGAAAGTGAAGAAACAAAAAGTGGGTCCCAAGGCATAATTCATTCAAATAATGAAGTATAAAGACCACCAAGACATCAAAAAGAAGCTCATTTGTCATTTCATCCATCTAGATTGCACTCCCATAGCCAGAAAAATCAAATTTCAGGCTCAGGGCCTGAGTTTTTTAGTGGCGCTGCATTTTCATAGGGTGGCGATGTGCTTAGAGCAGGCAATGCTGCGCTTTTCTCTCACTGGTGTTGCGCATCGAGGAAAGGCATTGCGCTTTTGCTCAGTGACCTCTCCAAGCACCGAATCACCTCCATACTCTCCCAAACTCTCAAAAAATTCTTGTTACACACTCTTGCAAGTAATTACATCAAATATTTTTCCTCCTTGCACTCCTAAACAATCATTTCATAGTGTTTTATATTCTAAGTGAAATTACCTTTGGTCTAGTAAGAAAACCCTAATTTTACTCCTAATTCTCAAATTTGATGCCCTAATACCCTGCATTTCCTTCCCACATATCTAAAAACCCTATCCTTACCCTTACACTACCATTTCCTAATCCCTAATTCCCTTTCCCTAAAAACCCTAAGTCCTAGGCTTCTACATTCCTAGGCAGCCACTTCTCTAAACCTGTAATTAAATTCTCATTTCCAATTACCTTTACATTTTGACCTCCCATCACCCCCCAAAGCTCCATAATCCCTTCCCCTATCTCCCTAAATTTTTCTATATTTATCCAAGGAAAATTTTAGGGGCTAATATTCTTGGGTGGGCTAATTTTCTATGATTTTTCAAAAAAACGATTCGCCAATTTCCATATTGTATAAAAATGATTGGCCCAAATTTTACAATATAAGATTAATTTTCCTTAAAAATCACCAAGATTATATAGAGAGTATATATGAAATCATTATAAATTTTAATAATTTTACAAATACATCAATAAACATTTTATAGTTTGCATATTAGGGACTAGTGATATTCGCCATGTTTTTAAACTTAAAAATAATTTTCCATCCTTAAAATTTTCCTTGTTATCCCTATTCCCTCAACCTATATTCACTCCCTATTTCAATACACCTTATCCCTAGGGTTTAATTGGCCACAAAAAACTATGGAGGAAGATAGATACTATATGGAAGAGGAGGGTAGACAAGGAGAAGAGGATAGAGAACAGAGAAGTCCTCACAAATGAGGAAGAATTCTAAGGCTAGATCCCACCAACACAAATGAACTAAGGGCCTATCCTATGATTGTCAGTTGTTTTGAGTATGTAGGTTACCTTGATTTTTTCAACTTGATTCAAAGCATCCAACATCATCCCATCTTGAGTAGATTATTCATTTCAAACCTCAGATACAATCAGGTGACCCTTGCAGGTGTGACCTTCAATTTATCTACATCTGTCATTGTTGTTGCCACAAGGATTCCAAAAATGGGTGAGAAATGGTTTAAATATAAGGATTTGGAGCATAAATACGATGAACCATTCATCAAACCAAGATACAGAAATGAAAGGAGGATGGTTTTCCCTTTCAGCTACCTTCTTGATAGCTATTCACCCATGATTAAAATCATCATGAAGTACTTCTCTTATGAAGGGAGGTTTTCTAGGCTCTACACATACCACATTAGATTACTTATGCACTTCACAAGAGTAAGATTTCTCAACATCCAATACTTTCTATTTAGGAACATATAAAAAATGGCCTTCATTGTGCAAAAGAGATACTATGACCAGCAGATTAATAGCCTCCTCCACCACTCATTGATGAAAATCATTGTGCTCCATCACCTTAATTAGTTGGGCATCTCATGGAACACCTTCATTGAAAATTACATCTTCACTGCTCCATAAGCTCCACATGCTAAAGATGTGCCTTCTTCATCTCATCCTGCTACATCTATGCCTCCACCTTAGTTCACTTCACTTACTCCATCACCATCACCACCATCATCACCATTTCATGGTCAGGATGAGTCCCCTAATAGATTTGAGGTCAACAAACCTAAAGAGGGTGAAATCATCATATTTGCAAAGGAATATCAGAGAGGGTATAGGGAGGTGTTTGACCCACATATTATGGGAGGGGCCCTACCTTCTTCACCAGTAAAACAGGTATAGAAGGGCAAACAAAATATGGCAGAGGAAGATGTACATGAGGAAACCATTCATGAGGAGGATGACATCCATGAGACAGAGACTGACTTTGAACTTGTTGAATTAGATGATCAGTATGATGATGAGGCCTCCAAATTTATTATCAAGCAGAAGGATGCTCAAATTAGGGAGTGCTAGACCAACTTAGAGAGATCTAAATTTTTCATTTCATACTATGAGCAGGAAAATGAACAACTCAAGACCAAGTAGTCCATCATGGAGATTCAGCTTCTCAAGGAAAAAAGAGAAGAAAAAAAGGCAAAGGCCTTGATTTATGAGGCTTATGAAAGATATGGTTAAACCAATGAGGCAAAAGAACAAGTTACAAGAAGGATACCTAGGTCTATAGGGCTGAAAAGAGCTCTATAACTAGATAGACAAAAGGAGGTCGAGCTTGATAATGAGCTAACTTTTAATGAACAATTTTCCATCATGGTCAATGAGAACCAAGACCATTGGCTTGACAGGGCCAACCAAAATCTTGAGAATCTCCCGGAGAAGGAAAATAAGGATAATGAAATATTGAGAAAGAGGGAAAAACACTACTTCAAGAAAAATAAAATTGCAAGCTCAAAGCTTCAAAAGGCCAAATCAGGACTTGAAACCCTAACCAAGAAAAATGACGGGAAAACACTTGATATTATTTCTAAGGCATCACTCATTGCCTAACACACCTCATCCACCTCCATAGAATAAATTTTGAAGAAATTTTGGCAATTTTTGAAATTTTTTGAAATTTTTGTGTTTTTGACAGTTTAGCATAGTCCCATTGTCAAACCTCAAATGGAAAAAATGAAGGTACCATTGGATTCAAAAGGAAATTTATAGTTAGGAAAACAAATTTTCTAAGATTTATTGGGTCAAAAGAGCAGTCAAAAAGTCAAAAAACACTCAAAAATGACATTTCTGCCCTACTTTGTAGGTTGGCATTGTGCTTTTGACCAGTCTTGGGAGAATACGTTTTTGGAGGATCAAATTAGAACCATTTCGGAAACCAAGAATTTATCTTGAAACTAGACTGGACATGATTTCCAATGAGCTATCATGAGCTCAATTTGGACACTTAGAACCCCCTCAAAAGTGGAGCTGAAGTTGGCACTGTGCTTTTGACCTTAGCGCTACGTTTTTGACAAATTTTCTGAGTTTGTTGATATTTTTCAATTTTCTCAAACTATTCCAGTTTCACTTGGGAAAATGATGTTTTACCTCTGTAAATAAATGATGTAAATGTAATTATGGTGTTTTTACACTTACCTAGCGTAAATACATTAGGTGAAATCTTATGAGGATGATGTAATGAATCAGTTTCCAAAAAGTGAGGGATGAGTCAGTTTGACCTCCCTACACACTAGGTATCAGTTTAGTTTTTGGTGGAACTACTCCTCCTCTCAAGGATTCGACCCCTAAAGTTGAGAGGATTTTTTTTGGTCTATATCTTGTACTTTTTGACTCATTTCCCAGGTTGGATGTTGTTGTATTGATCAGAGACTCTAGTGTAATCAATATTTGGCAGGAATTTAATGAAAGAGTTGCAACTATTTCTTTGGGATACCTGTGGTATGGAAATTTAACATTGTTTCTTCTTCTGTTGCATATGTATGAATTTTTTGTACTCTTTATGATCCATTTCATTTATATTATATGTTGATTTTAAATTTGATAAGTAGAATACATATTCTATGCTCTATTTTGTGAAGATATCCATAGTTTGTCTCATTTCTTCAGTTTAGAAATAAGACATGCCTTGTATTTCTCTCTCTAGATCCTCATCAGTCTGGTTCATCCTACCCTAAAACCTTAAAGTGTAATCCTTCATACCTACCTTGCTCCATTGAATGGACTGCAATCCTAATCTTATTTTCCTTGACCTAGCCTCTTTGAACTAATTCACCCATCCAGCAAAACCAATTCAAACAATCAAATCCTTGTACGCATACCTAGCATAAAACCCTAATTAATCCAATCCTCTTGGCTGTGATTTTTTGGAGAGACCCTCTCCGGCCTGGTAGGGATAACTACCAATCTAAAAGACTGGTATGTGGTTACCTCTGTTTGGACTCTTTCTCAGCCTTAGAGATCCAGTGGAGTGATAACAAATTGAGCCAATGGAATGAGTTTCAAAGTAAAAATTAGCGACAAATAGAACCACAAAGCTTGAAAAATTTATATAATCTTAATATGATAATATTAAAATTAAGTTGCAAGAAACAAAAATATCTATGCATTCCTTGAAGATAGGGACCAAATAAGCAAAGAAATTTTTTTATGTTTAGCTTATAAAAATTCAAAGGTAAATGAGGACTTTGCATGCATTCAGGTTCATATGGATGAATTACAAACAAATTTGTATCAAATTGAGAGGAAGAAACAATAAAATTACTTGTTAGGTTATCTCTATAACAAAAGGCCTAAATGATTTGTTTGAATATATGGTAGATGAAAGACAACAACTACAAAAACAACTCTCTACTTTCATCAGTAATAACAATGATATAACAAAGAAACATTCGAGCATAAAAATGAAATTCAATATATTTTATTCAAGATGAAAACTAGAGGGAGGAAATTCTCAAAGGAAATTTATAGGTTCTAAAGAGAAAAATTGAAATGGATACTACTATAGATTTACATAAGTTCTAACTGCCTGAAACAAATTTATCAACAAATTTTAACGGTTCTCATATAGAAAGTATATATTCAAGTTTGGGTGATTTTGGGAGGAGAATTAATACAGATTTAATGATGGATGGGAGAAATATCCCAACAAAAGGCCTGCATGAAAATATTTATCATATTGGAAACTATATAATAGAATAAATGTGTAGTGATGTACATGATAGGAAAAGAGTCCCATCTCATATTAAATATGTATAGAAAATATTTGTTTCATAATAATAAAATGGAAAGATAATTGAGTTTTTTAAGGACTTGTTTGATTCCAGACCATAATAAATGAGGAAATCCTTTGTAGAGGAGATACACTAGTGTGGTGAAGATCATCATAAGCATGCATAATTTAAGAAATGAATTGAAATTTTCCATCATGCATAAGATAAAATGACTTCTAGAAGAACAGAGTGACAAGGCACTTCGAGGTTATTAGAATGAAAGAAAACACCTTATTTTTATGATGAAGGTGAAATAGTGAGTTGTCATTGATGTCTCAAATTGAAAATGCAATCATAAGTTCACCTAGATAGTGATGAAAATCCTAAAAATGTGACACACATTTGGAAAAAAAGAAGAGAACAAGGATTTTTATCATTTGTATATAACTTTTTGAGCAAATCCTCAATATGGATATGAAAATTGGGAAGTACATGATTGGGGGGGGGGGGGAATATTAAGTGGAAAAAAAGACAGGGGGAGTAATTGATAGATGATATGGAGAAGATGAAAATAGAGGGATCACCCCATTTTCCATTTATTTCAAAGGGGAAGAGAATACCAAAAGGGGGTGTTATGCATAATTATGATCTACGAATAAATAAAATTCCCTAATTGTGGTGCTAGGCACTTAGAACAACAGATGAAAGACTTTTCTATTACCTTCTCTAAAATAAATAGACACATTGAATGATATAATAACCTACTTGTGATCCAAGCGCTTCTTCTTCTCCTTCTATCGCTTTTTTTGTCGCTTTAAATCCAACTTAGATCACCAGATTGTTTCTTGCAAGTATAAACAGAGAACATCAAACATATTTCAATATACAGATGCCTACTTATCTTAATCACTCAAATCGATTAGAGGTGAAACATATATCATTCAAGAATCCATTGCATGAGAAATAGAAACATAAGCAGATACATATATGGGAAAATGAACAACAATATTTATTAAAGAGTAGAAGGGGGAGGTTACAACCAATGATCAATTTGACGTCACCAGCTCTAGCTTCATCCCAACCTCATCACATCCAACATCACACCAACATCATATCAATACTTTCATTCTCTCAAATGAGAATCCAACAACATTTCCTTACCAAAATTCTTCCTTCCCTAGCACTAGGATATGTGCTCAGTTTATAGGGAAACTAATGGTAGTTTCTTAATGAATGATTTTGTAATAATAGGAAAGACATGTTTCCAAGTTTATAGGTGTTATATGGACACTGGATTTGAATTTTGACACATATGGACCCTTCTAGAAGTCACTGTCCATGTGGAGATTCCTGGAACAATGAGAATTCCCCTCCTAGGTGTCCAATGCACTATTAAATGTCAGGAAGTGCATTGCAGTGCACCCTTGAGTGGAGAATTATGCAGATGCAACATAGTTAGTCGCTTTAGAGGCTGTGTTGGTGATTTAATAGGTGATATAACATATACTTCAAATCTTGTAAATCTCACAATAGAAGCGATGATTGATTTGTTCTTCTCTTAGGGCATATAGAAACTGAAATATGAGGGGATGATAGACCGTATTTCATTGGTCCTGGGGATGATGTCTAGTTTTACCAAGTGATGGGGGATGATGCCCAAATTGACCTATAATAGTTGACCCCTAAAGCATGAAGTCAAAATAATAATAATATATTTGAATGAGACTCTTTACGATGTGATGAGATGGAAATGAAGTAGTGTGGTGACCTGCATCAATCTTACAATACATTACATCATGATATTTCCTCTTGATCACGAATTGTTGAGGGAGGAATTCCCATGATTAGCACATAAAATATCTAATAACATGTACATAGTTCATAAAGTCGTCTATATTGAAATTTTTCCCAATACAGACATGCCTACAGACATAGGCCCATGTTCGGATGACGATCTGTATCTAAGGTCACTGTACAAATGATGTGTAAAAAAATGCTAAAATCGCAGCCCTGTTGGATGAAGCTAGATCTGTGGTCTTCTTTTCTCATTCACTCAATCGTTCATGTACAATTCTAGCCATGTGAATATATGATTTGTAGTCGAACATGGTAAGACATTGTTTGATTACCAGCCAATGATGTGAGATGTTAACAAACACGAGAGAACCATCATTAATGTCAATGGCTCTCAAGGTACTGCAATAGGTTTTTCAAGGCGTGAATAGATGATATGATGTCGAACAGCAAAAAAAATCTTTTGGTTAAAGGTCCAGAAGCATGAAACTTGCCAATGTTGAGGAAAATTTCAAGGTACTGGAAGATGATGTTTCTAAGTAAACTTCCTCGATGATGAGTTGATGTCAACAAGAAGCCACTTTATCATGAAATGGGAGTTACTGATTTTAGAGACAAAATATGACTTGATATAGAAATTCTCAAGGATGACTGTCATGAAAATGAAGGTTTATGAGTATTGCAGAAGGATGAGTATTCACTGGATGAATTATCTTGAACATATCAACAGTACTGAGATGAGTTGGCAACATTGACCCAAAACCAAAGTGAAGGTATGAATGAACCATCAAGAATATTACCCAACCCAAATATTCACGATGATGGAGTGAAGTGTCATGTTCAAGAGCGACCTACTACCGTAAAAATTTTGTTCAGTTTCCCAAATTTTCCCTAGTCATTTTTCGACCAGTATTTCTTTATTTTTTAGGATATCATATGCTTGATCTATAATTCAACCCTTTGGGTGAATATGCATCACTATTTAATAATTTAACAATTCTAGCGATAAATGAAACTTGATTCTTGCCATGATTGACAAGCCCATCTCTATTTAATGTTTTAACGAGCTTAGAGATAGTGACATCCCGGTCCCTTTTCATATTTAGAGAGTTTGAAAAAGAGGAAAAAAGAAAACTCCATGAGTCCTTTTTCGTAAATTTTTCACTTAGATCCGAAAAAGTGTAAAATAATATCTAAGATAACCTCTTAGCCATGTTGACTAAGGTTTTCCTTTTTTGTAAATAATATATCGCAGTCTGGAAAATAGTTAAACTTATACTGAGTAGATGTCAATTCATTTACTTTTACGAGCTCGAAAAGAAAAGTTCTCAGAAATATTTTCACATTATCAAAGTCTAAAAAGAGCTAAAAGAAGACTCCAAGGGTTCCTTTTTCACTGTTATAGAAGCTTGAAAAAGAGATAAAAGTGCACTTCAAGTGCTTTTTCATTTTGATCAAATATTGAAAAATAAGGATAAAATTATGCTTTATGGTCAAATCATTCTTAAATAAGTGTGCACGACTAATCTACTATATAAGTTGTAAACTTGTTCAGAACAACATCAAATGGATTAAAAATACATGTTTCAAGATAAAAAATGAATAAAACCATAGTCACAACAATAAATATGATTTTCAAATAATCAAATGACTAATTAAAATATTTTTACTATTCATTTTTACCATTTGAAAGTTATCATTTTCATTTTGGAGCTCTGAACGTATTTTTGCCCTCAAACTTTAGTCGTTGATTACGATGGATTTTGTGGACGATTTTCCTCACCATTTGATCCAGGTTGGTGACATAAACCTGCTCTTTCCTTTAGTAGCCTTTTTTTCTTAATTTCATTACAATTTTTTTATGGATTTGGGACCCTTAGGGAAAATTTATTTTTAAAACAGGGCAACACACCCTTGAATTTTAAGAGGTGCATTGCAGTGCACTAGAATTGAAGGCCAGGTTCACTTGCAACACACTATCCCTTGAATAGGGGTGCCTTGGGCACAATTAACATTCTTTTTCTTTGTAGTGTCCTCAATTTTTTCCTAATTTTTTCATGAAATGGGTCCTTATGAGTCTTATGATTGTGTTTCAGGGATTCAACGGACCAAAATGAAAATTACTTGGAGGGAAAGAGAACATGAGGAACAAAACATGATTGCCCTAAATGATCTGGGTACTATAAGAGTGATCAGAGACTGTGGGTTGTTGAAGTACTTCAAATTATCTGGTATGAGGCAACATATGGAACTATTTGATTTCCTTGTTCGTGCATGGGATCTGGCGATAGAGGAATTTCAAATTGGGGACAAAGTGGTCCCAATTTTAGTGGAGGATATCTATTTTCTCACAGGTTTGTCGAGGAGAGGCCTACCCATTTCCCTCTTAGTGTCTTCTCTCTGAGGAGAGACGATGAGAGACTATATATTGCAGTATTTCAATCCAGGGATAGAGCCTAGCAAATATGGGAAAATAAACATCTGTGATGTTCATGATTTTCCATTGAGAACCATCTCATTCACGATCACAAAGCTTGCTGGTACCGCTAAACTACACAGAAAAAATATCTTGCATGCAGTATGCACTAGAGTGCTTGGAACCAATGGTTTTCAATTGGGCCGAAGTTGTACTCGCTCCAATGAAAGAAAAACTGAGCAAGGCAAGGGGAGGAAGGAAGAAAAACTTCAACTATGGTTTGATCCTCATTTCTTTTTCCTTAGAGCGGATTCCACTAATGCAGCCTCAGCATGTGACGCTAGGTATATCTAACCCTAGAGATCCAAGGATGCAGATATGGGTAGAACTGATGACTAGACATGTTGGTCAATCAACCATTGTTTTCTTGACTGCATTCTTCATCCGGTTTAGGCAACCGATTATCACCATTGATGACTATGCATATGCAGGCGTCGACTTCCGAGGAGATTCAGATGTAGATTTACCAGAAGGTGCTCAGTGGGGTGCAATTGGTAAGAATGTTTTGACCAATTTTTTTTTTTTTTTTTCTAAGGTTTATACATGTTTTTGTATTTTGATTTTTTCCCAAGACTAAACTAAATTTTTTATGTAATGCAAATGTGGGTCGAGTTCGACTAGTGGGAAAGCCAGAGCATGGAGTGGATGGGCTAGTTAAAAGGGCCGTCGGGAGAGTATTCCTTCAGGATTTGGATATGGTTGAGACTCTTACTAAGCTTCAGCAGCACATATATGGGTTGACCTTCAGGATTCCAGATTTCCAGATCGAAGAGCTACCCATGCGACTGCAGCGTCATACTATTGGCAGTCCTAACCGTTGGATCCGGTTACTGCATAGGATAGCTATATCATTAGCATGTTATCATGAGCACCACTAGTTTAATTTTGACATGTTTCATACATTTTGAGGTTAGATGACCAATGTGTCTTGGGAATTTTTTTTTTTAAACCTATAACTATCTATCTATTTTATTTCAGTGTTTTCCTATGTTTATTGCACAATCCTATTCAATTATATGAATGTATCTTTACATGTGTTGAAAATGTCTTTATATAACATAATTTTCTAAATAATCAGTTAATTTGTTAAATTTCATGGAAATGTGTTGATATTGAATGAAATCAAAATGTATTTCCAAAAGTTAAACTTTTAGGAACATGTTATCACAAAATCAGGCCTGATGGGCTGCTCATCAAGTTTAAAACCTTGTGTAACTATTTCAGACCAATATCTTAGCTGAGGCTTAGCCTCCTCAGCCTGAGAGGGCTCTCTCAAGGGTTAATGATATGGGATATAGATAGATGGCTAACTCTATTATTTGTGTTTTGGTTCAAGTTGAGAAAATGAATACTTGCTACCATTGGGCTACGCAGTCAGTGATAGGGATAAATATGACAAAGGTTCTCCTCGTGGAATTTGAGGCTTGTATATAATTCAATTAAAGAATAACACATTCAGGAAAATCCCAATAACTTGATGTTCAAAGGAAGTCAGAGCATGTAGCACACGAATTCTGAGTAATGAGACATCAAGGTATTGAAAGCAAAAATACTGAAAGACATTTCACCATAGCTAAATACTTAAAGGAATTCAGAGCATGATCAGTCATGAATTTTGAGTAATAAGCACATAAACTATGGAAGAAACAATTTTCAAATGATAGGACATAAACTCATTGAAATACACTAATAATCTCAAGTGAAAGGAAAGTGGTATTGTTACTGTATATATCAGTCAATCTGAAGCTTTAGAAAGTGGTCTGCTTAGATAAAAATTTCCAACATGTAGGTTGAAACCAAAATTAGCATGTATACATTGGGCTTATGGAGTCAAATTAATCTCAGAAAATCAATGAATCTAATTGACATGGAAGTTGAGGCATATCAGGGTTTTTAATCATGAGACATACACTTGAAACATGTAAAAACACAGCCAGTCCATTTAAAAAGGAAATCAGAGCATCTAAAGATGAGTTTTGAGTAATATAGATGAACACCACTACAAATAATATAGATAAGAAACACTGATAGAATAGGAAAACACTAAAAAACCCTTTTTAATCTCAAGTTGGTCAAGTAGAAGTTCTCTGCATTAGCTGAAACAGTCTTTTTACAATATGCACCAGTTTTGCCAAAAAGTCTCCAGCCCCTTGCTAATTCGACCCTTTGATCTTTTATAGATAATTTACATCATGATATAAGCTTTTCATCAACTATATAACTCGAATTCCTACCTATGACACCTATCCTAACCATATAACATGGTATTTATTACATAATACAGTTGCAAACCTAAAACAGAGTCCTATTACAAATAGGACTAAAACTCTTTAAATATGATCCTAAAAACCTTATATAATAATTATTACACATTTTTCCATCTGAAATCCCATGAAGTCGAATTTGGATGCTGACCCTTTAACTTGATGTGACCATGTTGTTGATGATTATGTTCTCCTCAAAACTAGGAAACATGTTTTCCTGTTTTTCAGTCCTTTGATTCCCTTATCTATTTTGAGCATTTTAACCATTAATGAATCATGTATACATGTGTCATGTTGTCAAAAATGTACCATATATCTTCAAACCTCCAGCTGTGCAGAAACTAGACTTCGAATGGTGCAAAAAGACTAAGGATAAACCTGCACTACGAAAGCAGCTTAGTTTCGTAGCGCTTTTCGTAGCGCAGTGTTTAGCTCTTTTTCCAATCAGATTTTGACCTGTTTTATTCAAGTAAACCTTCACCTATTATATTCATGCTTGCACCAGAAATTTTAAACCAAAAACTCATCAAACTTCCCCCAAAATATATATGTAAATATGCAAAAGACTGCTTCAGCAGTTTTGTAGCGCACTATGAACCTGCTCTGCAAGCAGATTTTTCAAAACAGTATTCAAAATTTATCACTTGGGGATGCTTAAAAATTATGATGATTTTAAATATCTCAAAAACATAGTTTCCTGACCTCAAAAACATGATCTTCATCAAAATTTGTCTTCACCTTTCATCTATGAATTGGTCATTTTGTCTTACTGTTTTTATATGAAAACTAGGTGTTGAGACAGAGCTTGTATCTCCTCATACATAATGTATTTTGAGAAACTGAAGGAGGCTTTTGTAGGCCATTATATCTTGAACAAAAAAATCTCTTTGGTTTTTTAAATACTTCTCCTGCTGTTCAGAAGTTGTCTTTGAAAAACATGTGTAAAATAGGAAAAATCTGTTTTCTGAAAATAGGGCTTCAAAGAAAGGCTTGTATCTCCCAACTGGTAACACTTGTGAGAAAAGTGAGATAGGTTACTGTATCTAGAAATTTTTTAAGAGAAACCTCTTTTACAATTCCAAAAAACTTTTCCATTTTTCCAGAAACGAAACTTGAAGTTTGACTACTAAACAACCATGTACAGGACATTTTGTAACAGCAGTTTCATAGTGCATTTTAATTTATCCATGGCTCCCACCTCCTAATTAATCTGAATAAATGGAGAGAGGTTTTTGTAGTTAGTTGTGTTAGGAAGAAAAAATTATTTCGGTTTTCAAAAATTAGTTTTCAGTTGCCTAGAAACCCCCTTGGAAGTTGACTACTAAAACCAGAAAACAAAGTTTTTCTCCATGACTGAAAAAGCTGCTACATCAGTTTCGTAGTGCACTATGAAAGTAGCAGCGCTTTCATAGCACATTTCCTCATTTTTGAACTAGATGCACTACGAAAGTGTGGATTCTTGGCTAATTTCAGAATTTCAACCCGAAACCTAATGGAATGACCCCTAAATGAAAAATATGACTTTTTAATCATGGAATGGACCTAAAAGACTTTATTTGAACTTGAAATATGACCTTTAAAACTTATGAAACTATGAATTTCCCTTTACCAAGACCTAAAATTAATTTTAGACCTACTTGAAATCATGACCAAAAACAGAGTTGACACAATGATGTTTTGAGAATTTTTGGGTGATAACAGAACATACGATGTAGTGTTGGATTTCTGACAGTATAAACACTAGTAAGTTGTAGTACCACAAGTTTTAAGTCTAAACTTATGATGACACAGTTAATGCCAAATGAAATCACATCCAAGAGAAGTTCAATCAACGTGCTATAGTCAGTGATATTTTTTGTGGACCGACGAATACAAATCCCATGAAAAATCACTAACTTGCCATTCGGAGTGAAAATGGCCCATGCTGTAGAGGATAGATTCTACGTACTATGACTAGCACCATCATCATACCCAACAAATGGTTCCAAATATTTAGACATCTACGAGAAATGTAAAGCGGATTACTAACTTCAAGAAAACTCTAAAAAACAAACTAAGATAGTAAATGAAAATCGACAACATATATGCAATATACTACAATGGTTTACTGCTCTCATATTTTAGCATAGTAACGTTTGAGGTACAATCCATTTCGGGGTTGCACCAATGGAATTCCATCGTAATTTACCAACTCATAGGTGCCCTTAGCAAGAAATATTTTGACAATATAGGGGCCATGCCATAACGGCTCAAATTTCACTGTACCTATTACATCATCTTCCTGGTCATAAAGAAGGACCAGGTCACCCTCTTAGAAGATGTGAGGCTGGAAATGCTTGTCGTATTGTGCCTTTATACGTCTCTTATGCGCTTCGTTGGCCAATTGGGCTTCACAACATTTTTCATCAAGATGGATGAGGTTAAAAATAAGAAATTATTCACCAGAGGTGTGAGGTAAGAAGTTTATTACGAGTTTTAACAATGGTATTTCACATTGGATTGGAAAGATAGCTTCCAGACCATACACCAATTGAAAGGGGGTAAATATGGTTGTGTTTCTCAGCGAAGTTCAATATTCCCACAAAGTTGAGTACAGGATTAAATGTCAGTTTCATTTATGAACTCCTCTCATTCATCGAAGCATTCGTTTAAGAATCTTGTTAACAGCCTCAACTTGTCCATTTGATTGTGGATAATAAGGAGTAGAACTATCATGTGACAATCCTAACTTGGCAATAAATTCATTCATCACGTGATTGTGAAAATGATTACCATGATATGTGACTATAGCATGTGGAACACCAAGCCGTTCAATGACATGATTAAAGAAAAAAAATGTAGTTGTTTTTCCTGTGTTGTTGAATGTAGGCATCATTTTGACCCACTTGGTAAAGTAGTCTACTATGACAATAATATTGCCATGCCCCCCAGAAAAACGAGGGTTATAGGCCATGAAGTCAATGCCCCATTTTTAAAATGATCCCATGGATACAACAAGATGCATTGGCACTGGTGGTTTTTGGATTTTGCCATCAAATATCTGGAATGCATGACAACTTCTGACCGCGAGGATGGAGTCGTGAAATATGGTAGGCAAAAAGTAACTAGTGTGGAGTATCTTCTACGCGGTAACATATCTAGACAAGTTTTTACCACAAGCCCCAACATGACAATCATTTAAAACCTTTTTGACCTCCTCATGAGTGAGGCACCTTCTTAAAATTTTATCGACACCACAACGATAAAGTGTATCAATGACGATAAGATAATCTTTGAATTGGTATCGAATATGTCATTGGTCATAGAGAGAGGTATCAAGCTGAAAATTCTGGGTTTAGAGATAAATGATAAAATCCATATACCAAGGATCATATGATCCAATCAGAAATAGAGAATCATCAGGAATAGATGATTCCGATGTAGTAGTAGTATTTTCAGATGGAAGGTCACAGAGAAGCTCAACCAGAACTAAATACTTCTTTGACTTGGTTTTGATGAATTCCAAATCAAATTCTTGCAAAATGAAAATCCATTTTGAATACTTTCCCCCCCCCATAAATTGATGTGATAGGATGTAATTCATGGGGTTGCAATTTGAAATGACAATGGTCTTCTAAAACAGGATATAGTGGTGAAATATTTGGACATATTGAACAACCACCAAGGAAATCTTTTCTACGTATGAATACTTCACTTTCGTATCATTGAGATTACGACTTAAATAATAGATCAGATGTTCTATCCCATTTTCTACTTGGACCAATACCATAGAAATGGTCATATCAGTCGATATATAAGAAATAATCACTTCGATAATTGGGGGGATACATTAATTAAGCCCGGACAAGTGTATCCTTGATAACATCAAAAGAAGCTTGCACAACCTTATCCCAATGGAAGGGAATCCCCTTTTTCAAGAGTTGAGTAAATCCTTTATCCATTTCGGCGTAGTTGGGTATGACCCTCCTTAGGAAGTTAGCCTTTCCTTGAAGTTTCTATAACTGAAGAAAATTTGATGGCGCAGGAAAATCAAGAATGGCGTGGACCTTTAGTGGATCATTTCGAATTCCTTATTTTGAGACGATGAATCCTAGAAAATGACCAGAATCAACACAAGACAGAAATTTATGTGGATTGAGGCATATTTTGTAGTGTTGGCAATGTAGAAATACAGCTCTCAAATGAATTGGATGATCAGTCTGATTTCTTGCATGCACAGGTAAATAATCTAGATAGGATTGAAAAATGTGCTTGATGTCATTGAAAGCATAATCCATAGCTCTATCAAAAGATGCCCTAGCATTCTTTAAACCAAATGGGAGTTTCTGATAAGTGAATGTGCCCTAGGGACAGATGAATGTTGTCTTATATTGGTCCTCTGGGCAGATATTGATTTGATTATAGCCAGAAAATACATCCATGAATGAAAATATTTTGCATCCAGCACAATCGTCAATAATCTAGTCGATAAAGGGAGTAGGATAGTTGTCTTTTGGACAAGCAAGATTGACATCCCAGTAATCAAAACATACTTTGATGGTCCCTTTTTTTTCAGAACAGGAATAATGTTGAAAACCCACTCATTTAGTGGAACAGGGTAAATGAAACCAACACACAAAAAAATTTCAACTTCTACTTTGATGGTAGTAGCGTTCTTTAGATGAACATGACGAAGGAATTGATGTACCGACTTGACATCAAGGTACATTTTCATGGCGTGTTCAACAATACTAGTGTCTATACCTAACATTTCTTCATAAGACCAAGCAAATATATCTCAGAATTCATGAAAGATAGCACGCTATTTTTTGAGTTCTGATGGAGAACAAGAGACACTGACATGAATTTTTTCTACAACGCTGGGTTTGGTTGAAATATCGATAGAAATAGTTTCCTTAATATTTGATAAATTTCACTCAGAATCAATTGCATTAATAGGAAAATAATTTGAAAATAATTTTTTGATCGATGGTTAATATAGTTGAATAATATTATCTTCTTCATAATCCTGAATATGGGAAAAATGATGATGATATTCCCATGGTTCTCCTTTTTACATCATAGATTCTTGAATATTCTCATCTATCAAGAAAGTTGAGGAAAAAGGATCAAATGGAGTACCATAATCTAATGAATGATCAACCTAAAGGACCAGAGACGATGATTTCAGATTTGTTGCCCAGTCCATATAGATTGATTTCTATGCTAGCTCAATTGGGTTGGGCAACAGAAACTCATCTAATGTAAAAACTTCAGAATCACCCGTAATCTTCCTTAATCCAAATGGAGTGGAATATATCATGTAGCAGGTCTCTATGCTTGCAATTTCTACCGACGTCACAAGCGGTGGTAATTCAAAGGTTCCCATGAGAGTGGAATCCTTTAAGAGTCCTACACTAATGTTCTGAAGTGTTATTTTGGGTGCGTGAACTAACGAAACGTTTCTAGTTACCTGGGAGCTAGAGGAAAAGAGGGATAACTGATTGATGAATGTGATGACACCTTTATGTGGAAAGGAAATAATTCTAAAATATCTATAAATGATAGCAGTCATATCATATGCCCATGGCCTTCCGAGTAAAATATTGTAGTCAAGGGGTCTGTCAACGACCTCAACTTCAACATTTACTATTTTTCCCCCTAGTTTAACATGCAGCTTATTGATGAGACCTCAAGGCTTATATGTGCGTCCGTTGAAAGATTTCAACATCACTGACGATTGGGATAAGCTTGGCGAGCCAAGTGATTTCCAACAATTTAGAGACATAATTCAAGTAGACACTCCCTCATCAATAATAATACGATGAACGAGGTGATTGAGAACATTTACTTGTATAGAGAGTGCCAATTCTGCCAGTAATTGCGGCACATAGCCCATATGGTTAAAGACTATGAGATTCGAATCTGTCAGATTGATTCCATGAATGGCTGAAAAAAAGGCTTGTTTCTCGGAGGGACAATTTTGAAGCACCTCAAGTGCTAACATAGCTTAAGGGTATTGAGTCAAATATTCAACTATATTATAATTTTGAGCAGCTCAAGCTCGAGGATTAAATGTCGATTTATGAACAACTCCCTTTGGTGGCTTAATCATCAATTCAAGAATAGAAATTGGAGGTATTAATTCCATATACACATTCATGGTCGAGGTAGTAGGTTGATTAGTAGCCTGAGTACCGTAATATGTAATACATGTTGACACCAAAACATCAGTCAATGGCTCCGTGACAGAAAACATAAGAACCTAGGAACTAGAAGCTAGATCCGTAGCAACCAAAATTGTGTCTAGATTTAGAAATGGATTTATCAACACTGAGGATGAATGCAAGGTCTTGACCAATTTTGAGACTTTGGCGCAGTGAGGACAATCTCGAACAAAGTGCTACTCATTACAGATTATGCAAGGGTAACGATTTTTTATACTTCCAGATGATTTCTGAGTCTTCATAGCCAGGGAATCGTCTCCTTGCCCCATGATGGTGTCATCCTCCAATCCTACAGCATTTCCTCTCAGCGCCATATGAGATGTGAGAGTGGGTAATTATGATCGTGGGAGAATGTATCCCTCCTCCTTTAGCCTACCCAAGACTCTCAATGTTGTATCATGGTCTTCTAATGCTCCCATTCCTCCTGGATCTATGAATGGTGCATCATGAGGTGAGACATCTCTCACCAAATCTGGATTAGGTGGCCTCCCAGGTGGTTTACCACAAGATAGTGATGTCTCATGGACCATTCTCATATGCATAATAGATGGGATCATCATGTCCTTGCTTCCACTGCGCAAATTCAAATTTGTTTCTTGTGTGGAAGTTTTATGATAGTTGGGCACCACTCTCAATGATGCAAGAGTTCCTCTAGTTGGAAAAATTGCTCCATCTTCACCTATTGGTGGAGTTGGCTCATCTCCTACTGTGTCAGTGCTGTGACTTCTTCTTGGTTCATCGTCTTCTTCCTCCTCATCATTTGAGAATACCTCTATGTAGTGTGTCTTTCCTGCTGCACATCTATGTACGGGTGCCCAATATTCTTGGCATGTGAAGAAAAGCCTCCTCCTCCTCAAATCTCTTCGGACATCATCATCAAGAGTTTTTTTATTTTGGCTCTCCTTTAAAAGAGGAGCCTTCTCATATTTTCCCTTTAATGGAAAAGAGGGCTTATGCTAAAATTTTTCCTTTTCTTTTCGCAAGGCATCTTGAAGATATCTAGCCCTTTTAATGGAATCTTGAAGGGTAGTGGGCTTGGTAGACTTAACCAACTCATGAAGAGGTTCATCTAACCCATCAATGAACATATAGACCCTTCTTGTTGCAGATAAATCAAGAACCATAATAGAAAGTCTCAAAAATTCAGAAATGTAAGTTTTTGGATTACCTAATTGTTTTAGCTTTGCAAGCCCCATGAATGGTGCTTCAGGATCTCTTCTATCAAACCTCTCCACCAGCATCCTTGTGAACTCTGGGTATGCAGTCACATTGGCATGACCCAATGTATACAAGCCATAGAACCACCATTCATGTGCTTCACCCTCAAGGTGCAACACTGCTCTCTTAATGGCCTCCATTTATGGAACTTTGTTCAACTCGAAGTAGATGTCAAGCTTCTCTACCCATGATTTGGCAGTACATTTAGATGACCCATCAAAGTTGGGTAAGAATAATCTACCCATAGTGCGGTGTAGATCATGATTCTAAATGAATCCACCACTTCTATTGTGATGCATGGGTCTCTTATTGTCCTCGATTTGAAAAAAATCTTGAAAACTCAAGTGGACCTTGAATCTCTGATTTTGAGACTCATACTCCATAAAATAGTCTTCAAGGTATTCTTTCTCTTGAAACCCTTCAATTCCCACAACCAAGAATGTAGACATTGTAGAGCATTGGGAAACTTGTTGTTGCACTAGTTGATCACTCCAGTGATGAGAAATTCCGGAGCCTTCACCATGATGAAATCCTTTAGGGGATTACTTGTATCTATCCATCCTCATCTCCTTTATTTATCTAGGAATGTCTTGCATGGCTCTAATCAGGATCTTTGGGAACTCCTTCTATTCATATTCTCCTCTAGATAAAGGGGTTTTACCCTTGACTTATTTGTCATTTTTATAATCAAAATTTCGGTGTATTCTTCTTTGATACCTCTTCTATCTATCAGTAAGAGGATATCATTTTTTAGATTACATATTTCCTTTTCAATATGCATAGGTTGTGCCAAGATTATTCTCGGATACCACTGTTATATTCCCAAATGGGAAAAGTAGGAATATAGTGCAAAATGTTGGAACAATAGTGTAAATCATCATATAAAATCAAGAGGCCAATATGGATACCTTTCATATGTTTTAACAGTAGAAAAATATGCATAATAAATGGGACATAATATGTACAATAAGAAAGAACAAGCCTCTAATGGAAAAAATCCCCCAAAAGAGGTGTTGCTACTATATATAAGAAGTTGGAAGTCTACTAAAACGTTTTTTAAAATCCAATGCTATAGAAAATGAATATACATTATATCTAGGGCTGATATTTGCCTCAAAAGATAGATCCAATACAGATCTGAGCACTATACAATCTCTAATGAAGAACCCCTTAAGAGTTTTCAGCAAAACACCATATACAAGATGGGGATATAGGACCTAGGGCTGAATATCCACTACAAAATATAGATCTAGAAAGTGTGGCTGATCTGATATGCACAATAGAATAGTCTCCTCCAATATATCCTCTAGATGAAAGGCATATACCTTTCACTAGAAAACCCTCTCTCCAAATGGTGTGCCAAACCACCCTGCAACTCCTCCTACAAAAATAATGCAGATCTAGAAGTAAACTGAGCTGTAGGGATAAATAAATAGTTTTCGTGATGCCAATATATGAAAATGTATAAAAGGGTCTTCCTTACTCTCCTCCCAATGGAAAGGAAGCCTTCTCCAATGAAAAGCAGATCAAAAATCACCCAGATCTAGTCTCCACTGCTGCAACCTACAAAAAAACTCAACCCTCAACAGGATGTGCGATATAAATGAAAGATGAAGCTTGGCCTTAAGCTTGATAGTGGAAAATGTAGTACAAGAATCCTCCAAGATATTCTCAATGGAAGAGGTGGGATTCCTGATTAGGAACACCCAGTGCTAAACAACACTCAATCTTAGCTAAACAACAAGAGAAAGATATATGTCTAAACAGACCATATATTCAGTAAATTAATATACATCAACATAATGAATAATGGATGCCATCCTCTTCCTTAAATAAGATATTAGCTTTCAAACCCTAAGCCCCATCCAATAATATCACTACTTCCATGCAAAGCATCTCCATCTAAAACTGTGTTGTCTCTCATTGATGACCACTCCTCCATGAAAGTGTTGTTGATTTGGTCAAAGTTGACCCGGTCAAGGTGTTCCAACCCATTTTCACACCTAAGGGTGCTCAATTAGGTTTCCAAGATATATATATTTCAAATTGGCATTGATTTATTCATTATTAGGGAGAATTATGGACCTCCATTGTCCTCTTATTCATAAAGCAAAGTAGCAAAAAAAAAATTAATATTCCAACTAGCTCATGGCTAATTGGGAATATTACAGTCCTCCCTTCCTAAATGTTGCTTGTCCTCAAGCAACTGACAAGGTGAGTGCTGAAACTCTTCTCCTTCACCATTGGTGACACCAACATGTGATAATATTCCTTCATAAGATAAGTGTCTACCAATCCATCCCTCCATGAATTGCTCCTCAAAATTTCTTATGAGATGAAAATAATCCATCCCACAAGGAGACAATAGTTCTAATGAAAAAAACATGGTTTTCCCAATTTTATCCCATAAAAATGTAGCATAATGAACATGTAGAATATCTCTCCCATAGGGCACATACATTCCTCCCATCCTCCCTCCAAACATTCCCATAAAAATTATAAGTACATCATCAATGTATGGGATTAAAACTAAGTACATGCAAACATAAATTTGTACAAATTGAGGTGGGTCATAGTCCCACATGTGGAACCAATGCAGTAAATCTCCTGAATACATCAGATAATGGTATGGTGTATGGTTTCCCCACCACTTACTGGCTACACAAGTCTTCTCAGAATGGCTAAAAGTGTGAGATGTGCTTGGTGCTTTTGGAGTGCACCCACAATGATACAAAATCTCCCTATGTCCTCCAAAGGAGTGGCCATGTTCATAAATTTTTATGGCTCAAAGTTGGCCATTAAGTTTATATGGAATAATTCTCCACCTTGGAGCTATTGCCTGCATAGACATGGTAAAGGAATGAAAATAATCATCAAATGAAACATTATATACAAAGGCATGCTTTTTACCAAAAGTTCTATTCATACAAATGAAGTGGTCCATATATAGATCCCCTCTCATTCCAAAAGAGGAAAGAGGTGGTTGTAATATCTCCTTCATTGAGTCATGTCTCTCTTCCAACTCCACAAGGTTCATGCATCTTTGAAAATGCTGATTTAGTTCCTCTTCAAAGCCTTCCCAAGTGTAGCTCTCCATGATAGTATTGTAGGCCCTCATGAATAAGTATGGCTAAAAAATGACTCTTCATAAGCCATTTGTAGCAACTTCTCCTTGAGCTTGGAGGCTCTAGATAAGACACTAGTACATTTGGTCAAAAATCCGACAATTTAGTTCCGACACTTTTGTTGTATTGTCGGAAATTTCCCCAAATTTTATCAAATTTTCAATCCCACCAACAACTCTCGCTATATCGAATTTTAGGGACATCGACACTTTTGCGACATTTATGAATGTTGTAGGAAATCCGACGTTCTAAACTATTCGTCAGTATTATGACATTTTTTTGACACAAAGTCGAAAATGTGACGTTTCTAAAATATGCGTCGGTATTGCGACGCTTTGGATGAAATGTCCGAAATGCGATGTTTTTCTCCAAACCGTCGCATTTCCGATGTTTCTAAAATATGCGTTGGTATTGCGATGCGTTGGAGAAAATGTCGGAAATGCGACGTTTTTCTCCAAACCATTGCAATAACGACGCATATTTTAGAAACGTCGCAGTTCCGACGTTTCTAAAATATGCGTCGGTAGCCAAACCTTAAGATATGTTTTGTTTTGACATATGCCATTAGATTTGATAATATAAGTTCCATACCATTATATACAAAGTTTAATTGGAATGTGCCTCCAATAAATCACATATCCGGACTTTGCAATAACTAACACCACCATTGTAATGTTTTTCCACCGTACGGTATACTTTGGAATATGATTTGCCACCATAATTAAACCTTGGAACTTTGGGTTAATATATATAATGTGTGGAATTATATAATAAGGTTTGGATTAACCACAAATATATATATATATATATATATATATTGCAACGGTTTGGAGCAAATGTCGTTAATGCATTAATATTTCATTCAAACATTTTTGTATATGGTTTTAAATTATTTCTATGTAAAAATATATATAACAAATTATGTATCTAAAAATACTCCATATTGTTTAAACTATAATTCAAACACATACATATAATTAGCTCAAATTTTAATTTATAATGCAAATTATTTTAATATAATTTCACATTTAAATATATTTTTTCTCATTAATATATAAATATAAATTTATTTTTACATATAATGTTATAATATAGTTTCAAAATAAACATCACATCAATAATTTCACATTCAAATATATTTTTAAATAGAGTTGTAACTTACTTTTATATATAAATATAAAATAGAATAAAAATTTTGAAAAATAAATATCTAAATTTATTATAGAATTCACACTGCATTTCAAATATATTAACAATTATATTTTAAATATATATTTTTATATAGTTTTGAAATAAGTTGTTAGATTGGTGAATAAAATTAATTACATTAGAATTGTCTAATTTCTTTTTGGTAAATTAATTTCATGAGGTTCACATGAAATCTCAAGTCAAATTTAAACCAGCTAAACAAAAGCTCTAATAATTTCATGAAAATCATCTAAAAAATTATTGAAATATCAAACTTGACAGTAGACCAATATGGGTTAAGTTAGTTTTATGAGGATCATGTTGGAAGTTATGTTGTTAATTTTCAAAATCAAACTATTCGTTATCCTAACGACTAGTTTAGCCAATTCTAAAAAAAATAAAAATATATATATATATATATATTATCACAATTAATTAATTAATTAATTAATTACTTAATTAAATAAAACTAGCCGTTATTATTCGATTTTAATTTTCAAAGTCAAACTAGCCGTTATCCTAACAACTAGTTTAGCCATAAAATATTCCAAGCTATTAAATCTAGATCTTGGTTAATAATATTTTATAATGCACCATTATCAAGGATAACTCAATATTTTGTTATAAATAAGATCAGGGTTTTCCATTCATTATTTACCTTTTATCCTTTTATCATGGTCGAACTTTGATCACTTTTACTTTCTTTTTGCTTATTGATCTCCCATTGAGTTCAACACGACTTGGATTTTCTACACCATTGAGAGAGATAATTGCTAAATATAATTATTATTTTATTTATAGGATAATTTGCATCAATGGAAGAAAACATTAGAGGTGGAAAAAAAATTCAAAAGGGTGAAAGGGGTGATGGTAGAGTTTACTGCCCTTGCGAAAATGTTGTATGAGAAATAATGTTAGAGTTTTAATAGCAACAACAATAATGCATTGTAGGAAATATGGGCACATTGATGGTGGATCGAATGACTATTGTCCCATGGTAATTAATTATCTATCTTCATTATCTATCTTCATTTTGATTATATCGTAAAATTTTATATTATTTTAACATTTTTTATATGCACACTAATGTTTAATGATTAATGTTTGTAATTTTCAAAAAGGCACAGTTGCCCCCCAAATTTTTGCAGATGATCAACCAGCTTCCACAGCTAAATAGTAGTAGATTAGATGATGTTGCACCAGTACAAGAGAATATTGCAGCAAATATTAGTATTGGAAATGATGTTGTACAAGGTGAAGAACATGAAGTGAATGATGAAGGTAATTTTAATGATCCCATGGAGGTAGATCATGATGAAAATAATGAGACAGTTCACATTAATGACGGGACAAATGAAATGCTCCAAGACTTGTATGGTGATTTAGATGATGATGGTGGAGATAGTGACGGTATTTATGATATACCTCTGATTGAAAGGTCAAGTGAACGACTTTTTAAACACTCAAATACAACTCTTCTCTCTATTACATTGTTGCTGGTGAACTTAAAGGTTATGAATAATTTTTCGAACATATGTATGACATAGATCCTAAGGTATGCAATATGTATATATATGATCACATATATGTAAATGATGATTATTTTCCCTTTTTTTAGTTGTAATAAATGTGTAAAATAATAATTCAATACTTATATATATATGATTAATAATCTTGACATTAACTAGTTTTGTTTATGTTGTAGATTGTTGCGTGAATATTTGTTACCATTGCCAAATACTTTACCTCGAACATATCAAGATCTATGTGCTATTATGAAAGACTTTGGAATGGAATATAACACTATAGATGCATGTCCTAAAGATGATATTATATATTACGGAGAACATGCATCAAAAATAGAATGTCCAAAATGTGGTACCAGCAGATATCGAACAGATCAACTAACCAAAAAGGTGCCTTAAAAGTTTCTTCATCATATTCCCATAATTCCACGTTTGCAGCGAATTTCCAGGTGTAAGATCATAGCACAATTTATGGATTACCATTTGAAGAATAGAAGTGGAGACGGTGTTCTTCGAATGCCTGCAGATGGTTATGCATTTAGAGAAATCGAGGAAAAATATGTAGATTTTAAAAATGAACCTCATAATGTCAGGCTTTCATTGGCAGTTGATGGTGTTAATCCATTCGGAGAGCTTAGATCTACTTACTCAGTGTGGCCTATTTTCGTTATCAACAATAACATTCCTCCTTGGATGTCAATAAAGAGGGAGCACATAATGTTGACTATGATTATTCCAGGTATTTGATACATTATTTCTTTTAATGTAACATTTTCATTTCTCTCGTTGTTTGCATAAATATATATTTTATTTATTTACTTACTTATATATACATATATCATGGTAGTAATTATTATGTACCATAATTTTGAACAATTAGGTAAGTACCAGGTCAAAGATATGAATGTATATATTGAGCCTCTTATCGATGAGCTAATAAAGTTATGGCATGGCATCACTATGTATGACATCACTAAACCAATCAAGCAGAAGAGATTTCAATGTCGTGGAATGCTTGTATGGAAAATTCATGATGCCCTAGGACTAACACATGTTTATGGTATCTAATATTTCGTTGCACTTTAATATAATACATAATTATCTAAATTAGATATACCATATTGCATGTTTTAAAAATGATCTCATAGTATAATTGTTATTGATCCATCTATTGCAGGTCTTCAAACAAAGGGTAGATTTGCATGTTCAGTTTGTGTCCCTAAGATGAAGTATCGTCATTCGTCAGACTTAGGAAAGATGGTGTTTGATGAGTTTAGGCACTTCCTCTCTAAGAACCATAACTATCGTACTACTGAAAAACATCTTTTCAATGATAAATAAGAAACTGGATTAAAACCACGAATAATGACACCTCGGTTGTGGATGTTGGAATATAACAGAATTAATAATCGTCAAGAAACCAGTACATAATTTGTCTATATATATATATATATTGTTTATGTAATGTTTGGAATTTTTGTTTTAACTAATGAATTTATTTTATTGTATTTTATAATTATTGTTCTGATTTATTTTATTCTTTGATATCAAGGTCATCGTCGCGGTGAAGGTACTAATATTGTACTTACACCTAGAATGAAATGTTATCCTTCTCAATTCGCGAGGTTTCCCTACTATGAGGACCTAAAAATAGCTCATTTTTTTGATACAATGCATGTCGGGAAGAATGTGACAGTAACGTTATGGCGAACCATAGATGGTGCACATGATAGAGATAAAATTGAAAAAATTTGTGCTGACATTGAGAAATCGAATCATGCAATGAAAAGTGTGATTGACAGATCAAATAACAATGGAGGTCAAAATTATAATAATATTCCATGGTTATTAACAAAACAACAAAGCAATGATGTAAAAGAGGTCGTTAGAAGAATTAAATTTCCAACAGGTTTTGCTTCAAACATAAATAATATCTTAATGAAGAAAGGTGACTTCAATGGGGTGAAAACACATGATTGGCATACCTTTGTTAAGGTAATTTTTTTGGTATACGTTTTTGTATGTTATTGCTTGAATACATATTTTAAATTTTCCTTTTTTCTGTTTAATTTGGAAAGCAATAACGATTCATTTTTTATTGTTATAGTATGTTCTACATGTATCTCTCCCAAACGACTTTGACAACAATGTCAAACAAGTTATATATGGTCTTAGTAAATACATGAGGTAAGTAGTTTTGATTTATACGCAAAATCTAATTGCTACAATTTCTTTTTGTACTTAATGACATGATGTGTTAATTTACTTGTAATGAAATATATATTATGTTTCATTGAAATAACCTTGCGTAATGATTTGCAGATGGTTTTCATTGAAAGAAATCCATCAAGATGAAATAAAGTATTGGAAGAGAGAAATTCCTCAGCTAATGTGTGAAATGCAAAAGTATCTACCTCCAATATTTTTCAATGCACAAGAACACTACTTGATACACCAAGTTGAGGAGATTGAAATGTGTGGACCAGTACACACAAGGTCAATGTGGATGGTCGAGAGGCACCTGAAATCCTTGAAGGCTTTGGTTAGAAAAAGAGCACGACCTGAGGGTTATATGGTGGATGGATATGTGGTATATGAATCCATGGTGTATATTAGTCATTATATTCCTATATTAGCTGCGCTAGCTATGAAGGCGGTGGATTGCATTTGGGATGTGAACTCCATCAAAAAATTTGAAGTGGAGCACCTATTGGGAAAAGGTAGAATGAAGAAAGTGAGAGGTAAAAGATTTATTATGTATAATACATATAATGTTTCATTTTTTTACATCATGTATATGATCATATTCATTTAGGTCTTATTCTTTCATATTTTATTAGTTAATATAATTTACCATAGTTATAAGTTATATTTAATATTGGTGAATTATTGTTTTTTTATTCAGGTGATGAGTGAATGGATTGAAACATGGAAATCACGTAAAGACGATAGGTTATCATGGCAACTACTATCTGAATTGGTTAGAGAAGCGTATCTTAGTGGAGATGGAAACTTTACGGACAAGGAAATTGATTTAGCATATGATTTGAAAGATAGAAAGGTAAGCAATTAATTCACCTATTTTATTCATTACTTATTTTATACTATATTTATAATGTGACAACAAGTTTGATTTTTCAGATAATTTTCAAGCTATGTAAATTATATGATTAATTATTAATTGAGAATGCATCTTTTTGATGTTTGGCATATTGCCGTTGAAACAAAACAAGGCTATGTGGTGCAATGGTCGTAAATTTTGCATTAAACAGTTGGATGATAACAGGAAAACTTCTGATAGTGGGATAACTACAGTATTCTAGGTCACTAATGTTTCCTCCAGGAGTGACAGACATCCTCGAGAATCTGAAAATAGATATTATGGGTTTTTAGATGATATAGTTGAGTGTGACTTTAATTCCTTCAAAATAGTTTTGTTCGATGTAAAATGGTATAGGTTACGGATGAATGTACGTGATGATGATATAAATATTATTCAACATGAAAATGGATTTCCAATGGTTAAAACATCACATTTTGAAGTAGGAAAAGATCGCTATGTTTTTCCAAGCCAGTGCGAACAAGTCTTTTACTCAGAGGTTCCAGGTGAGAACAAATGGTCATTTGCTATTAGATATGATCCAAGAGGAAGGCCATTAGAGTATACTATAGAGGAAGAAGATGATATTGATCAAGAAGAAGATGATGTAGTGGAAGATGAGCAGGAAGATGCATTGGCAGATGAAGAAGATATATTAGAAGATGAACCAGGCATAGGATACGAGGCAAAAATTATTGATGATGATGTCGATGAGGATATTATTGAAAATGACATAATTGATGATGATGATGACATGGTCGATCAATTCAACACTGTTTCTGAATCAAATGTTGGTATAGATGTCGACCAGTTGGATGAAGATCAAGAAGATACATAAGAAGAATATTGATACAGATGTTATGTTCGAGTATGAGCTGGTATGTTATAACTTTATATTTTAATATGTAGGAATTATTGTCTTTAAATAATTTAATAATTATGTGGGTTTATTGCATGTTGTTTATTATTTCAAACCAATAAATAATGGCCTTACTATTGTACAGGATAAACTAAAATTATGTATTTATACAAACAAAAATTGAAAATTTTGTTTACGACCTTAATTAATTTTTGGTTTGCTCGTATTCTATTTCATAGATTGGGCATTGGGAAAATGGGAGTGATGTGAGGGGGATGGGAGGGGCCATATGAGCTTCCACATTCACGTGGTTGGCCCTGTTCAGTATAGAATAAATTATTCTTGAAACCAAGAGAAGCTAATTCATCTTTATTTAATTTGCATTATCGTAAATGTCATCATTGTTGTCAGATTATTGCAACGTTAAAATTGCTGAAATTGTTAGAAAACATTAAAAGTGCATTTCTTTCAGGAATTTTCCAATGAGGACATAATAATTTTGTTTGGATTACCATTTTCTTCCAGAATTTTTTTTTTTTTTAGGGCACCTGCCCAAACGCGTTCGGGTTAGGTCGTTTCGTTTGAGGGTGCCTAGCCAAACCTGTTCGTTTCGGGTCATTTCGTTTGAGGGAGGTGTTGTGGCCAGCAAAAACCCCCCTTTTTATTTAAGTATTAGTAATAATACTAAATATGAGGGGACCCTTAGTCAAAAAATCGAAAAAATTAATTAGTGATTGTTTCCTTTCTCAAATAAAACTTACTATCATAACTTATGGAAATTCCTTAGGAAATCATTAAATACGCTTAAGTTTATGATAAATTAGAATAAAATATTTTCTTTGAAGAAAATATCTCATCCATCACAATAAGTAGACATCCTTTGTAAGGCAGAATCTTTTAAATTGCGATTTCGCGATATTGCAATAGCGTGATTCCAAAAAACTATGCATTAAAAAACTGATCGCAAACCGCATATCGCAGAAAATATGTTTAACAAATAATTTGCATATATTATATTTTAGGATATTGCAATTTTGTGATATTGCGATTTCACGATGCTATGATACTGCAATTGGCGATAATTGCGATCTTGCGATGATTTCGATTTGAGAAAACTGTGATCTACGATATTGCGATATTGCGTAGCAAATCACAAATCACAATGTCGCAGATTCTTAAAAGCTCGTTGTCCAAAGAAAATATTTTCATAAATCAATATCCGTTATGCGCTTTAATGATTGAATTAATGAACGGATTGTCAATTATCAATAAAAAGGATTTTTTTTTATTGAAAGATTATTTCATATTAAAATAATAGATTTCATCCACCTTCAGCATTTAAAACTATCCCGTCACCTTTCTCATGTCATTACTCTCACTTAATTCATAAAACCGCAGGCGCGAAGGAGCAGAAGACTATACAAATCATTCATAGAGTATTATGGGAAAGAAAGAGAAAACTCCAAGTTCTGAAAACAAAGAGATGGCTTCCCTATATACAGATACTGCTTGCAACAAGGATGTTGGTATCACCACCCGAAAGGGAATGCATAATCTGCTTGAAGAAGAAAATCCCAGGGTAATGGAAGTTGCGGCTACTGCAGGTTCAATTAATTCATCTGAAGCATCTCTTACAGAATTGGCTTGTTCATTTTTGCACAGTATAGCAGCAAGACCGAGAATTCTTCCATATACAGATATGGTAAAATGGGTGTTGGATAGCACTGATATTTCAGATAGGAAATTTAGAACTCCATATCAAGAGCTCATCAGGTCATTCACTACAGAAGATTTGAGGCTTATGTATCACTTGCCAGAGCCTCAGGCGACTTACAATAAACAATTTATGGAGAAATTTTCCAGGGAAAATGCAAATTTGGCGGAATGCACAAAGTAATGGACCAAAAGAGATGAACCATTGAAGAAAGGCAAACATGGTATGTACAGTACTGGTTCACTCACCTCTCCCTATTGTTTTGTTGCTGCTATGTTATGTAGGCTTTTTGCAAAGCCTGACATAAATAAGGTCTTGCCTGAATGGCTTCCGTTATTAAATGCTGATGTTAATGCTACCATTGTAGACTGGGCCAAAATACTGTCTGATAATTTAGCCACTGCTATTTTCAATCACCGGTCTAAACAGACTGTCTCTCAGAGGATTTATCCTCCTTTTTATCTGTCTGCCTATGTTATGGATTCTATCTGCTTTGTTTCTAAATTCCCTTTAATGGGTTGGTAATGGAAAATTCATGATCCTTTGCCTATTCATGTGTATCACAAAGAACTGTGGGAATCAAAATTTGTTCCTCATTTTTACAAGATTTGCCATGGCATAATGTTGCTGTTGTACATAATATTGTATAATAAGGATGCTCCAAGGTTTTCTCCAGAAGCAGAAGTCGACATTCTCCCTGTCGCACGATGGTTTGGAGAAGATTTGTTTACCTATGTAAGGGTTTTTGGAAGCTCTGCTTCTCCTCATGTTTTACCCTTGTATGTTCCGGATAAAATTATAGCTCGGGAAATTGCATACCAAACCTGTGGTGAAGGAGGTTTAACAAAGGAATTAAATGATAAGAAGAAGGCCATCTAGCCACAATTTCCTGTAGCCTATGGAGCATTTTCATTGTTTGATGTTGGTAATCATTCAAAGAGGTAAGCAATATTACATGCTTACAACTGTTCAAGTTTTCAAGAAGGCTATTCGATCCATATGGTATTGTCAAGGATTTCACCACTGCAATCAAAGTGAGAGTATTTTTTGGAGAAGAAGATCTTTTTGATGATATGTTTCAAGAGAAATGTTCATTTAAATAAGTTCTACATTTAGCCCAAACATAGCTTCCCCCAAAAGAATTTTAGGAATTTAAAATCTACAGAGAAAGAAGATTAACTACTATCCCTATAGATAATTTACGCTTGGAACCCGCAAGGGAACCAACTCCTAGTGTCATTCTCAATGGTAACTCAGATACTGACAGGTCTAAATCAAATTCTGACAAAGAAACTTCTGAACGTTCTAAAAAATATGATAAAGATGAAGGCTCAGTGAAAGATACAGCTCATTCAAAAGAGCTTTCACGACTACAGACTTCAACCACTCCATAGTTGAATCTTCCACCCCCCACTGTACAGCAACCATCCACCATAATTCAATTAGATAAAGAATGGGAATCGTTTAATGAATTGCTTAATGTTGAAGGACATAATACACAAACCCCTGTACAGACAAGAAAAGTTTCAAGCTCGATAATAAGTGGCAATGTCACGGAAACGATAATATAGAGGACATTCCTCCTCTGGATGTATTCTACAGCTCGCAGTATAAAGCAATAGTGAGGAAGAAAAGGAAAAATAGAAAGTTAGAGAGCGCAACCTCTACTAATGCAGAACAATTAGATGTCTTATGGAAAGATTCTACTACGGATCCTACTGAGAATCTTACCGAGTTATCTCAGATTATAGGAGCTTATGCCTCCACAACTATTGACAAAGCATCTGAGGTATGGATATTATTAAATGAAAAAGAAGATTAGATACAAGTTTTGCAACAGCAATTGCAACAAGCTCATGCTAGCAGTGAAGCACAGGTAAAACTTGAAAAGTTATAGCAAGAGCTTCAAAAGATGCAAATCGGATATCAAAAAAGATTGGCCGATAAAGAGAAACAAATACAGATTATCCGAGAAGAGCCCAAAGATGATCCTAAACTTCCAGAGTTTATTTCAGAATCTATTTCTTTAAACAACCAACTACTGCAACAACCAGATGTATTATGCCAGAAAATCTCGCAATGGAACTCTTTTTGTCTAGAAAGTGATAAAATCACTAATCATGTCATAGAATTACGACATGATTATGATTTAACTAATGAAAGAGTTACTAATTATTTTGCATGGCAAAATACAGAGGAAGGAAAAAGATCCGGTGCACCAATTATCAATAACATTCATAAATAAATACTTTTCAATAATTGGGACGCACAAATCAGAGAAGCAGAGAAAGTGGCAGAGGAGTCAGCTATAGCAGCAGGCAATATTACTGATTGTGTAAATGAGAATTTGCACAAGGTTAATTTAATTTCAGAAACCGTTCCGGGATGCCTACCACAAGCACAACAATTGCAAACAGAATGGAAACAAAAGGCGGAAGAAAAAGAAAAATCAATTCAAGGATTGAGAATATTAAATTGGGATTCTTACTGGACATATCTAGTAAAACCACACAGTCAATGTAGCACTCTTAATTGCATCATTAATTATGCTAAGAAGATTGTGCCTGCACTTGCCAATTCTGTCTTTTCGGGATAGCTGAAATCTGAAGTTGGCCATCCACCTCTTCTCAAAACAATGCTAGATGCTTGCAAATTAAGAGATCAAATTCATAAGTAGTTAGTTGATAGTTTTCAATTTTAGATTTAGTTTCAGTTTTACTTTATTTTTGCCTAGCAAAAGGATGGTCATTTAAACTGAATCCTAAATTTTTGTAATAAACTATAATTAGATTTTGTTAGTAGTATTTAAACCCTTCTCATGCATTTAGAGAAGGGTCCTGAAATTTGTCAAAAATTTATCCTCAGAACATGCATTTTTGCACCCGCAGAGGAGGTTTTGATGAATGAATGGAACATGATTTATTGATATCTGTGTCTAATATCTGTTACTGATGTTGCATTTTTGTACTCTTGATGGATGTTGGATTAGGAAGAGATAAATCATTTCTAGCTCATGAGTAGAACCAGTTATAAATGGTACTTTTATCTCTTAACTATTTCTGTTTCTATGTTAAAAGTGATACTTATATTTAGTTATTTATATATTGATGCCTGAATGCTTGAGTTATCATTTGGCACTTTTGTATGGTGATAACTATTTATTTGTGCTTGATGTATGAATAGCTTATTATGCGATATGTTTTTTACAATTGTTTCATCTAACTTGTTATATGAAATGGTTTATCTTTATTGAATTATTTTCTAATAATAATTGAATGATCTTTATTATCGATTGTTATCTGAAATCATTTTAGATCGCATAAATAGGAAGATTCATATCCCGGGTTAGTTTTAGAGTTAGATATTTCTCAGAATACAGTTTGCATATGAATAGATTAGAATTAGATTAAAAGCATTTTACTTAGGAATTTTGGAAAAGAAATATCAAATCTCAAACACACACACACACATATTGGGAAACTGGTCCCATTATCCCCAATCGGACCCACTACACCAAACGGAAAAGGAGCTGCTAACCAAGGTCCGGACCGGGTGAGTATCCCCCTTGTTGTAGACCCGATTTTCGGGGCTTCAACATATTTGGTGCTAGAAGGAGGGCCACGAACTATGAATGGAAAGTGAATCTAAATCTAAATACCATTCTGAGAGTAAATCACCCTCACCATCTTCCCCGACTTCTCCATCACACTCAGAAATTTTAAATCTAGAACTAGAAGTCGAAAGAAGAATAGAGACTGCTAAAAACCCTGACTTTTCAGACGAATCTGCTATTGAACCTCCGGAAGTTGAATCTTTGATTCATAAAATTCAGTAATTTTCAATATCACCTCAAAGATCTGATAAATGTCAAGGCAGTGTGACTTCGCAATATAATCCTGCTCATCCCCTTACTAGATTACAGAGTGAAAAGCTTGGCATTCATCCAACGGAATTACCTCTACCTACAAGAAAAAGAGCTAGGAAATCACCTAAAGGGTCTGATAGTGAGACTCTTTCATCATCCATCTCAAACTCTTCATCGTGAAGTCAACCACCCAGTCCCCCACCCCAGATTACTGTCCATCAGTCCACTCAATATTTCACATCTCCTTCTCAAATCATAATATCTTCATATTCTCAGTCACAAATATCATCTTCTACACTTTCCTTTGTTAGTAGTTCAGCGATGGCCCAAATGCCATGGAATAATCCAGGGGCGGTCTTAATGCCTGCACCCTTGAGTCAATTACCAGCCCATCCTGAAAAATGGCTGCCTAAGTTAATCCTGAAACAGGCATGCTAGCAGAAGAACATATCAACAACTTTATGTTGTCCATAAACCTTAATGGAGTTATTAATGAAGATGTTGTTGTCCGAATTTTTCCTTATACCCTACAAGGAGCAGCTGGATCATGGTATTTCTCATTACCATTTGGGTCTATTACTTCTTGGGATATCTTTCAAGATCAATTTTTAACTAAATTTGGTGACGACAGGTATAAAACAATATTGATCAATGATTTATCTAATCTTAGAGCTGATTCAAAAGAACTTGTCAAGGATTTCAACTCACGTTTCAATAAATTGTTAAACAAAATTCCTACTACTTCCAAGCCTAGCGAAGAAGTGTGAAGTGAATGGTACATTTCTGCTTTACCATCAAACATAGCAATCTTTGTTGATAGGGCTAACAAAACAACTTTAGCAGACAATATGAAGGAAACAATAGCAGTAGAGAAATGAATCATTGCTTTAGAAAAGAAAAATGCAATAGAAGAACGAAAATCTAAGGAGGTCACTTTTAAAGAAGATCCCAAGAAAAAACAACCAAAAGATCCATTTGATTTAGAAGGACTGCGGAAAGTTTTGAAAACCATGTCTAACGAAATGGTTGACATTAAGAAACAGGTGGCAGAAACATCTTCTAAAAAATCTTTTAAGCCTTTTAGAAGAAACCCTTCAACTGATTCAAAGCCACCAAAATGCTATTACTAATGCTAAATCAGAAGAAGAAGAAGAGGAAACTACTACTGAAGAAAATATTGATGAAGAAGAAGTTATAGAAGTACAAGGTATGTGGGATTTCATCCACCCAAATGAGGAAGATCAAGAAGCATCCCCGGTAAGCACTCGAAGTACAAATCAGCTTGATCCTCCTCGACCTACTCCTAAGTCAAAGAGTTCAAGCTCATTGAATAAGGATAAAATTGCACCCAAGAAAACAACATCTAAATCAATTCAAACCAGCCCAGTCCAGACAGATTCATCAACTCCAACAAGAACACTCATTGTCCCTGATGAAATGGAGTATAATATCATAGAATACATGAAGAAGACTAGGGATAACGTCACTTTTAATGAATTGAGAAAGTTAAAACATCAACAAAAGGTACTTTTGAAAGAATTACATGCTGTACCAGAAAAACCTTTGCCCGATCCTGTAATTTCTCAAGCTTCCAACGAGATGGGAAGACCTCCAGCTAATGCGATCAGTAAAGTTGATTTAGAAAACATTGCTTTAATTGGAGGAAGGTTGAGATCTCATACTCCTCCATTTCTTCTTACTTATGAAGTTTTCAACAAAAAATTGCATAATTGTTTAGTGGATTTTGGAGCTTCATCTAATATTCTACCAAAATCAATATGTGCAAAGCTGAATATTCAACCAAAAAAATCTGCTGTGCGAATAGTTCAATTAGATCGATCGCAAGTGGAAGTGATTGGCGAATTAAATAAAGTTACCATAAGGATGTCATCAAATCCAAAGGTATGTCAAGTCATTTATATTTTAGTTGTAGATATTCAAGAATTTTATGGCTTGATTCTTAACAGAGATTGGTCAGAAAAGCTTCATGGATACTTTGCAACCGATTGGTCACACATGTGGCTTCCTTACAATGGTAAACCAAATCAGATAAAGGTTGAATGAGAAAAGCATCAGAAATACATAGTAACAGAATTGGAAGGAGAGAATGAACCAGTTGCATACAACAGTAATATCATTGGCAATTACTGAGTTGATTCTTTCTTAGGAAATTTTAATGCTCATACTTCACCTTATTTAGAACATTCTGTTTTATCTCAAATAGAAATTTTTTCTCAAACAGATAATTCTAAATGTATTAATTTTGTAGATACTCCTGTAAATAAATCTTTATTTTGGAAATTATTTTTTGATGGTTCTAAGTCTAATGAAGGAGCAGGAGCAGGATGCGTATTGGTTAGTTCCGAGGGAAAAAAAAAATTATACTAACTTGTAGACTTGAGTTTGAATGCACTAATAACACCGCAGAATACGAGGATTTAATCCAGGGATTATATAAAGCAATCGGATTAGATATCAAATATCTACAAGTTTTCGGAGATTTAGAAATTGTAATCAAACAGGTACGCAATACTATACACTATTTATCAGGTCATTTAAAGCATTATCAATCTTTAGTTCAAGATCTGACTGAACATTTTATAGCATTTAATATTTCACCAATTCCTAGAATCCAAAATGCTAGTGCAGACCTCTTAGCCAATGTAGCCTCTAAGCTTATTCCTGCAGAAGACTTTAGTCCTAATTGATTTTCAATTGAATTAATATTTAGACCTTTGATTCCTGATAACGTTACCAATTGGAGAATTTTCAATGATGATCCCGATATTGTAAGCTTCCTCACATCTGAAGGACCTTATACCAATCAAATAATTGATGAAGACCAACATGACAAAAAATTACAACATGATAGCACTAATAATGCTATTCCAAATTCAATAGTCAAGTTAGAAGACCTTTATGATTTTAAAGACCGATTTAAAAGATCTACCAATTCAAAATTACAAATTTCAACTTTGAATTATGAAATAGTGAATCTAGGAACTGATACCAAACCACAAAATATCAACCTAGGCCTTGGTCTAGCTCCTGAAGAAAAATTATCATATATTCATATTTTGAAACAATATAAAAGTGTATTTGCTTGGAACTACGATGAACTCAAAACTTATGACACTTCTATTATCCAACTTACCATTCCAATGATAAATAATGAAAAACCTATTCAACAAAAGCTGAGAAAAATCCATCCCAATCTAGAAAATCAGATCAAATCTGAACTCAATAAGTTAGTGAAAGCCAAGATTATTTTTCCGGTTTGACATTCTAAATGGGTTTCCAATATGGTTCCTCTTAGAAAGAAGAACGGAGATATTAGAATTTGCATTGACTTTCGAAATCTTAATAAGGCCTGCCAAAAAGATAATTTTCCTTTGCCTCCTATGGAGAAAATATTACAAGCAGTTGCTGGATTAGAATTGTTTTCTTTATTAGATGGTTTCTCTGGCTACAATCAAGTGTTATTCCATCCTGATGATCAATTGAAAACTACATTTAGAACCAAATGGGGCACTTATGCATATCAAAAGATGCCTTTTGGTCTGATCAATGCTGGTGCCACATTTCAAAGAGCCATGGACATCGCTTTCAAGGGATTAGTTAACAAATCAGTGGTAATATACTTGGATGATATAACTGTATACTCCAAAAAATGAAACAATCATCTTAAAGATTTGAAGCATATCTTCCAACGTTGTCAAAGGTATGGAATTTCACTTAATCCGAAAAAATCCTTTTTTTCATTAAGTGAAGGAAAACTTCTTGGATTCATAGTGTCAAAATATGGAATTCATATTGATCCTGATAGAATCAAGGAGATTTCTAAAATATCTTTACCTCACAATAAGAAAGCTATGCAATCTTTCCTTGGCCAAATTAATTTTGTAAAGAGATTCGTACCAGATTTTTCAAGAATAGTATCTCCTTTACAAGCAATGATAAAAAAGAATTCAAAGTTCAAATGGAGCCAAAATGAATATGAGGCATTCAATCTGATCAAACAAGCAATCATTAATTCTCCATCTTTAGCAACTCCAAATTTTTCCGATCCTTTTATTTTGTATACATTTGCCTCTGATAAATCTTACGCTGCAATACTTATTCAAGCAAATAAATACAAAGGAGAAGCCCCAATTGCTTTCTTCAGCTCAAATTTACAGGGAGCTGAGTTTAATTACTCAAATGTGGAGAAACAAGCTTATGCTTGCTTCAAAGCAATCAAGTATTTCAGACCTTTTTTACTTAAAACCCATACAAAAATCATAGTACCATTTCCAGCGGTAAGAAATATTTTAGTCCAAAAAGATGTGGGTGAGAAAAGAGCTAATTGGATTACTGCCTTACAAGAATATGATGTTGAGATCAAACCAAAAAATATTGTAAGAGGTCAAGGATTTTGCAAAATACTAGCTGGAGCATCACAGATTTCTGAAAAATCATCTGAAGAGATAGAAACGTATGAGGTAAGCCTAAACGATGTTGAATCATTATATGCTGATATCATTTTTTATCTAAAGAATGGATATGCTCCTCCAAATCTTGATCACACCAAGAAAAGAGCTCTAAGGTTGAAGGCTAAAAAATATTAGCTTGTAAACGATGTTATTTTTAGAATGAATTATGATTCTGTTCTTCTTAGATGTCTGGAGAAATCTGAAGCTGAAAAAGTCTTGCAGGAACTTCACGATGGGCCAACAGGTGGACATTATGCTGGAGATTCTACTGCACACAAAATTCTTCATGCAGGCTATTACTGGCCTGCATTGTTCAAATATTCACATAGCTATGTAAGAAAATGTCAAATTTGTCAAGTTGCAGCTGGAAGAAAAAAGAAACCATCTTTACCATTACAACCAGTGAACATTGAACAACCTTTTGATCAATGGGGATTGGACATAATAGGTGAGATCGTTCCTCACTCTTCTAAGCATCATAGGTATATCATTACAGCAACTGATTATTTTATGAAATGGGTAGAAGCAGTCCCTCTCAAGATTGCTAATTCTGAACATATCATCGAATTCATAGATCAGTTCATAATTACCAGGTTTGGTTTACCTTCTGCTTTAATGTTTGATAATGCATCGTATTTTTCTGTTAATGCTATGACTGAATTTTCACTCAAGAGAGGCTTTAAACTTAAATACTCTGCCAATTATTATCCACAGGGAAATGGATTAGCTGAATCCACAAATAAAAACTTAATTAGAATCATTAAGTGAACCATTGATCAAAATCATAAAAATTGGCATAAGTCTTTAACATATGCTTTATGGACAGATCGAATAACACAGAAGGCTTCTATAGCTACTTCTCTCTTTAATTTAGTTTATGGGAAAGAAGTAGTTCTTCCAACTCATTTATCAATTCCTTCTTTAGCCTTAGTTCAATATATTGATGAAGCACCAACTTCTTCCATACAACTAAGACAGATGGAAATAATTAAGTTAGAAGAATAACAAGAAAAAGCCAAAATATCTCATGCTCATCATCAAGCATTAGTAAAAGCTTCCTTTGATTCAAACATGATAACCAGAAAAGACTTTCAGGTTGGAGATCTTGTTTTAAAATGGGATAAGACTCATGAGGAAAAATGAAAACATACAAAATTTCAATGGATGTGGCTTGGTCCTTTTCAAATTGCAGAAATCATAGGTCCATCTACTTTTATGTTACAAGATTTAACATGTAAAAGAGAGTCTTTGCCTATTAATGGAAAAATTCTCAAAAAATATTTTCCATAGGAGATCATTCTTCTATTTTGTATATTAGTTTCCTTTATCGTCATAAATAAAACGAGTTGTTAATGGTTACATTTGGAATTCACAAAAAAGATACAAATTCTCTTTTTTAGATGTTGTTTCTTCACCTTTACAAATAGAATTCTTTTTAGAATATTGATCTTTGTTATTCAAAGATACAGTTAAAGACTTTAGCCTAGAAATGATACTAGTTTCAACTTTGAAAACTTTGATAAAAGGCAACTTTTAGTTAAAGATTCTTGCATATCAGTTCAATGAAAGGTATCAATAACAAAACAAAGTTTCTCTGTAGAAAAATTCTTTCCAAAAGAACTCTACCATTGTCGTCCAGAGCTATCTTAAGGAAACAATGATTTCCTCCCCACTTCGGAAATTACAACGTTCAGGAAATTATCTAATAATACACTTAACTTAAAGAGTAAGAGGTCTCATCACGAGCCGACTTATCATGATCATAGATATTATAGCTTGCTGACTTTTCCAATACTACATACCACAACAGGGCAATGACTCAAGATTGTTATAAATCAAAAGGAAATGGGTCTCATCACAAGCCAGCTTGTTCTGCAAAGTTATAAATCAAGTGAATCATAAATTGGCTACCAAAACAAGACATTGTTCTTTAAGAAGAAAAATAAAAATAAAAGCAATAAGTGTGAATGTGGATTTCTCTTTGAAAATTGTATATTTCTCTAAGTAGGATACAGGATCATTTCTAGGTAACAGGTAACCCTGTTGGGGCTATAAACGCTTGCTGGCAGCATTGGCTCTACCTACAACAAATGAGTATATTTTAAGTTGATTTACAGAGAAGCCTTTGTTTTTATCTTTATGAACTAAGTAATGACTGATGTAAATACAAGGACTAGCTTGAGGAAGTGAATAATCAAAGTTGAATATAGAGGAAATGAAATATCATTTATAGATTAAAGCATAATGTACTTTGTCTTTTCATAATAAAGTTTGATTTTCTGGAAAAATTTATGTTTTGAAAAGTTTAGAAAATTCAAAAGAAAAGCAGAGATAACTGGTTCTTCCAAGTGAATTGCCAATTGTTGTGGCCAGCAACAACCCCCCTTTTTATTTAAGTATTAGTAATAATACTAAATATGAGGGGACCCTTAGTTGAAAAATCCAAAAAATTAATTAGTGCTTGTTTCCTTTCTCAAATAAAACTTACTATCATAACTTATGGAAATTCCTTAGGAAATCATTAAATACACTCAAGTTTATGATAAATTAGAATAAAATCTTTTCTTTGAAGAAAATAT
>JAXQQM020090913.1:0-36515 GCA_034641835.2 Pinus albicaulis
TCAATACCCTGCTAAATCAATTTTGATGGATATAGTAGTAGCAGATATTCCTCCAAAATATGGTATGCTATTGTCTAGATCATGGGGTGAAAAACTCGGAGGATCTCTTCAATTAGATATGTCATATGCTACTATTTCAGTATTCGGCCAACCTAAGAGACTATACAGAGAAACCTTGATGAAATATGTTGTCAGTAGTCAGGAGAAACATGAAAATTTCCCTATCTACTCAGTACACTCTGATATGGACTCATTTATTCTCTATAATGCTGAAACTGATTTTCCCACTGAACTAGAAGCACCAGCATCAGAACCAAAAGAAATTGCAAGTCATAAATCTAGTGTTCAAATCCAGGAAATTTCGGAAGAAAAGGAAACATCAGATACTCAGGAAATACCAGAAGAAACTAAAAAACCAGATCTCCCTGTTAAGAAAGTTCCTGAAACACCTGATGAAAATTATGAACATGAAATTCTTTGGCATTTAGAATTTGATGGTTACGTTAATAAGTTAAGAGAAGGAGCTGGAATTTGGATACACAACCTTGAAAATGATCATGCTGAAGGCCATGCTTACAGATTGAACTTTAAATGCACTAATAATATGGCAGAGTATGAAGCTATTTTGTTAGGGCTTAAACTTGTCAAAAAAATAGGAGCAATTAAAGTATCTGTTATAGGAGATTCTGATTTAATCATTCAACAGATCAAAGGTGAGTTTTTGACAAAAGATCCCAGACTAAGAGAATATAGAGGAATAGTTGTAGAGATTCTTAATACCTTTCTACAGGCTCAGCTTGCAAAAATCCCCAGAAAACAAAATTTGCATGCTCATAGTCTCGCAATGTTTGCTAGCACTTGTAAATTACCATTTGAACCTAATCATCAGTTCACAGCTGAGATTAGACATAGACCAGCCATACCAAACAATCTTAAGAATTGGAAAGTGTTTGCAAATGACAATCAGATTAACAATTTTCTAACTTTAGAGAATGAATTTTCTAACAATAGCATGGATGAAGATACAATCATTGAATCTGATGAAATAACTGAACAAGAAACAAAAATTTCAGAAGAGAGTGCAATTCAAATGCTCCATCCAACGAAATTCACCAAAAAATACATGCAGTACCTTAAACAACTGGAGGTTGATGAAATTATAGAAGATGAATTCGAGATCATTAATCTGAAAGATAATAATCTACCTAAAGGATTGACTCCTCTAGAAGATCTTTTTGACTCTAATGACATTCCACTGAAACCTAAAATGGAACCACTGAAAGCTGATATTGAGGAATACAATCTGGGGACTGAAGAAAAACCTAAAATAATAAAGTTATCAAAATCTTTGCCTCCCGATCAAAAACAAAAATATGTTGAATTATTAACAAAATTCTAGGATGTCTTTGCCTGGAGTTATGAAGACCTAAAATCATATGATACATCTATAATTCAACATACAATACCTTTAAAATTAGATCAGAAACCATTTAAGCAAAAATTGAGAAGAATCAACCCTGTATTGTTGCCTTCAATTGAAAAAGAAATCAAACGAATATACGAAGCAGAGATAATTGCTCCAATTAGATTTTCAGAGTGGGTGTCTAACTTGGTCCCTACTAGGAAGAAAATTGGAGAGATTAGACTATGTGTTGATTTAAGAAATCTAAATAAGGTTTCTTTGAAGGATAATTATCCTTTGCCCAAAATGGATCACATTTTGCAAAAGGTAGTAGGTGCTTCAAGGATTTCTCTTTTGGATGGGTTCTCAGGATACAACCAGATTCTGGTTCATCCTGATGACCAAGATAAAACAGCTTTTACAACACCATGGGGTACTTTTAAATATGTTAAAATTCCATTTGGACTCAAAAATGCTGGAGCAACCTTCCAAAGGGCAATGGACATTGCATTTGCAAAAGAAATTCATGACTTTCTTGTTATATATCTGGATGATTTAACTGTTTTTTCCAAATCAGATCAGCAACATTTGGACCATCTCAGACAAGTATTCATCAAATGCAGAAAGTATGGTATCTCTTTGAATCCAAAAAATTCATTGTTTGGTCTTGAAGAAGGTAAAATCCTAGGCCATATCATCTCAAAAGATGGCATTAGAATTTATCCTGAAAGAATACAAGCCATATTGCAGATACCTCATCCAAGAAATGTTAAAGAACTTCAAGATTTCATAGGAAAAATCAATTTTTTGAGGAGATTCATTTCTAGTTTAGCTGAATTAATTAGATTTCTAACTAACATGTTAAGAAAGGATTCGAGTATTAAATGGACAGTAGAAGCCAAGCAATCATATGAAGATATTAAAATGGCTTTGACTATTACACCAGTTCTTACCAGTCCACAATTTGATAGAGACTTTATTATTTTTTCATTTGCATCAAAACATATTGTAGCAGCTGTTTTATTACAAAAGGATGATCAAGGATGTGAAAAACCTATAGCCTTTTTTAGTAAAGCATTGAGGGATGCATCATTAAAATACAATATCATGGAAAAACAAGCTTTTGCACTTGTAAAAGCTATTAAAGATTTTAGAATCTATATATTGTATTCTCATGTGATAGCTTATGTACCAAATGTTGTTGTCAAAGACATCTTAACTCAAGATGGAATTGAGGGCAAAAGAGGTAAATGGATTGCTACCATATTAGAATATGATATTGAGATAAAACCTACAAAACTGATAAAAGGACAGGGATTGGCTCAACTCATGACAGAAACAAATTGCCAAGCCCTGGATATTAATGAACTGGATGAAAATCAGGAGATGGCGACTCCACAAATCAACCAGGCCTTTTTAGATTCACCTTGGTATGCTGATATAATTTATGTTTTGTTAAACCTGCAAGCTCCTCCAGGGTTATCCAGAAAAAAGAAAAGGTTTTTAAAGATGACATCCTTAAAGTATTGTATTTTAGATAATGTTCTCTTTTGGAAAAATCATGATGGTATTCTGTTAAATTTTTTATTAAAAGATGAAGTTGATAAGGCTCTCAATGAATTCCATGCAGGAGACTCTGGTGGACACCTTTACTGGAAATCAACAACAGATAAGATCCTAAGGGCTGGATTTTACTAGCCAACCTTGTTTTCTGATGTAAAGAAATTTGTAACTACTTGCCATAAATGTCAAATTTTTGAAGGCAAGAGAAAATTATTGCCTTTACCCTTGAAACCAATTTCCACCGAAAAACCCTTCCAACAATGGGGCCTGGATTTCATTGGAGAAATCCATCCTCCTTCTTCTGGCCAACACAAATGGATCCTCACTGCCACAGATTATTTTACTAAATGGATTGAAGCAATCCCATCCAGACAAGCCAATGATTCTGCAATCATAGGATTCTTACAAACCAATATACTATCAAGATTTGGTTATCCTGAGAAAATCATAACTGATAACGCCGCTGCTTTCAAATAAAAAAAGATGATAAGTTTTTGTAATAAGTATCATATCACTTTAAGCCATTCAACAGCCTATTACCCTCAGGGTAATGGACTGGCTAAATCTTCCAACAAAATTCTCATTAATATCATTAAGAAAATGTTGGAAGAAAACAAGAAAAATTGGCATAAGAAACTTACAAATGCACTGTGGGCAAACAGACTCACCACTAAAAAATCAATTGCGACCAGTCCTTATGAGTTAGTTTATGGTATTGAGGCAGTATTTCCATCATATTTAGGAGTTCCTGTAATGAATTTACTTCAAGAAGCTCAAGTTGAAACAAATGATATTCAGAGAAGAATAAATCAGACCATCAATTTGCAGTAGACTAGAGAAGAAGTTTATCAAAGATCCCAAATTTTACAGGAGAAACTAAAGAAAATCTTTGACAAAAGGACCAAGGCAGAGGATTTCCAATTGGAAGATAAAGTTTTGAGATGGGATTCCATAAGAGAGGATAAGGGAAAACATGGGAAGTTTGACTTCTTATGGAAAGGACCTTACGTCATTCATGCTTTACAGGGAAATAATACATATTTTCTGAAAAATTTGGATGGTTCAGAAACTGAGGAAGGACCAGTAAATGGTCGAATGTTAAAGCATTACTTTGATCCTATATATTAGAATTTTATTATTTTTGACATGTACATACTATATCCTTTGTAATGTATCAGTTTTTATTGGATGGTAACTTGCTGGAGTTGAAGCCCGAAGAGAAGGCCCTAAGCTTCAGAAGTTTCACTATCATACATACAATAAAGCAACAAGAAGAAGAAGATTTCATGGTTCAGTTAAAGGCATTTTGAGTCATCTGACCTGTTGTTCTTGACTTTTCACCAGGAAAAGCCATCCCCAAGTGGATCCAGTGTTAGACTCCTATACCAATAGGTGTCATATTTCATGATTGACTTGATGAGCTATGCAATATGTTCATACCTTTTCTTGTGGCAAAGGTTTTCCATATTCTCAAAAAATCAAAAAATCAAAAAAATTAAAAAATGTAAAGAGGGTATACCCTAAAAGAAAAATCAAAGGGTGAAAAAAATAAAAATTGGCCAAAAAAAAAGTGAAAGAAAATGAACCCCACCAAAAGAAAGGCCAAGGAAAGTGTGCAAGTCTAAATGCCACTACTTTTTGCTCTGATGTAATAATCAAATTGTGTGCAACTTGTATCCTATGCCACAATTTATGAATAGTCAAACAGTTTAAGCTTGGCTAGTTCATCTTTCAATTCATGTTTTAGAGATAGAGAATAAAATCTGACCAAACTGTTTAATCTTAGCAGATAAGTAGATAGGTAGAGTGAATAAAAGGAGCTCAACAGTTTAATTTGAGCCCTTGGATGTAATAAGGTTATAATTAGGTATATTTTCATATGTAAAAGAAAAGTGTGATAAGGGTTTTCCAGTCTAAGTGCACCCTAATAAAGAAGAAAAATGGTAGAGTAAAGTGGGTAGGGTAGGTAGATGGTGTTGCTAAATTACATGTGATGAATGATGGCTTTAGATGGTTAAATTTTTAACTTTCATCACAAGTGCAAAGGTAGATAATACACTGGAAGAATTTCCAGTAAGACAAAGTTGAATTATTAACTTCCCTTCTCATTTTTCCTAAACATTTCACTAATTTCCCCTAAGTATTAAGGTATTTGAAAATTAGAGGGGCTCAAGGCATTTCCTTGACTTTTGGAGGGACCGGACCCTCGACCCAATAATTGGAAAAACCTAAGTACTTAAAAACATTCATCATGACATTCATTCACCTCTAAAAAATCTTTTCCTAAAGTAAAATCCCATTTTACTTAGGAACATCATGCAATATTCCATAAAAACCCTTTTTCATGCAAGCATAAGTTAAATACATTATTCTAATGTTTTACACTTAGCGCTTTAGCTCATTTGTCATATTAATTTCTAATTTATTATTTAAATCCCTATGAGAATAACCTTCTCCTATTATATATAACTCCTTCTTTATAAAATACCCAAAAACCCATTTATTATAATTTTAGTCAAAGTATTTAATCCCCATATGTTCAAATAAAACACCCCCATTATACTCCCTTTGACTAAAATATATCTTTAATATTAATCACGCCCCCTATGGTAATTATATTAATCCGATTTAATTACCATATAATAAAAAATATATGAAAAAACCTTTAAACACATTTTATATGTGTTTAAAACAAAAAATAAACCAAAATTTAGTTTAAACCAAATTTCAAAATAACCCATCTCTTTGTATATTTTCCCCTTGCCCGACTCCCTAGCCTAAGTTTAAAACCCTTACCTGAGTTAAAATCCCGATATATATCTTATACCCCAATTCTTAACTCTGGTAAAAATCCTTTGGAAATCCTTCCCGATCACTTTTCCGCATTTAAAAAAGGAATTAATTAATCCTCACGATTAATTAATAGCCTAACTCACCAATCAAATTCTCCCTGATACGATTAATTTATGTTTAACTGCGTCGGGCCCACCATATTAAAACCCCGTCATCTCCCTTTCCCGACAGCTATTCGATCGATCGATCTCATATCTACGGTTGATATCAATGTCACTAGACATCCTCATCCAAACAATAACGCGCGATGACCCGGCGGTTTTCCAAATAGTACCGCGCCACGCGTCGTTCGTTGTATGGAATCGCTCGCCCTCCGCTTGAAACCACCTTTCCCCAAAAGCGGTGCGATGGAAACCGCTTACCGCCTAGCCTTTGTGATGGATCTACCGTACTTGCTGACGTCATCAATCGAAAACCCGCCAACCTTTTGACTTTGCTAATAAAACAAACAAACCATGTCATTTTCATCATCCCGAGCAACCAATTTCGAATTTAACTATCAAAGTGTGCCAACTGCTACCTCGCTGAAGAAATTTGCAGTCAAGTAATCCAAGGTTTATCCGCCATAGCGAGCACCTGTTTAACCACTGTTCATTTCCCGTAAACATGTATTTACTCCAATTTCCCGCTGAACTCTATAAAAAAATCCTGGTTTTGGTTTCAATTCCACACTGAAGACTGAAAAGAAGTTCAATTCGATCTTTTTTATTCGTAGAACTACAATTTTTGTCCCTGTTTTTTACAAAAACCCTGAATTCATTTCTGAATCCACAAGAACCAGAAATGGAGGTTCCCGTAGCTCTAAATGTCACACCCTTGAATGCACCTCACAGAGACTTATATTATTTGCCATTAGTTGACAGAGATTTTCAAATTAAGGACCTGGTTCTCAGTGAAAGTCCTCTTATGATTTTTTTCTACTGCAGAGACAATTACTTGAAAGGTTCTGATATTTTTGGATTATGGGAATCTAATATTCCCATGTACCTTCTTCCCTCAGTTTACATTTTCCCTGAGATAATCCAATATTGTCATGCAAACTATGATCCCAATCTAAGAGTAGTTTTGTCCCTAAGTCAGACTATCCTTTTTCTCATAACTGCTCAGTCTATTAACGATATGTTGCAATTTCAACCTGATCAAGCCCTCACTCCCTTGTCCATGGGAGAATTACTTGAGAAATCTACCAAATTATCCCACGAAGAGTTGAGTCGTCTTTGCCAGACCTTCATGTTGCCAGAACATCAGCCCAAGGGCCCTCCCCTTTATGGGTATACTTTTTTCACTAATGAGGGTAGACTTATTCTGAACATGATATCCTTTATAATGGGTTTTAATACTAGTGAATATGTTGACCAATTAACCCTAGTATTGTTGTTTATTTTCACCCCTAGACAGCCCCCTGCTGTCAAGTATGACTTTGCATCCTACATTGCAGACAAAATCCATGATCAGTTCATGAGACTAGAGAACGAGAGAGTGTTCAATTATTATTTTATTACTTATCATCTCATGCTTTATTACCAATAAGAAAGTTTCCCTTTTCATGTTAAAAAGCTTGATGCTAAAGGAAATCCTAGGTCTGTGATCTTTTGGTCTGCCATCACTCATAATTCTCTTGATTCTCCTTATTCCTATAATGAGTTTATTGATCTTTTTGTACACCCAGCAACCACCTTGTTGACAGGAGTCTCTCCTCCTAGGCTCAGTAATGAAATCAAGAAAATTCTTCAGCTCTCAAAACAATACCGGATAGGTGACTGGTACCTATACCAGAAGCACACAGAAATCAGAGTTTATGGGTGTGAGTTATGCCCATTCAAGTTGCCCAAGTATGTCCCAATGAGACTCTTTGCATTAGAGTATTTCAGGTAGATGATCAACTCAGATATAGTATATTTTTGTAATGCAAAGAAAAAGGCTCAACTCAGGATTAAAAGCCAGCTAGGTCCCTTTGTCTGTAACTCTAGAGATGCTGGTAAGGAAGCTGAAAAGATGTTAGCAGATGATCTTAAATTACAAAAAAGTTTCTATTGGGTACCTTATGACCCAAATAGCTTTATTTGTGACAGAAGAATGAAAAATAAACTATCACCATACATTCATCAAAGAATCCCATAAATTGAACAGTATGCCAATATGGATGAATGGATGGAAGGAACATTGGTAGAACATGATAGTGAGCAGGTCAATGTTGAAAATGTAATGAAAGACCTTGAAAAGATAATTGACCTAGACTCTTTTGGACAGGTACAGATACCAAGTATTGGTCCTTCTTCTGCTGGGATTCTCAACAAAATCTACAGGAAATCAATGCATTGGCTACAGTGTCATCTAAAGGAAAGGAGAAAGAGGTTGATATACAGGTTACAGAAAAATTTACAATGACAGAACAGCCTCAGAATTCTAAAGAACAGAGTCAAGTACAGGTTTCCCCTACTCAGACCAATGTAGCAGAAGTATCAATCTTATAGACTCCTCTGAATGTAGAAAAGGGCAAAAAGAGAGATGCTAAAGCAGCTACTCCCATCGGTGGATCTTCTGAACAACAAGATGCGAAAAGATAAAAATTGAACCCTCTTCCAGAAGTGGAATCTGTTCATGAAATTCTTGATAGTCAAGGGGAAGAACAATTGGGTAGTCAGCAAACAGGTGCAAACAGTGGGACATCCACTACTTTATAGAAAAAAGAGCTGCAAAGGCAGCAAAGTGTAGAAGTGTCATCTTTCAAACCACCATTGAAAGATGCTTGGGAAATTAAAAGAACATTCATAAATATCAAGCCTAGGAATGATCCTCTCAGACTCCAAGTTTACAATCAATGTTTGAAAATGGCTCCTAAGAATCAGCAAAGGTTGATGTCAGCTTATGACATTCAACAGGGAAAAATGCTAATGAGTCACTTCAAACCTAAAGTGTAGCAACCTCAGACAGCTGCAGATTACATCAGGACCAATTTTGAAGTATTAGCAAAGGATATTCATCCTTTAGATCAAATTGAGCTACATAAACAGACAGGTGAGATGATTTATTCTACTCTGACGGATAAATCAATGATGACTCAAAAATTGCAGGATTCTTTAGAGAATACAAATGCTCAATTAAGCCTTGAAAAAGCCTCTTCTCAGGCTAAAGACAACAGGATTAAGACTTTGGAGGAAATTATCATTGGATTGGGACATAATCCCAAAGATGTTAAGGGAATAGAAGCATTAATCAAGAAAAAAGATGATGATATTGCAGCTTTGAGAAAACAACTAAAGCTACCAGCCTCAAGACATCCTCAGACTGCTGAAATTATAAAGCAAAATTCTGAAGAAGAATTAATGGACTTTCTCTTAAAACTGAATGAGCAACTTAATGAGACAGAGAAAGAGCTTGAAAAAGCATTAAAAGATAAGCAACCTAGTGTCCCAACATTTACAGCAGAAGTAATTGCAGGTACTACTACAACAGGTCAGCCAACAGGATTGTCACAGGTACATACTTCCAATTTAAATCCAAAAGAATTAACAAAGTCAATGGAGGAATTGAAACTCCAAGTAACTGAGCTAGAGAGAACAAAGTTGCAACTTTCTTCTTTGGAATAGAAATATTATCTCTTGAAAATGAGTGTTGCAGATAAAACAAGAGAGGTCAACAGATTAGAAAAGTTGGTCCATAAATTAGAAAAGGATATCACATTGGAGAAGCCTTTAAAGGAAATAAATGAAATTCTTTGGGACAACATCATCCAATCAATAAAATATGTCTGGCCCTCAATTCAAATAATGCAGGAACAGAATGATTTACTCAAATTGGCTATAGAAGAAGTCCTAAGAGCAAGAGAAGAATTGGAAAACAGGCCTGATGAAGCCAATGAACTCATCCATTTTATAAATACTCAGAACAAGTAGCAACTTGAAGAATTTGGCATTCAAGACAGGACATGCACAATTTTGGAAATAAAGAGAGTTTTTACCAAAAGAACTCTGATGCAGAATTTGGAACGAAGATGTTCTGACATGCAAGAAGAAATCACTGCCTTCAGAAAAAGATTTGATATTTTGTTGAATAAAGGATTTCCCAGTCCTTTAGTTTCAGAAGATAAATGGATGGACCTTGAAAGTTATGTTGAGAAATTGGACAAGTATGCTGACACTCAAGCCAGTGCCTCAACTAGTTCATCAACAACAGCATTGCCTACAGGAAAAAATCTTCATTATAGATTAGAAAATTTGTTTTATCTTGAGCATGCAGTAAAGAATTTGTTCCCTGCTCAAACTAATTTCTTTAGGTATACAGAGACTGATGAAACTCTCAGAAAACTGCAAAGGACCAGGATTCTGAAAGAAAAATGGTGGGAAGACCTGTTAGAACTTTTGTAAAAATTATCCTTACATTTATTTTTGATTATGTACTACAGTTAGTCATGATAAAGAAGGATAAAAAAATGAATAAAGGTAAAAGTGTAACAAAGCAGTTAAAGAGTATCAGTGAAACGAAACAACCAGCATAGAATTACTGAAGAGGACAACAATAAGCCAAAATATAGGGCCTGCCTCTAGCACATTCTCAAAGCAAGGAAACAACACAACATCAGTTATCATTTTTCCTTATCTATGAGACCATCTGTCATCCTAGATTATATCTCAATTTGTGATGAGATATTTTGTATAATTTTGTTGTATAAATACTCCATTAATTGGAGTAGTAAGGGTGGATTCATATACTTTTCTGTAATATTGACTTTTTCGGAATAAATTGCTGTTGGAGAATTTTTTTGTGGCTAGCCGGATGATGAATTGATGCGAAAGACTTTTTACAGGATTCATGTGTCAGACTAAGGATCAATAAGTCATCTTTCTCTTGTGTTTTAAAGTCTTTATATCTATTTATTATGTCACTGTGTTTCATTTCTAAATGATTAATGAAAAGGAGTAAATCAGAAAGTACTTAAGTGTAATCTAATTTTAATCATTTTTATTCTAAATGTTTTCTTCTAAATTGGTTTAAGCAAGGAATTCTTAATTGCTCCTATTTTTCTAGTTTAAGCATTTTGGTTATTTAATAAAGAATACTTAATTGCTCTTTGTTAATAATCACCCAATTTTCCCTCTTATGAATGTGTTGAAAGATTCTTAATTGCCTTTCATCCATTTAAATCCATCTCATTCACTCTAAAGATCTATAATTGTTCTCTGTTTGATTATCTTGCCCTGTAAAACCATCTTTTGTCTAGAAACTTAATCCAGTGAAGCCATATTTTTGACTCCATAGCCCAATGGCCTGAACTACTCAATCTTGCCCTCAGCTATCGAATTCCACCACCCAAATTAAAAAAAAACCCCTGAACTTTCATAACTAGCCTAATATCTTAGAAAACAAAGCTAAATTTTACAGAGAGAGCCCTCTCTGGGTACAGATTGGCTAGATTCTGTACCTAAAAGATTGGTTTGTGGTTACCTCGGACCCCTTTCCTCTTTCAACAACTTCAAGGAAAATCTGAGTGATAACATATTGGAAAGGTAAAAGTGGGACCGAGGTGAGGTGAATCATAAGATGAGATTCATCCATCTTCACTGTGGAGCCTTGAAATTCATGCAAAAAATATCTACTCGACTTCCAATGGGAAAACATTTGTCAGTTTATATCGCTGGTAGTGTTAATGACTCCTACCAATAGGTGTCATATTTCTTATTTGACTTGATGAGCAATCATAATATGTTCATACATTTTCTTGTTGCAAAAGGTTTTCATATTTTTCAAAAAATAAAAAAATTAAAAATGTAAGAGGGTATACCCTAAAAGAAAAATCAAAGGGTGAAAAGAATAAAAATGGCCAAAAAAGTAAAATAAAATGAACCCCACCAAAAGAAAGGCCAAGGAAAGTGTGCAAGTCTAAATGCCACTACTTTTTGCTCTTTTGTAATAAATAAAATTTTGTGCAACTTGTATTTTATGCCACAATTTATGAACAGTCAAACAGTTTAAGCTTCACTAGTTCATCTTTCAATTTTATGCTTTAGAGATAGAGAATAAAATCTGACCAAACTATTTAATCTTGGCATATAAGTAGATAGGTAGAGTAAATAAAAGGAGCTCAACAATTTAATCTGAGCCCTTGAATGTAATAAGGTTAAAATTAGATAGATTTCCATATGTAAAAGAAAAAGTGTGATAAGGGTTTGCCAGTTTAAGTGCACCCTAATAAAAAAGAAAAAATGGTAGGGTAAATTAGGTAGGGTAGGTAGATGTTGTCGTAGAATTACATGTGATGGATGATGACCCTAGATGTGTTAAATCTTTTACTTTCATTACAAGTGAAAATGCAGACAATACACTAGAAAAATTTCAAGAAAAGAAAAGTCAGATTATTAACTTCCCTTCTCATTTTTCCCTAAAAATTTCACTAATTTCTCCTAAGTACTAAGGTATTTAAAGATTAGAGGGGCTCAAGGCATTTCCTTGACTTTTGGAGGGACCGGACCCTCGGCCCAATAATTGGAGAAACCTAAGTTCTTAAAATCATTCATCATAACATTCATTCACCTCTAAGAAAGCTTTTCCTAAGTAAAATCCCATTTTACTTAGAGAAATCATACAATATTTCACAAAAACCCTATTCATGCAAGCATAAGTTAAATACATTAAACCAATGTTTTTTACTTAGTGCTTCCGTTCATTTTTTCATATTAATTTTTAATTTTATTATTTAAATCCCCATATCAAATTCGCCCTTTTCCGGTATTATTTTAATAAAATTCTCAAATAATTATTATCCCGCACCTTTTGGTTGAAAAATAACCATATTAATTTGTGAATTATGATTTATTAGTTAAATTTTTGATTAATCAACAAGCGTGTCCTCCCGCCATATAAAAGGGATTAATTAATCCTCATGATTAATTAATAACATATCCTTTGTTAGACTCCTATACCAATAGGTGTCATTTTTCATGATTGTCTTGATTAAACTATGGAATATGTTCAAACCTTTTTCTTGAGCAAAAGTGTTCCATATTCTTGAAAAACCAAAAAATCAAAAAATTTAAAAAATGTAAAGAGGGTATACCCTAAAAGAAAAATCAAAGGGTAAGAAAAATAAATTGGTCAAAAAAGTGAAAGAAATGAACCCCAAACAAAAATAGACCAAGGAAAGTGTGCAAATCCAAATGCCACTACTATTTCATTTTTTGTAAATAAGTAATTGTGTGCAGCTTGTCAAACTTTTGCCACAATTTGTGAAGAGTCAAACTGTTTAAACTTGACTCATTCATTTTTCAATTTCATGTTGTAGAATAGAGAATAAATATCTGACCAAACAGTTTAATCTTGGCAGATAAGTAGATAGGTAGAGTTAATAAAAGGTGCTCAACAGTTTAATCTGAGCCCTTGGATGCAATAAGGGTAGAATTAGATAGATTGGCCATGTAAAAAGAAAAGGTTGATAAGGGTTTGCAAGTCCAAATGCACCCTAATAAAGAAGAGAAAATGGTAGTGTCAAGTAGATAGGGTAGGTAGATGGTGTTGCAAAGTTTTATATGATGAATGATGGTGCTAAATATGTTTGATCTTTTACCTTCATCACAAGTACTGAAGCAAGAAATGCACTGGAAAATTCAAAGAAAGCAAAGTCAAAATCATTAACTTCCCATATCACTTTTTCCCTAAGATTTTTACTAATTTCCCTAAAAGTGCTAAGGTGTTTGAAGATTAGAGGGGCTCAAGGCATTTCCTTGACTTTTGGAGGGACCGGACCCTCGGCCTAATGATCAAAAAGACCTAAGTACTTGAGATCATTTGTCATTATAATCATTCACTCTTTACCTTTTCCTAAGTAAAATCCTATTTTACTTAGGAAAATCATGTAAAGTTCCACAATAATCCCTCAAAATCACTTACTATTCTATGTTGAAGTGTTGAAATTAAGATAATGTGATTTACTTCAGAAATCTTCACTTTCTTAGATGTGCAAAGTATTTTGAGTTGTCCTTGTCCCTTTGTCATATTAACATTTAACTCTATTTACTAAATCCCTAGTGAAAATGCCTTATCCTAAGTATATAACTCCTTTTACATAAATATCCAAAAAACCCATCTTATTATAAAGTTTAACCAAAGTATTTATTTCCCAATTAATCATTAAAAACCCACATTATGTGCCCTTTGGTTAAAAATATCATTATATAATAGTCCCGCCCCTTATGGTAATTGAATTGATTTAATTTATTACCATATAATAAGAAATATCGAAAAAAACATTTAAACATATAATTTTATATGTTTGAAAGAAAAATGAATAATGCCGAAGTTTTAATTTAAACTAAAAACTTAGAAAAACCCCCATGCCATCGTGGCCCATCCACTTGGCATTTTAAAAATCCCACCCGACACTTTAACCATAGTCGAAACCCTGCCGCAACCCCAATTTTCATTAGACCATGGGATTAATTAATTATCAGAATTAATTGATAACCACTCCCTCCGCCTATCAAAAGTCTCCCGGGATGATTAATTAAACGATAATCGTTTCAAAGACCCGACGGGCCCGCACATTAAACCCCCGCTTATTCCACGTCCCTTCCATCGTTCGATCTCTCGCTACGAGATCTACGGCTAGCATTCATTCCGCTAGCCATCCAATACCCGAACAATAACCCGCGGGGGCACGATAGTTTTGAAACCGTCCTCCGACCACGTGTCATTCGCCCAATGGAATCGCTGCCGTTGCGTTTAAAACCGCCATTTCCCATAAGCGGTGCGGGGATTACCGCTTACCGCCCGACCCCTGCCACACGTCAGCCCGTACTGAAATGACGTCATTCCTCGATAAACTAAAAACCCCTTTTTTGTCTTTGGAAATAAAACAAATTTCATGTTTTTTATGTCATTTTCATTATTTGAAAGCGACTGCGCCTTCCGCTACGAAATTCAAATTTTCACTGAAATCTACTTTTCTATCCGATTTCGCTCCAGAATTCCGCCGGACCAGTGTTGGAGCATCCTCTTGCCACCACTTGATACCTGTTAAATCCCAGTTTGCCTCCAAGAACAGGTATTTATTCTATTGCGCTCCGAACTTCAAAAGAAACTCTGTTTTCCTTGTTTTTCCACTGGATTAGTGATTAAATCTTATCGCTAAGATCATTCCCTGAGGTTTAAAACTGTGAATTCTTCCCCCAAACCTGCAATTGTGCCAATTTCCCTCATTGAAACTGAAATCGCGCCCGGTCTGTGAAGAAAACCCAAGAACTTCCATTTTGAATACACAAGAACCAAAATGGAAGCTCCGGCAGCCCTGAATGTAACCCCATTGAATGCCCCCCACAGAGAGTTAGAATATTTTCCCTTAGTGGATAAAGACTTTCAAATTAAAGACTTAGTGTTTGATGAAAGCCCCCTTCTGAGTTATTGTCGCTGCAGAGACGATTATTCGAAGGGATTGGATGTCATTGGGTTGTGGGAATCCAATTTCCCGAGATATCTCATCCCCTCAGTCCTTATTTTCCCAGAAATTATCCATTACTGCCATTCTAACTATGATCCAACTCAAAGAGCAGTAATGTCCCCTGACCAGAGTGTTCTTTTCCCCATTACTCCCCAAGCTATCAATGCAATGCTACATTTTGAACCTGATCAAGAGCTAACACCTTTGTCTATGGAAGAACTGATTGAAAAGTCTAATCAATTGTCCCCAGAAAAATTGAAGTGCATTTGCCAGAATTTTATGTTGCATGAACATCAACCTAGGGGCCCTCCTCCCTATGGTTTCTCTTATTTCACTAAATTAGGAAGGCTCATCCTAAATATGATATCTTTTGTCTTGGGTTTCAATACAAGTGAATATGTTGATGAAATAACCCTGGTTTTGTTTTCTATCTTTACTCCTGGGCAACCTCCTGCAGTAAAATATGACTTTGCCTCTTTCATAGCCAATAAAATCCACGAGTAGTTCATGAGGCTAGGTAATGAGAAAGTGTTTAAATATTCCTCAGTCATTTATCACCTCATCATCTATTACCAATCAGAAAAGTTCCCTTTTCCTATTAAAAAGCTTGATGCAAAGGGAAACCCTAGATCTGTGATATTTTAGTCTGCCATAACTCACTCTTCTTATGATTCTCCCTATTCTTATGCTGAGTTCATCAATCTTTTTGTATATCCTGCAACTACTTTTTTGACAGGAATTCCTCCTCCAAGGCTCAGTAATGAGATTAAGAAGACTTTGCAGCTTTCAAGGACATATAAAGTTGGAGACTGGTATTTGTATCAAAACCATTCAGTCATCAGGATATATGGATGTGAATTGCATCCATTCAAGTTGCCAAAATATGTGCCCAGGAGACTTTTTGCCTTGGAATGTTTCAGGCAAATGAATAATTCTGATATGATTCATTTTTGTAGTGTGAAAAAGAAAGCCCAACTCAGGATCAAAAGTCAATTAGGTCCCTTCATATGCAACTCTAGGGATGCTGAGCGAGAAGCAGAAGATATACTACAAAACCATTGCAAGTTCCAAAGAAGTTTTCGTTGGGTTCCTTATGATCCATTTGGTTTTATCTGTGAAAAAAGAATGAAGAACAAGTCATCCCCTTACATTCACCTCAGGATTCCTGAAATAGAAGAATATGCTAATCAAGATGAATGGGTGGAAGAAACACTAGTTGAGGAAGAAAGTGAAGAAGACAAAATGAACAAAATTATGAAAGATCTTGAGAAGAAGTATGACCTAGAATCTTGTGGTCAAGTGCAGGTACCTCACATTGGCACTTCTTCAGCAGGAAATCTACAACAGGGATTACAGGAAGGCAGTCCATCAATTGCAGCAAAGTCAAAAGGAAAAGGAAAAGAACCTGAAATACAGGTCATTGAAACTTTTATCATGGCAGAGAAACCTCAAACCTCCAGAGCACCAGATCAATCACAAGTTTCTCCCACTCAGGTAAATCATCCTGAAGTTTCAGAATTACAAACTCCATCCAATATGGAAATAGGAAAGAAAAGGCAGGTTCCAGATACTACTCCTCCCAAAGAAACCTCAGAGCTACATCAAGCTAAAAAGCAGAAACTCAATCCACTCCCGGAAGTGGAAGTTATAGATGAGATGTTTGATGATGATAGAGAAGATAGTCAACTAACTGGTTCTGTTAGTATGACACACACAGATCAGAAAGGAAAAGCTTTGCAAAAGCAGTTGAGTATTGAAGTATCTTCTTTTAAGCCACCAAAAATAGATACAGGTGATATAAAAAGAACTTTCATTAATATAAAGGCAAAGAATGATCCATTGAGAATGATGGTATATGATCAATATCTGAAAATGGCTCCACATAATCAGGAAAGGTTAATGTCAGCATTTGACATTTCACAAGGCAAAATGGTGATGAGCCACTTCAATTCCAAGGTGCCAAAACCCATAACAGCAGCTGATTATATTAGGACCAATTTTGAGGTCCTGGCTAAAGACATTCATCCCTTGGACCAGATAGAGTTGCATAAACAAACTGGGGAAATGGTGTATTCCACTCTTACTGATAAGGCCATGGCAGCCCTAAGGCTGCAAGATTCTTTAAATAACACAAGCACCCAATTGCAAATTGAGAAGGCCTCTTCTCAGGCCAAAGATAACAGAATAAAGTCTATGGAAGACATAATCATCAGCTTGGGTCACAACCCCAAAGATATTAAAAGTATTGAGGCACTAATTAAGAAGAAAGATGATGACATAGCTGCACTGAGAAAGCAGCTGAAATTGCCAGCCTCAAGGCATCCCCAGACCCAAGAAGTTTTGAAGGGAAATTCACAGGAAGAGATAATGGAGTTGCTCTTAAAGATGACTGAGCAAATGGGTGAAACAGAGAAAGAATTGGAACAAGCTTTATAGGAAAAGGAAGCTATCATGCGGGCATCCATCACAGAAGCTACTACAACTACAGGTACCACAACAGCAAATCAACAAACAGAGCCAGCACAGGTAAACACTTCTGGTTTAAGTTCTGATGAATTGATAAAACAAATGGAAAGTTTACAACTAAGAGTCACAGAACTTCAAACCACAAAATTGCAGTTAGAAAATTTGGAGCAGAAATATGATACATCTAAGAAGACAGTTGCTGATAATACCAGGGAAATTAAAAGGTTGGAAAGATTAGTTAAGGCTTTAGAAAAATATCTTTCATTAGAAAAGCCTTTGAAGGAAATAAATGAAATTCTTTGGGGTAATATAATTGAGTTAATAAAAAGTATTTGGCCCTCTGTTCAAGCAATTTTTGAACAAAATGACTTGATTAAAGTAGCTCAGGAAGAAATAAACAGAACAAGAGATGAATTAAGGGGCAGACCTGAGCAAGCCAATCAACTTATATAGTTTTTGAACACCCGGACTAAGCAACAGCTTGCAGTATTAGGAATTGAAGACAGGACCGGCACTATTTTGGAGATAAAAAGAGTTTTCACCAAAAGAACCTTTATGCAGAATTTGGAAAGGAAGTGCTCAGATATTCTGGCAGAAATTAATGCTTTCAAAGGAAAATTTCAGGTTCTATTGGACAGTGGGTTACCCAGTCCTATGCTCTCAGAGGACCAGATAATGGACCTGGAAACCTATGTTAAGAAAATAAATATCCATGCTCAGAACGTAACTGCTTGTTCTATCAGTTTGCCAGAAGCAACGTTGCCAACAGGAAGAAATCTCTATGACAGGTTGAAGAATTAATTTCATCTTGAACATGAAATAAAGTATTTGTTCCCTAATCAGCCCACTTTTTACAAACTCACAGAGGCCGATGAAACATTGAGGAAACTTAAAAGAACCATAATAGCAGAAGATCAATGGTGGGATGATTTATTGGAAATTTTATGAAATTTATCTTCAGGTTGAGAATTTTATCTTTTTACTATCATATAAAGGATAAAAATGAAGACAGGTTAAAGAGTATCAGTTGGGCAGTTGAAAGAGTGTGGACAGTTGAAAGAGTGTCAGTGGAAATGAAGAGTATCAGGCAAGCAAAAGAATTACTCAAAGGGACATCATCGAGCCCTATTATAGCACCTGCCTCCAGCACATCCTCAAAAGGAGTAAACGGCACACCAGCAATTACTTTTTGTCTTATTTACGAGACCATTTGTCTCCTTTTTATTGTAACCTACTCATTAGTCACCCTAGATTATTGGCTAGGTTAGTGTGAGATTTTTTCAAATCATTTTTTGTATAAATAAACCCTCAAAGAGAGTGTTGAGGGTGGATTCTATTACTTTGCTGTGACATTGAGATTTTTGGAATAAAAGCATTTTGGAGAAATTTATTTGTGGCTTACTGGATGACAATTTGAAGCTCAGGACTTTTTGCAGGATTCATGTGTCGGACTGCAGTTCAATAAGTCTTTCTATCCTATGTCTTAAGTTTTATATCTGTTTATAATATCATTATGTCCATTTCTGAATAATTTACATAAAGGATTGAATCAGAATTTACTTAATTGTACTCTGATTTCAGATGTGATTATTCTTAATGTTTTCCTCTAAATTTGTTATAAGCATGAATTCTTAAATTCTCTTGCTTTGCTAATTTAAACATTCTTGATTACTATAATAAAGAATTATTCACTGCTCTTTGTTTGTAATCATTTCATTTCTTTCTTTTTGAACATGGTGAAAGATTCTTAGCTGCCTTTCATCCCTTCAAACCCATTCCATCCACTTTAAATTTCAAGGATTGTTTTCTATTTGGCTATCTTGCCCTGCAAAGCCATCTTGTGTTTAGAATAGAAATCCAGTAAAGCCATCCTTTTGACTCCATAGCCCAATGGACTGAAAATCATCAACCTTGCCCTTAGTTAGCGGATTCCACCATTCAAACAAAATCAAAACTCTTGGACTTATAACTAGCCTAAAACTTTCTAAGAACAAAACTAAATTTTAAAGAGAGAGCCCTCTCTAGATACAGATTGACTAGATTCTGTATCTGAAGGTTGGTTTGTGGTTACCTCGGGTATACTTTCCTTTTCCACAACTTTAAGGAAAACCTGAGTGATAACATAGTGGCGACTCCACTGGGGACCTGAATCATTTTTATTTGTTAATATTGTTCACTTATAAGCTATAGACAGAGTCTGAAGATCAGCCAGGTAGCCTTTGAAATTGCTTTTGCTCTGCAATTGCAAAAGTAAATAAATGCTGCTTCAGTCTATCTCTGATTTAGCTTATATACTGAACCTTAGTTTCAAAAATGTTTAATCAGACTCTCTAGTTCAATAAATCTTTGAGAAAATTTTAATCAAAAATCATTATTTCTTGAAGTATTTATAGAAGTTGTATTTATTTTTTAATTAAAACCAAAAATCCAAAAAACACATAGTCTAGGAAAACTGGCTTCAGAAAGGATTCGTCATACTAGGTCAAATCCTGATCCCAATCCACCAACGATATTTGAAAATCCAAATCTGATTCCTAGGATTCTTAGAAGACAAGGAAGTCAAGAAAGTTCTGAAAGAGGAAGTCAAGAGAGTTCTGGAAGTTCCAGACCTCTTTCTAGATCACAGTCCTGTCCTGTCAAGATAATATATTTTGACGAAATTCCTTTTGATGAACGATTTGAAACATCCTTATTTGTAAATTTTTCTGAAACCGAATTATCCAGATTAGTTCCAGATCCATTGTTTTTTGAAAATTTGCAATTCAGATTTGTTTCATATCACCTTGACAGACAATTACAAAACTCTATTCAATCTGAACAAACCTTTGAAGAAAGTTCAAACATCTCTGTAATTACCGAAGCTTCCCCAAGTTCAGTCACTTTTTCTCAAGCTCTTCAAACACCTGTTAATCCTTCTACTCCTCCATCCCCTCCTACCAGACCATCAACTCCTGTTATCCCACTATATCTTCCAATGGCCAATCGATATGCCCCTTTAAGGTTGCCCAACAACCCTGTTGCCTTGCCTCAGGATTATCAGAGTAAGATCACACCTTTTGATGGATAAGGTACTTATACAGCTCAACAACATACCAAAAGGATGACTGATTACTTTGAGTTCTATGAAATTGACACTGATGATGTCCGAATGAGAATTTTTGTTCAGAGTCTTACTGGAGAAGTTAGGACATGGTTTAGGGCCCTTGCTCCCAACAGTATTGCTGATTTACCAGCTTTATATAGGGCATTTTTGAATAGATGGGAGAAGAAGAAAGATCCTCTTCAGATCCTATCAGAATTCGAAAAATTGAGGAGAAGACCTAATGAAACAGTGCAGGATTACATAATAAGATTTAATGAAGCATATAACGCTGTTCCCTAGAACCTCAGGCCCCCACCTGACTCTGTATTGGTTAAATTTCCAGATGGTTTTGACTCTGACATAGCTTATTCACTCAGGGAAAGAGCTCCCCAAACCCTAGAGGAAATGCAAAGCATAGTGGTGAGTGTAGAAGCAAATCTGATAGAAAAACGAGCCAAAGCTAGGGCAGAAAGAAGAATGCCTCTGAATGAAGAACCTTCAGCTTTTGAAAAGAAGTTGGATGCAATTATTAAAGGTATGGAAAGATTAGGAGACAGAGTGGAGACAATTGAAAGAAAGTCTACTGGTGATAATCAAAATGTTGTGAGAAACCCAAACTTTAGGAGAAATCAGAACCAAAACATTGGGAAGAATGTCCTTGACCAAAATATCAGGCCACCTTTCCAAGAAAACTTTGTTGAAGGTTCAACTTCTGAAGAACCTACAGAAGATGTAGAAATAAACAATGTAACTGATGACAAAAATGAACCAGAAGTTTTCCTATCCCAGGATGATCAAGAGAATCACACCCTTGAAACATTCCAAACTCATTCAGGTGAAACTTTTGATTTCAAAGAAGGCTATGACACGGCAATTTATGAGGTTCATAAACAGTATAATTTGAGAAGCAGACGGATTGATGTGCCAGAGAATAGCAAACAGAAAACTGCAAAACAAAATGTCAAAGGTAAAGTCAACAACCCTCCTGTACAAAACATTCCCCTTGTACAAATTCTGTCTAGGACAAATCTTAACCCTTCAAATCCAATAATTGAAGATGTCTCTGACAACCAACCAAACAATAAACAACAATCTAATACTTTTCCTCCTGTAGGAAATGTAGAAGAAACAGTAGAAGTTAGTTCAGAAACACCTTCAAATCAAAATTTCACTCATGAAAAAGAGAAAAATGTTGAAGACCCAAAAAATAGAGAAAACACAACTGTGCAAAACACTAAAACTCAAACAGAAAAACCTTTCAATCTAGAGGCTGAAATAGGCAAACTAAAGATAGCTGTTCCTTTATCAGAATTGGCTAAACATGATGTCTATAGAAGTCAAATTAGTAAATCTCTAAACATTAACATTACTGGATTGGATGATTCAGTAAATATTCTTGATGATCAACCCAAACTCCTTTTTGGCCCCGAGGTAAATGGCAAACCAGAAAGTGGAGGAACTCCTCCATTTTATGTAAGCCTGAATGTTCATGACAAGATACTCCACAATGCTATGTTGGATTTTGGAGCATCCCACAATTTGATGCCCAAAGCCGTGATGGAAAGATTAAATCTAGACATTACCAGACCGTACAAAGATTTGTTTTCTTTTGATTCTAGTCAGGTAAAATGTTTAGGTTTGATTAAAGATTTGTGTGTTACTTTGGTGCAATATCCTGCTAAGTCTGTTTTGATGGATATAGTAGTGGCTGATATCCCCCCTAAATATGATATGTTGTTGTCTAGATCCTGGGGTGCTAAACTTGGAGGATCTATTCAACTGGACATGTCATATGCCACTATTTCAGTTTTTGGTCAACCTAAAAGACTTTACAGAGAGACATTGATGAAATATTTAGTCAGTAGCCATGAGAAGCCTGAAAAATTCCCTGTCTATTCTATACATTCTGATATGGACTCTTTTATTTTATACAATGCTGAATTGGATCTTCCCACTGAAATAGAAGCTCCAGAATTGGAAACTACAAACAAAACTACTGTGAAGATTGAAGAGATTTCTGAAAGCAAGGAAACACCAGATGATCAAGAAATATCAGAAAAAACTAAACAACTAGCTCCTATCAAGAAACATTTTAAAACAATTGATGAAGATTATGAACATGAAATTCTGTGGCATTTAGAATTTGATGGCTCAGTGAATAAATTAGGAGCAGGAGCTGGTGTTTGGTTACATAATGTTGAGAATAATCATGCTGAAGGTCATGCTTATAGGTTGAATTTCAAATGCACTAACAACATGGCAGAGTATGAAGCTCTTTTATTAGGGCTTAAACATGTCAAGAAGTTAGGAGCTATCAGAGTATCAATCATAGGAGATTCCGAGCTAATTATTCAACAAATTAAAGGAGAATGTTCAACAAAAGACATGAGATTGAAACAATACAGAGAAACAGTTGTAGAAATTCTCAACACCTTTCTACAAGCTCAACTTGCCAAGATTCCCAGGAAACAAAATTTGCATGCTCACAGTCTCGCAATGTTTGCTAGTACATGTAAATTACCTTTTGATCCTAATCATCAGTTTTTAGCTGAGATTAGACATAGGCCTGCTATACCGGACAATCTTTTGAATTGGCAAGTATTTGTAAATAATAATCAAATCAATAGTTTTTTGACACTTCAAAATGAGTTTTCTAACTGTAATATAGATGAGGACATAACAATTAGTGAATCTGATCAAGAAAAAGAACAAAAATAGATATTTCAAGAGAGAATGCAATTCATATGCTGCACCCAACCACATTCACAGAAAAAGACATGCAGGATTTGAAAAACATGGAATCTGATGAGATCATAGAAGATGAAACTGAAATCATCAATTTGAAAGACAATCATTTGCCCAAAGGTTTAACTCCTTTGGAAGATATTTTTGATTCAAATGACATTCCATTCAGACCTAAAATGGAACCTGTTAAGGCTGATATTGAAGAGTGTAACTTAGGAACCCCAGAAAATCCCAAAATGGTTAAGTTATCCAAATCTCTACCAGAAGATCAAAAGGTTAAATATGTTGAACTCTTAAAGGAATTCCAGGACGTTTTTGCCTGGAGTTATGAAGACCTTAAAGCATATGATACATCCATAATTCAACACACTATACCTTTGAAACCAGATCAGAAACCTTTTAAACAAAAGCTTAGAAGAATAAATCCTGTTTTATTACCTTCAATTGAAAAGGAAATTAAAAGGATGTTTGAAGCAGGGATTATAGCTCCTATTAGATTCTCTGAATGGGTTTCTAACCTGGTACCAACAAGAAAGAAAACTTGAGAAATTAGACTGTGTGTCAATTTAAGGAATTTGAATAAAGTTTCTTTAAAAGATAACTATCCTTTGCCTAAAATGGACCATATTCTACAAAGGGTAGTAGGATCTTCTAGGATATCTCTACTGGATGGATTTTCAGGGTATAACCAGATTCTGGTTCATCCTGATGATCAAGATCAAACAACATTTACAACACCATTGGTTATGTTTAAATATGTCAAAATGCCATTTGGACTCAAGAATGCAGGAGCTACATTTCAAAGAGCAATGGACATTGCTTTTGCTAAAGAAATACATGATTTTCTGGTAATTTATCTAGATGATTTAACAGTTTTTTCCAAAACAGATCAACAACATTTAGATCATCTAAGGCAAGTATTTATAAAATGCAGAAAATATGGGATTTCTTTAAACCCTAAAAAGTCATTGTTTGGTTTGGAAGAAGGAAAGCTCTTAGGCCATATTATTTCTAAAGATGGCATTAAGATTGATCCAGAAAGAATACAAACAATTTTGCAGATACCTCATCCCAGAAACATAAAAGAGTTGCAAGCATTCATAGGAAAGATTAATTTCTTGAGAAGATTTATTTCCAGTTTAGCTGAATTACTTAGATTGCTTACTAACATGTTGAGGAAAGATTCAAGCATTGACTGGACTGTAGAAGCCAAACAATCATTCGAAGAAATAAAAATGGCTTTAACAAGAACACCAGTTCTTACCAGTCCCAAATTTGATAGAGATTTCATTATTTTTTCATTTGCTTATGAACATACAATTGCAGCTGTTTTACTACAAAAAGATGATCAAGGGTGTGAAAAACCAATAGCATTTTTTAGTAAAGCACTTAGGGATGCATCTTTGAAATACAATATTATGGAGAAACAGGCTTTTGCATTGGTAAAAGCAATTAAAGATTTCAGAGTATATATATTATATTCTCATGTGATAGCTTATGTGCCTAATGCAGTAGTTAAAGACATCTTGACTCAAGATGGTATTGAAGGAAAAAGGGGTAAATGGATAGCTACCATATTAGAATATGATATTGAGATTAAACCAACAAAACTCATAAAAGGTCAAGGTTTCGCTCAACTCATGACAGAAACTAATTGCCAAGCCTTAGACATTAATGAACTGGATAACGAACAGGAGATGACGACTCCACAGATCAGTCAAACCTTTTTAGATTCACCCTGGTACACTGATATTATTCATGTTTTATTAAACCTGCAAGCTCCTCCAGGGTTGTCCAGAACCAAGCGAAGATTTTTGAAAATGACATCTTTGAAATATTGTATTTTAGATGGCACTCTATTTTGGAAAAATCATGAAGGAATCTTATTGAATTGTCTATTAAAAGATGAAGCTGATAAAGTTCTTAATGAATTTCATGCAGGGGATTGTGGAGGACATCTCTACTGGAAATCAACTGCAGACAAAATCTTAAGGGCTGGTTTTTACTGGTGTTGTCCTCTACAACAACCCCCCATTTCATATAATTTTTATTCATAATACCATAATATGAAATGGGACCCTTTTACTTTTTAATTGGTATCAATTTTGTATTATTTTGAAAAGGTCTGAACATGAAATAAAGAACATTACAAGAAACCTTTTCCATATACAAACCAATAATGACCTTGGGATATAAACAATTAAATCTTTTATCATTGCGATAAAGCGATCGCAAGATCGCATATCGCAATGACAGAGGAGACAGAACTTATGGAAACATTGGTTGGCACCGATGCGATAACACGCAATCGGCGATCGGCAATACATGCATACTTTAACATAGAGCCCCGGTCAATGCTCCCGATGCGATGTGATATCGCTATCGGCGATCGTAGATTCTAAGAGATGCTAACCTAAGAAAAGCGTCGTTTCTTCCCGATGCGATGCGATAAAGCCAAAGCACGAACTTCGAAAAAGCTGTTAAAACGGGGATATTACGATTAATTCGTATTAAAAGCCTTATCTTTATAATGAAGATTACGCCCAACACAACCAAAATGGCCAAACACGCTAAGCAAATCAATTTCACCAATAAACGACGTGATGGACATTTAAATGATTGACAGGTTTTTTGCGGCCATTTAATGAAATAGTAAGTCTAAATCTTTTTACGGATTGGATCCATGGCAACCTTAAGTTAATTCTTCATCACGCAATATATTTCCCCATGTTTGGTTTTCTTATCGGTTCTGCAAATTTACGCTCATTTTTTCTCTGTGCGAATTCTAGTATTTGATAGATACAAGCAAAATGGGAAAAGTCAAACTCAGCCTTACCAACTCCAGTTATAGAGCAACCATCAGCGATCGGGGAAACAAAAGAAAGGATTGATATCGCTACTACATATTCTAGCAGTCGAAGATCAACTTCTTGGCAAAGTACCTATAATTTGATAGAAGCTGAAGAACCCGAAGCAACAACAGTAGAAGCCACAGTCGATGCCACTCAGAAATCTGAAGGTACTTTAAAGGACTTAGCTGACTCTTTCCTTCATCGGATAGCAGCTCGGGAACAAATTCTCCCATACACGGATGTAGTAAGGTGGGCAATTGAGGAACTCTCAATCACAGACAGAACCTTCTGCACCAGAGATGGTAGAGTCTTCGGTTCATTCCAAGCTAATGATTTGGGGCAGATGTATCATTTGCCTGAGCCTGAGAAGAAGTACAACAAAGCATTTCTGGAGAAATTCCGAAGCGAGAACGAAACTGAATCCGAACCCATTCGAAATTGGAGGCAGAATCCGGCAAAACACAAGCATAAGTCTTGGTAAATTGACATCAGCTAAAACATTGGAACAGTCATGTTACCTAGAGCTGGAGAAAACTGGTAGATTAATCGCAGGAATTAACAGTTTGACATGGGACACCTATTGGATGTTCTTAGTCAAACCTTACAGCCAGAGAGACGCCCTCAAATGCCTCTCAGATGCAATCGGATGCATCATTCCCGAAATACAGGATGCCACCTATGATGCCCAACTCAATTCTCGCCTTAACCGACCACCAATGGTCGATGCTAGCAATTTACCCATTTCAATTAGAAATGAGCGACCTAAGTGATGGTCATGCCTTGGTACCCGGTGCCATGATGGAGATATTCAAGATCGTATGATATAATTCAGTAGGATTTTTAGAGTTTCTTAGATATTTAGATAGAATTAGTATTTATAGATACTTCATTGCATTTAGAAAAGGTAGAAAATTTCACATAGCTTAAAATGCAGTTACACTCACATTACTTAGTGTATTTTTGCATTTTCTTCGACCAATTATTCTAATTTTGACAAGGAAGCTTTTATGCAAATGTGCACTACTGTCTTTGTGTGCAAGTATTTTTGCGTTGAAAGAAGAATCTCAAATAGCGATTGATATTGAGGAAGGACTTGAAGCTCATATGGTACTATTATCAATATCAAGATCCATTTCTTTTATATAAATTTAATTTGTTTGATTACTTTTGCTATCATTGGATATGCTCTGTATGTGTTTCAATAGTATTTACGTATTCCTTCCACTATTGGATGTTTATGGTATGCTTTTCTTTCAATCATATATATGTCAATGATATAAATTGAGATAAGTGTAATAATATTTTATCAATTACTTCATTCAACTAATTGAATGAAGTAATTATTATTTAAATGAATATCTTTGTTTATTGAATAGTGTCATCTATATGCCTGTAAATGACATTGATCATCAAACGTTGCACTTAAGAATAGAAACTTCCCGGGATATTATAGTCATTTATATTTGTTGTTTATAGATTAAATACTCCATTCATTATCACTTATTATCACTCATTCACCCATTTCTATTCTTTATCGGGAAATTGGTCCCATTATATCCAGTCGGAGCCACCATCCCAAATGGAAAAGGAGCTGTTTAAGGTCCGGACCGGGTGGTTATCCCCCAGTGTTGTTGTGGTACTGAGGATCCTAACATTTTGGCAACAGAAGAGGGCCATCAGCGCAGATAACGAAACAAACCTGATATGAGCCGATACAGAGTAATTCTCCCTCCATATCACCTCGTACTTCCAAATTGCATGCGATTCTTCAGCATCCAAACAAAAAAAGAGGTATCTACTATCTGTCGTACCCACCATACTCCAGAACAATTAAGTCTTGAATCTCCTGAAGTTCAGTCTCTCATCCATAAACTTCAGAGTGTCTCGATTTCACCACAGAAATCTGAGCTATCTCAAAGCAGTGAGACTTCACAAATTCAATCTACCTCACCCTCTCACTAGACTTCAGAGTGGGAAGCTCGGTATTGAACCTACTGAATTCCCTTTACCTAAAGAAAAAGGGCAAGAAAAACCGAAGATTCGACGAGTGAAGCACTTTCCATCCACATCCTCCATACTCATCTTCCCCGGTCAAATCCAACAAATACACTCCCCTCATTACATATTGTTGTTCACAGGAACTTGCAACTTCAACATCTCAAACTTCTCACTCCTCAACATCAATTCCTTCCCAAACATCTGGAATTTCAACAACGGTATCATCCACCACTTGGTATTACAATGGCGAATCCATGGACCGGACACAGTGCGTCAATATGCACTCATTACATGCATTACAGTCTCTTTGAAAAATGGCTACCCCAAGTTTAATCCGAAGAGAAGTGGAACCCAGGTAGAGAACATATCAATAACTTCATGTTAGCGAGTTAATTTGAAGAGAATGGCAGGCAAGATGTCGTTGTTAGGCTTTTTCCTTATACATTGCAAGGATCAGCAGGACCCTGGTATTTTTCCCTGCCTTCTGATTCTATTACCAGTTGGGACATTTGCCAAGAACAGTTTCTCACTAAGTATGGAGACGATAGATCTTTAGCTACACTAATAAATGATCTCTCCAATCTTAGGATAGAGCATAGGGAACCCATTAAAGAACTTAATGCTCGTTTCAATAAACTTTTGAATAAAATCCCAACGACTTCCAAACCAAGTGAACAAATAAGAAGTGAGTGGTATATTACTGCCCTACCTGCCAATATAGCTATTTTTGTAGACAGGGCCGCAAAACCAACACTTGCTGAAAACATGAAAGAAGCACTTGCTGTGGAAAAACGTATTAATGCTCTAGAAAAGAAAGCAACGCTTGAGGAAAGAAAAACCAAAAAAGTTTCATTCAAAGAAGACTCAAAGAAGAAAATCTCGAAAGATCCATATGATATGGAAGAACTCCAAAAGGTCCTCAAGACTATGTCAAATGAAATGATTGAAATCAAGAAACAAGTAGCTGAAACTTCAACCAAAAGGCCCTTTAAGAATTATAAGAAAATTGAATCAAAACCACCAAATATCATATCTTATGCAGATTCACATCAAGAAGAAGAAGAAGAGGAAACAATCTCACTAACTGATAATGAAGAGGAAATTGTTGAATGCCATGGCATGTGGGATTTCATACAGCCCAACTCCGATACAGATAATGATGAAGAAGCTTTTCCTGTCTCTACTAGGAGTAAAGGTACTTCCGAACTTGTTTAGACAACTTCAAAGAAACGGAGTGCAGGTGCTGCTACAACAAAGGAAAAAGTACCTACAAAGAAATCACCCCCAGCAGTCCCCCAAAACCTACCTTCAACTTCAAATACTCCTCCAACATCCAAAACATTAGTAGTATCCGATTCAATGGATTACAATATTGTTGATGATATGAAGAAAACTAAGGCAAAACATTACTATGTTTGAACTTAGCAAATTAAAACATCAGCAGAAATTGCTTCTCAAAGAATTGAATGCTGTTCCCTCTTCACCTCTTCCCATTGCTAAAGCTGCAAATGATTCGGGTCAACCACCTTCTGGTATAATAGAAGCTACTGATTCAGTCCTGATTGGAGATAGATCGAATTCGCATACTCCACCCTTCCTTTTGACCTTTGAGATCTACAACAGAAACCTACACAATTGTTTGATTGACTCAGGGGCATCATCCAATATAATGCCAGCTTCAGTTTGTTCCAAGTTGAACATAGAACCCCAAAATTCTTCCATACATATTGTATAGTTAGATAGAACCAAGGTCCAGTTTTTAGGAGAGATTAACTCTGTAACTATCAGGTTAGCAGCTGATCCACGGGTAGTTCAAACTTAGGTGATATCTTCTGAATACGTATACCTGTGAATTTTATGGTTTGATTTTGAGTAGGGATTGATGCGAAGAAGCTCCATGGGTATATTTCCTAGATTGGTCTGACATGTGGTTACCCTATAAGGAAAGCCAAATCAAATAAAAATCAATCGAGAGGAACACATGACCCATACTGTAACAGATTTTGAACAGGAAAATCAACCAATTGCATTTGATAACAACATCTTGGGAAATTATTCATCAGAGTCATTTTTTGGAAATCTCACTCCCCAACCATCCCCTTTCTCAGTAAACAGTTTAACATCACAGATTGAAAACTATTCACAAACTGATAGGTCAAGATGTTTTAATGATACTGGGGAAACTGTAAATAAGATTGTGAATACTTCTTTATTTTGGTCTTTATATTTTGATGGCTCCAAATCTAACGAAGGTCCAGGAGCAGGGTGTATCTTGGTTAGCCCGCAAGGAGAAAAAACAATGATGTCCTGTAGGTTAGAATTTGAATGCACAAACAACACAGCCGAGTATGAAGCCTTAGTCCAAGGTCTATATAAAGCAATTGGCCTTAAAGTGAAATATTTGAAGGTATTCGGCGATTCTGAAATTATTGTCAAACAGGTGAGAAATACAATTCATTTTCTTTCAAATCACCTCAAGCATTATCAGTCGCTGGTACAAGAACTCACCACGCACTTTTCTGCCTTCAATATTTCTTCTATCCCTAGGTCTCAAAATTTAGTAGCAGACTTGCTAGCCAATGTTGCTTCCAGACTCATACCCTCCGAAGATTATAGCCCAGATAGATTTTCAATAGAATTACTTTTTAGGCCGGCAATTCCTGACAATGTCACTAGTGGAGAGTTTTTAATCCACGATGAAGACATTTTGAATTTTAGCTTCGAAAAGTCTATGATGACGGATCATTGAGGAAGCGAACATGATCTTCAAATGAAAAGGTAAATCCGAAGAAATTCGATTCCAAAACTGTGGTGAGCTTGAGGATCTTTATGATATTAAATACAGATTTAAACCTGTGACCAATCCAAAGCTCCAAAGCTCTACTTTAAGGTTTGAATTGATAAACCTTGGCACTGAACAAAATCCTCAAAACGTTAATCTAGGATTAGGACTTTCTGTAGAACAAAAGGAAGCATTCATTAAACTCTTAAAGAAACATAAACATGTTTTTGCTTGGAAATATGATGATCTAAAGACGTATGATACAACCATTATCCAGCATACCATTCCAATGCTTCCCAATCAGAAACCAGTTCAGCAGAAATTAAGGAAAATACATCCAAACTTAGAGAGTCAAACAAAATCAGAACTCAATAAACTCTTGAAAGCTAAGATCATTTTTCCCGTTCGACACTCAAACTGGGTCTCTAATATGGTGCCCGTCAGAAAGAAAAATGGCGAGATTAGGATTTGTATAGATTTCAGAAATCTGAATAAAGCAAGCCTTAATGATAACTTCCCATTACCTACTATGGAGCAGATACTCCAATCAGTAGCGGGCTCTGAATTAATGTCCTTTTTAGATGGTTTTTCATGATATAACCAAGTTTTGGTTCATCCTGATGACAGACTTAAAACTACATTAAGAACAAAATGGGGAACTTATGCTTATCGGAAAATGCCTTTCGGACTTATTAATGCACGAGCCACATTCCAAAGAGCAATGGATATCGCTTTCAAAGGATTGATTAATAAAACAGTAGTTGTCTATCTAGATGATATTACTGTATTTTCTAAAAAGAGATCCAATCATTTGTGTGACTTAAATCAACTTTTTCAACGCTGCAAAAGATATGGTATCTCACTCAATCCTAAAAAATCTTTCTTTGCTCTTGATCAAGGTAAGCTCCTGGGTTTTATTGTTTCCAAAGATGGTATTTATAGTGATCCTGACAGGATTAAAGAAATTTCTGAAATCCCATTTCCTCATAATAAAAAATCCATGCAGTCATTTTTAGGTCAGATCAACTTTGTCAAGAGATTTGTTCCCGATTTTTCTCACATCATTTTACCATTACAAACCATGATTAAGAAAAATTCAGTGTTTAAATGGGGATCTGGGGAAAAGGAAGCATTTGATTTAATCAAACAATCAATAATCAATGCTCCTGCTTTAAACACTCCCAATTTTTCTAATCATTTCACATTGTATACTATCGCATCTGATTCATCTTATGCAGCGGTACTCACTCAGATTAATGATCACGACTTGGAAGCACCGATTTCATTTTTTAGTTCAAATTTCCAGGGTGCAGAACTAAATTACTCCGAAGTTGAAAAACAAGCCTTTGCTGTATACAAAGCCATTAAACACTATAGGCCATTCCTTTTAAAAGCTCATACAAAGGTTATAGTTCCTTCTTCTGCAGTAAGACAATTACTGATTCAAAGGGAATTAGGTGAAAAAAGGGCCAATTGGGTTACAGCACTTCAAAGTATGACTTGGAAATCAAGCCGGCCAAAGATTGTGAGAGGTCAAGGTTTTTTGCAGGTTATTGGCAGGAGCATCCAACATTCCAGAATCAGGTGATACAGAACATATCGAAGAAATCAATCAGATAAGTATTATAGATTCTGAATCACAATATGCAGACCTGATCTTTTATTTGAAAAATGGATATGCACCTCCTAACATGTCTTACAAAAACAAAAGGGCCATTAGACTTAAGGCAAAGAATTTCACAATTATTGATGATGTGCTTTTTAGGCAAAATTATGATTCAATCTTATTAAGATGCCTAGAAAAACCTGAAGCACAAAAGGTTTTGCAGGAATTACATGATGGACCAGCAGGAGGACATTTCGGAGCTGACACAACAGCTCACAAAATTATCCACGCTGGATACTATTGGCCCACCCTGTTTAGAGATGCTCATGAATATGTGAAGAGATGCCGAAGTTGTCAAACTTCTAGCGGAAGACAAAGAAAGCCAGCTTTCCCTTTGCAACCAGTCAACATTGAACAACCATTTGAGCAATGGGGATTGGACATCATTGGAGAAATTTCTCCGCATTCTTCCAAACAACATAAGTATATCCTTACTGCTACTGATTATTTTACTAAATGGGTTGAAGCGATTCCTTTAAGGACAACAAATTCTGAGGCAATTATAGAATTCATAGACCAATTCATCATTACCAGGTTTGGTGTCCCAAATGCTCTTGTTTTTGATAATGCATCTTACTTCTCAGGCAATGCTATGTTCGATTTCGCTATTAAAATAGGGCTTAAATTGAAATACTCTGCTAATTACTATCCTCAGGGTAATGGTTTAGCAGAATCCACAAATAAAAATCTGATTAAAATCATTAAGCGGACTATCGAACAGAATCATAAAAAATGGCACAAATCCTTAATATTTGCACTATGGGCTGATAGGATAACACAAAAGGCTTCCATAGGTTCTTCTCCATTTAACCTTGTGTATGGAAAAGAAGCAGTGCTACCAACAAATCTTGTGCTTCCTTCTCTAGCCCTAGTTCAGTTTATTGAGGAAAGCCCTTCTTCTTCTATTCAACTTAGACATGATCAGATTCTAAAATTAGAAGAAGAAAGAGAAGAAGCCAAAGTTATTCATGCAAAACATCAACAAATTATTAAATCATCCTTTGATTCAATTTCATCCGGTCCAAAATAGTTTCAAGTCGGCGATTTAGTTCTGAAATGGGACAAAGCCCATGAGGACAAGGGAAAACACACCAAGTTCCAGAAAATGTGGCTTGGGCCATTTCAAATCTGTGAAAAGATAGGCCATTCGACATTCATGTTACAGCTCTAACGGAAAGAAGGATTCTCTGGAGGCTTCACATTGTGAAGCACCATCTTAAAAGAAATTCTTGATTGAGAGGTATTTCCTTTCCTTTAGTTCTAAAAGTAGGATTTAATTTTTTAGAAGGATCATTAGGAAATAAAGTTGTAAGGTATCTTCTATTTTGACCTTTGCTGTATTTAAAAGTTGCTCAACAGAAAGAACTGTTGATATTTACTTTTAAATAAATAGAAGTCTTGAACAAGATGAACAATTTCTAGGAAACTAGGTATATTTGCATTCTGAAGCCACCCTTCAATTTTTGCCAACTTTTCTTAAAAAGTTTAGAAGTATTGAAAATCATTTTATGTTTTTAAATTGGTCAACTAAAAGGTTATCAATATCAAAACAGGAACTAATCCAATTTCAGCATCTTCAACTCTTACCCTGTCATCCATTTGCTCTTAAGGAGAAAATTGTCCATCCCATTCACCAAAAGTTTATGATTACTTAGAGTGTAATTCTAGAATTTGGATATAAAAGATAAGAGGTCTTATTACAAGCCTACTTACCATGATCATAGGGAAATAGTTTAACCGACATTACCAATACTGCATACCAAAACAGGGTAATGGCTTAGAATTATAAGACAAGGGGTCTCATAACGAGCCAGCTTGTTCGGTTAGATTACTACTAGTGAATGGCATTGTCAAACAGCTGGCCACGAAACCAGGACAATGGCTTTTTATCTTAGAAAATAACAGAAAAATAAAAGGAAATACAAAATATGAAAGCATATTTTGAATTCGTTTTGTTAATCATACTCTCAAATGGATGGGATAATGGACAATAACATGGTTAAAAGGTATCCCTGTCGGAACTATGAACGTTTACTGGCAGCAGAGGCTCTACCTATGACAAACGAGTTAACCAAAAAGCTGCTTTGGAAAAGTTTTCTGTTTTATCATTATAAACCAATAAAGGCCTATTAAAAACTTAGAATGTATCGAATTTTAAACAAAGAGAAGAAATTAGCAAGAAATAGTTTCATATTATTCGGAATGCATATATACGTAGTTATATTAGAATTTTCTTTTTTGATTAAAACTCTATTTTGAAAAAGTTTAAGTATTTTCATACTTTTCAGAGATAACTGGTTCTTCCAGCGAATCGCCAATTGTTGTCCTCTACAACAACCCCCCATTTCATATAATTTTTATTCACAACACTATAATATGAAATGGGTCCCTTTTATTTTTAAAATGGTATCTTTTTTTGTATTATTCAAAAAAAGATCCGAACATGAAATAAAGAACATTATAAAAAACCTTTTTGACAAACCAATAATGGCCTTGGGATATAAATAATTAAATCTTTTATCATTGCGATAAAGCGATCGCAAGATCGCATATCGCAATGACAGAGGAGACATAACTTAAGGAACCATTGGTTTGCTCCGATGCGATAACACGCAATCGGCGATCGGCAATACAACCATGCATGCTTTAACAAGAGCCCCAGTCAATACTCCCGATGCGATGCAATATCGCTATCGAGCGTCGTAAGATTCTAGAGATGCTAAGCTTGAAGAAAAGCGCGTTTCTTCCCCGTCTGCGATGCAATAAAGCCAAAGCACAAACTTCGAAAAAGCTGTTAAAACGGGGATATTACGATTAATTCGTATTAAAATTCTTATCTTTATAATGAAGATTCACCTGCGCCCAACCGCCAAAACGGCCAAGGCACGCTTAAACAAATCATTTCAACAATAAACGACGTGATGGATATTTAAATGATTGACGGGTTTTTGCGGCCATTTGATGAAATATTAAGTTTAAAATCTTTTTCAGATTGAATCCATAGCATCATTAAGTTAATTCTTCATCACGCAATATATTTCCCCCCGTGTTTGGTTTTTACTATCAGTTCTCTACGTTACGCTCATTTTTCTCCTGTGCAGAATTCTAAGCTGATAGATACAAGCAAAATGGGGAAGAAGTCTAAGAAAACTGCAAACGCTTCCGCCTCGCCAGCCATGGGACAAGCCATCACTGATCCAGGAAATAAAAAGAAAGGGTTGATATCTGATACTACATGTTCAGGTCTCGGCAAAATTTCTTGGCAAAGTACCTATAATTTGATAGAAGCTGAAGAACCTAAAGTGACAACAGTAGAAGCCACAGTAGATACGACTAAAAAATCTGAAGGTACTTTAAAGGACTTAGCCAACTCTTTCCTTCATCGGATAGCAGCTCGGGAACAAATTCTCCCATATACGGATGTAGTAAGGTGGGCAATTGAGGAACTCCCAATGTGAGACGAAACCTTCCTCTTTTGAGATGGGAAGTCTTGATTCATTCACGGTGGAGATTTGAGGCAGATGTATCATTTGCCTGAACCTGAGAAGAAGTACAACAAAGCATTTCTGGAGAAATTCCGAAGTGAGAACGAAACTGAATCCGAACCCATTCGAAATTGGAGGCAGAATCCGGCACAACACAAGCATAAGTCTTCAGGTAAATTGACATGAGCGAA
>JAXQQM020062770.1:0-56715 GCA_034641835.2 Pinus albicaulis
AACTCGAACCGCATGCGCGCTCCGCTGCTCCATGGCCTGGGCGCACTGTAAAAGTCTGAGTTTAAATAACAACTCGTGGGCGGAATTAACAAAGCAGCTGTTGGGCGCAATGGTAAAATTTAGAAATGGTTGAGGAGAGGTCGGGGGGTCAAATCCCGCCCCTCCCAACATAACACGACATATCTTCATAAAAACCCGCATTTGTTTTTTTTTAAACCTGTCGTTCAAATTTATTACTAAGCGGAGGGGTCGGGTCCGCATTGGGCGGCCCGCCCCACAGCCCCTTGTCGGCTCCGTAGTGTATTGGCAAGTGCGGATTGGTTATTTTTATGAGTTGGGCCGCCCGTGGAGGGGGCCGGCCTCAAAGGCTGGGCAGGTTCAATCCCTGCCGGCCCATATATATATTTTGGCGTGGCTCCGTGTGGTGTGGGGACCGTGGGGGTGGCGGGGTTGACCACCCGCCCCCCAAAAATATATATGTGTCAAGCGATGGGGTGGCGGGGGTGGTGGCTCGCCACCCTTTTTTTAATATATTTTTGTTTAACACAAACAAACTGTGTGTTTTGAAAAATTCGGTTTTGGACCGAAGGAGGCAAATTAAACAAGCCAAAAATTTGCCCGGAATCTGGCCTGAGCTTGCCGGGATCTGGTGGCTGGAAAAATTCTAATTTGTGCCTTCCTTAAGGCTGTCCAGTCACCAAGTCAACCTGGAACTTTGACCGCTTATAACTTCTTCATACAGACTCAGAATTGAGTGTCGTCTGCGCCGTTGGATTCAGAATTACAAGATCTACAACTTGAACTTGGTTCAAGAGATTTTTGAACACTTATATTTTTTAGCCTTGTACTCAAGCCATTTGTACCTGTACCTGATTAATCCACATTGGCGGGATGCTCTTATTTGCGATGTGTATTTTTGAGATCCCTTGTTTGCTAGGATTGGAGGGATAATCTTATTTGCTACATGTCAGCTATGGTCATACTGATAGGAGTCTTTCTTTATGTATGAGAGTTCTGCAGTGGAACATCTCTTAAAGAAGTCAAGCCACTCCTGCGTGAGGGAAATTTTTCCTTGTATGTCATAGAGAAACATATCCATGTACATCTTCTTCTCACAACACATAATGCAGCGGCCTACACCATCTTGACAACGAGGCTCGGAGATGTAGTCCCTCCTGGACGAACTCCGTCATCAAACGATGTGTTCTTATGATTGCTGATCTTGTTCATTTATGTTCCTCTTATTTATAGCTACAATTGTTCATTTCAGTTCTTTAACATCTTAATTAAATGCAATTCTATTTATCAGCCGAATTAAAAGGTCTTGGTTAAGGGTATCAAGATTTTACCCTGGATCATTTCTAATAGGGAAGTCATATCCACAAGCTTTTTAGCTTGTCTTCATAAGAGTTTCACCTACCAAATATTTCATAGTTATATGGGTCCCTATTTTGTTTGCATATCAACGCATCGAGCCTACTTTCTTTCAAGGTATCATGGAGCCATCTTCTTCATTCTTGTGACAGGTTCCAGGTCATTAATTTTTCACATCACTTTCAACTTGATTATACTAAGCCTTCCCAATTTTCCAGCTAAACATAGCTTCCTCAAGAAAGTGATATCCCTTGACCTTCAGGTTATTTTCTTACACTGCTACCTTTCAATCCCAATATGAGTGCATCTTGAATTCACAGTTGCCAGATACCATATATTGATCATTCCTCAAAAGTCCTCTATCATCTTGTAACATTCCTGTAGGTGACATAACAATATGTTAGTGAGATAACCAACAATAAAATATCAAAGTTAATTTATCATGAAAATTTTCTTATCATCAACATCTTATTGTCCATCTCCACTTGAATCTTCCTTCATGCATCAAAGTTCCCAAAGATCAAACTTTATTACTAAGTTACCATTTGCTTTCGAAGATTGTATTTGATTTTGATCATTAGTAAACATATTATAGCGAGAAATTCTTGGCATTATATCCATTTTAGAGTAATTCAAATTCATCTACTTAAGCATCAATGAAAGATTCACTATGAATGTGACCAACCTTTCTTCCAGGATTATATGAATCCTTACCCAAAGGTTACTTTTGAACATGAACTCCTAATCTTTCACACATTCATCTAGTTATATGTATTTCAAAATGAACATGCAATTTTACCAATTGCATTCCTTCATCCTTTTGATCATATTGATTCCATACAATATGGAATATGTACTAATCCTATCATAATGCTCCTTCCAAGAGCCTTCCAAGATAATGACTCTTACAGGATCGTGATCATCTACCTTAACAAAATGACTTCCTCTAACATAATGTTAGATAATGTATGGATGAACACTTGTGCAAAATGGTTCCCAAGATTTTCATTCTTGAAGGACTAGATGATTTCGTGCAATTTCTGAAATATGCTACTAGCACATGCTCCTATCTATGATTCCATAATGATACATGCTTACTCCTTTGATGGCCTTGCTAGCATTAGTTTCTTTAGGGTCCTTATCGTTCCCTCATTCCATCATGCTTATCATTACCAAGCATAAGGAATAATTTTCTTATCAATCCTTCTCATTTTGCTTATTTTGTTATGTACCTACAACATTCACTAACAAGTACGACCAAGAAAAATACAAGTACAAGAGTATGATAATGACTTAGGGTTTCATGGTTTTCATATAGGATAATATCTTATGATTATTAAAAACAAATCCTAAATTCCTTTGATATTTCTCGTAAAAACATCAACCATAGGGTTTTGATGTCACATCCTAGATTTCAATTCCACCCTTTCTCAAGATTACCATATACTTTAGATTATCTCTTGCAAACCCTAGATAATGAAACCCAAGGTTTCAATGAGGGAAAAAATCAGTTAGGGTTAAGGTTTTTCTCTAGGGTTTTCAATTCAAGTTTCCTCTATGGTTTACAATACCTATATCCCAAAAGCCTCCAAAAATATGAGGTTTATGAACCTGTTGAAGCCTAGAAAATCTCTGCTTCAAACATTGGGGGAAAACCACCCGGTCGGGACCTTAAGACAGCTCCTTTTCCGTTTGGGATGGTGGCTCCGACTGGATTTAAAGGACCAGTTTCCTTATAACTAAGTGGATTGAATTGGATGGGTGAAAATGGGACTAAATTAACAGAAAATAAAACTACCTAATCTAAACTAAATGCTGATAAAGAAATTCTAATTTTAACCTGGGTGATTATATGTGAATACAACTTAGGATTATTTCAATCTAATAATAACCATGGAAATGTATTATTAACTAAATTGAAATGTGTAGAAACGAATAAAGATAACTCTGTTTAATAAATTAAACAGAGTTATATTAGAATATTGCATTCATCATTATATACCATTCATATATGTCTATAAATGATAATATTCCAATTATACTCAGAAATGATAATATAAAAAGGAAATATTATGAAAATCAAATATATAAATGATAGCAAATTCTTCAAATGAATACCATATAACAGAGACACTCAACAATGAACAGATAAAAATACCTCATTCATCTTGCAGACTGTCAAACGAAATGTGATACTCTGATCTAGTAACTCCGATGTAAAATTAAATCCAAAGGCACAAAAATGCAACACTTCAAAGATAATTTGAGCACAAAAATCACCAGATGTGATCTTTGTATAAATATAATAAGGAATGAAGTACAGAAATGTTAGCTCCAAATCCCAAAAATATTACAACTTCCGATCCCTCTCTAAATGCATGAGAGGGATTTAAATAATAAATTACATAACAAAATCCTAATACTACTGCTACAATCTATCAAATTACAACTGAAATGCTATTTTGAATAAAACTGATTCATTGTTTTTCTCCCTCGCTTGATGAAGCCAAATTGCAAATGTTCAACATATCTCGGAGTCTTGGTGGATGACTCATCTCAGTATGCAACTGTCCAGCATAGGTGGCATCAGAAAATTCTGGAATTAGACAATCGACAGCGTTGGATAGAAGTTTGATAGCTGTCTGTTGATTGTTTGGCTTGATCAAATGAGTCCACATACTATCCCAGGATATCGTTTGAAGTTTGCGGATTTGTTGACTTTTCCTTTTCATTTCTTCTCTCCACCTGTCTTCAGTTTCTTTTATTTTTGGCAAACTGCCAGGAACACAGTCTGAAATGAGATTAATTGAGTATAAGCTGTCATTTATGAATTGTGTGAGATTATTCATTATATTTCTGGCCCTTGATATTGCTCTATCAGCTTTCATTAATTGATGTTCCCATTCTGTAAACAAGATTTCTTTGTGTTTTTCCTCTATCCTAGGAAGATTTACTTCTTTTCCCTTTTCTGTATCCTGCCAGTTGAGAAACTCAGAAATCTTTTCATCGGCATCATCTATTTCTTGTCTAAGAGTTATGATAGTTTGGATTAAAGATGAAGTAATACCACAAAAAGGTTCTGCTTGTGACAGTTTTGAGCAAAATTCAATTAACTGTTGAGTCAATAATTTATTAGCCTCAAGGGCTTCTAATTTGAATTCATTTAACTTTGGGTAATCTTTAAACTTATCCAAAGTTGCTTGAAATTCCTTTTCTTGAATCATTTTTGCCTTTTCCTCATTTTGTAACAGACTCTGTAACTTAGAAATTTCTTCATTTAGCTGCTTTTGTTTGCCTAAAATCTTTTCATCAACCTTCTTCTTTTCTTCAGCAAGTTGTTTCTCCAATTCTTTAGACCTGAATGTCTGATCCTGTAGTTGTTGTTGCAATTGGCTGATCAGTTGCTGATTCTCCTTAGCTTGTTCTTCCAGTGAAGCTATGTGAAGATCTTTCCGAGTTATTAGTTGAGAAACTTCTACAACTTTATCCACTGTTGCAGCACTATAAGCTCCTGTATACTGGGACAATTTCGTAAGGTCTTCAAATGGATTCATTTCATTGTTCTTATAAACAATATTCATAAACTCCTCTGATGGAGTAGAAAATATACCCTGTTCTGTTTTTCTTTTCTTTCTTTGTCTTTTAATAACAGCCTTATGTTTAGGGCTGTAAAATACATCCAAAGGAGGGATCTCCTCACCTTTTAATACAATATGCCCTGTAGGATGTTCAGGAATGATTTCAACATCTTGCTCTATTTGTTCTTCACCTTTATCCTGCAATCCAAGCTGTTGAGCAAACTGATCATATTGATTTAATAGCTGAGAAGAAATATCAAGATTAGTGGAAACCATAATCTCCTTAGTTATTTCTTTTCCTTTCTCTTTATCTATGCTCTGCTTAGTGCTTTTGTCATCCGATCCATCCTTTTGATTATGCACCTCATCATTGATATTTGTGCATTTTTCTGTCATTTGAGCAGTATTTCCCTTTGGGGCATCAGGTTTGTCAATAGTGACCACTTTTTGAGTATGTACAGTCGGCTGGTTGACAGCCGATTGTGTAATGATTTTGCTGGTAGATGTTTCTACTAGCGTTTGGCCGGATGTACCTTTTGTCTTTGATTTTTGGATTTGAGTTCTCAGCTGGTCCAGAGGTACTCTCAACAATCTCTGGCTTCTAAATAAGAGAAATTTATTTATTTCCTCCTGTTGAAATTTAGACTTGACCAATTCAAAAATTCGAGGAAAATTATCTAATGAAACAAACAAATCATCGAACATATCTGGTTCATGCTCAAAACGAGCAATTGAAACTGAAGCAGTGACATCAAATGCTATCTTTTTTGGATCATATTGTCTTCCAGGAATGGTTGCAAATTTACAACCTCTTATCTTGAAAACTTCTTTTTCTGCATGCTTGAAATCATTTAGAGTGAAATGACCACAATTAAGTGGGAATTGAGGCCACATTCTCTTCTTACTGTTATTCAAAGACCTGGATATCCCTTCAATTGTCAATTGATAAGAAACTTCTTGAGCGAGAAGTTTGTCTGGAACAAAAAGCGGAAGAACATGCGGCTCCACTATACTACCAAAAACCCTGATGTAAGTAAATTTTTCCTCCCCAAACCAATCTCCGATTGCAGACAGGTCGGCTTTAGCTTTATCAGAAATCCTAGGGGGAAAGCGATTAAAAATGGTTTGGAAAACGAGAATGAGGAAGCCATGACAGATTCTATATACATTATCTTGGAAATGAATCTTCCAAAGCAATTTATGATAAATATGGATTGGAAGGGGGTTATTGGGAGTCCATTTCCATCCAAATAAGGGAAATTCGGAATTGAAACAAATAGCATCGAGAATATAGGCACAAAAGAAAAAGGGGGTAGAATTTCCAGCATCTTTTTCTTGTCTGTATTCAAGGATCCTATTGGCCATTCTATCAGAAAGAATAACAGCCCAATCCATAATGTCGGAATTCACAGCTGCTAGGATTAATGGGACCAATTGTATAGAAAACCTAGCTGAATTATCATTGCCAAATAACCTACACATCATGGCAGCTGCATAGCAATATGGAGGCAGAAGAGAATCTACAGAATACATACCGGATGCTTCATTTCGGTGCTTCTCTGGGTTTTTCCTCCATTCTTTGATAGGGTCGGATTGGACTTTGTTATTATCAGCAAAATCTTTGATAAATTCCTTGTTATACACCTTCTGTGGGTCTGGAAGGTGGTACATTACTTTCAAGTCTTCTGCTTTAAATGAGCCGAAAGGCACTCCATATGCTGAAACAAACGTTCTATCTTGTATCTTTACACTGTCGATAACCCATCGGACTACATCATAGTAAGGCATGATGCTCGCTCTGGCTGCAATTCGATGTAGAAATGAATTTGCAAGTGTTCTTTCATTGATGTCAGAGTCAGAATCCGAGCTATTCTCGTCTGGAACTGATGCCTTCTCCACTGTGACCTTGGGGTTTTCTTTTTCCAATAGGTTGTAGGCTGTGTCCCATGTCATTTTCCCAAGACCTTGGCATGATGTATCTGTGACTAGCCTTGGCTTTATGGGCTTTTCTTTTGAGACCGTAGGAGTTTCGGCAAGCTTCACTGGTAGAGCAGTCTTGTTTCTTCTTCCTCTCTTTGACATTTCTGCGTCTGCTACCACTTCCCTTTGTCTGTGAATGAAAGAACTTGTTGTTCTTTGGCTCTGCAAGACAATAAACTCTCAGTCGTGATCAACAAGCCACTCAAACGGAATGATTTATGAACTTATGGTTTTCATTTATTTGTTTCGTATATTGCGTAAATGCTCCTTTTGGGTCACACTTAAGTATTTAAAAACAAATCATAAACCATATTCATTTGATTCGTTATTGAATGCCTTCGTACCAATAAAGATTTGGCGCTTGTGATATATTAATATATTCAACAAAAATCTTCGTATGCAAAATAGATGAATCGCATCGGAAGTTTTCGAATGGCAAATGAGTATCACAATACGTTTATCCTGATTGATCGATTGCGATTGCAGATCTTTCCGATCTCTAATGGTGGGGTCTACCATATTTTTTAAACAAATGTTCGATTTTCTTTTAAAAGCGTTTATTATCAAATGCACATCGGATCGGGGAATTTCAACTAAGCGTGAAGAGTTTCTTAAAGATTGTCCCGATTAATCGATTGCGATTGACCGCATCGCATCGGAAGTTATAATTAACTGTTTTAAACTCTTAGCGATTAAAATTTTCCGATTGGACTAATCGCATCGGAAGATTTGAAATGGGCATATGAAATTTCTTTTGAAGGTTATCTCCGATTCTCCGATTGCGATTGAACTTTTAATTTTGATTTGCTTTTTTATGATAAGGCCTTGTATATTAGATCGGACCATAAGTTTTTTGAATGTTGAATCTGTTTAGTAATAATATGAAATTTTCCAAAACAATGAATTTTATTTCTAAGTGTTTTATTTCTAAAAAGAAAGGGACCCTATTTCTAAATTTTATTTCTAAAATTTAGAAAAAGGGAGGGTTGTTGTATAGTACAACAGAACCCTAGATGGAAAAAAAACTGTAGTGCATACTTTATTTAGACCTTTAATAAAAAAATATATAAATGAGTATTTACTACCTTGAGATCACAGATACTTTATTGCAACCTTACCTCATCCTTTCCTGTAAATGATTTTGTCTTCGGTTTATTTGAAGGAGACTACTTCCCAAGGATTATATCTCACTACTTTCAAGAGAGGTATTCAAATATGTCAAGACAATATGCTTTTCTCACTGTGACTTACCTCCTGCTCCTCTTGACTTATGATAGTGACATGCTACTACATAATCTTAAATTGGATGCATACCACGGTTTCGTGCTTTAAATGAACTATTGAATGACATGCCCTTGTTGATGGGATCAAGCTCACATTATCATAGTGCAACGTAGGCCCTTTGGTTAGGGATTATTACACTCCACGTCAGCCCTTATTATAGGCTCCAAATAGGCCTCTCATATAGTTCTGACCTTCCTTCCATAGCCTCCTACTTCCATACGTTGATACCTGGACTAATATCTGGTCTAGAAGTAGGCTTTTCAGAATCCTTCTTTGCTATTTAACAAAGTTAGGCTCTTCTACAATTTATTCCAACGGATTTTGGCTCATAACATAGAGAGAGTGACCACCTGTACCATGCAAAGATAGTCCCAAAAATCATCCAAATTTGTCCTTCAAGTCTCAGCCTCTAATTAGGGAACATTGTAACCATTGTTACAAATCTTCTAACTCAACTTAATTCCTTCTACAGTGATTGTGGCAAGGCTTATTTAACAAGGTTATTGTCTCTTTATTTTCTGGTCACATTATTGTAGGCTTTAAGAGGACACTTTAATTACTTGTTTAGGCCTCTTTGGCCCTTTCTAATATCCATTACAGAAGCTCAACCTTTGGACTTTATTATAGGTCTATTATAGCCCTTGACGTGATCTCATAGACCCTCTTTTATTTGTGTTATATCACTCATCCTTGCCTTTGAGGAATATTTACCCCAAACCATTCTTATATATATATATATAATGAATTGTTTTAGATGTTGAAATATTGTGTAGTTGTATATTTGATTTTAGAAGTAGGCTTTTCAGAATCCTTATTTGTTATTTAACAAAGTTAGGCTCTTCTGCAATTTATTCCAACGGATTTTGGCTCATAACATAGAGAGAGTGACCACCTGTACCATGCAAAGATAGTCCCAAAAATCATCTGAATTTATCCTTCAAGTCTCGACCTCTAATTAGGGCACATTGTAACCATTGTTACAAATCTTCTAACTCAGCTTAATTCCTTCTAAAGTGACTGTGGTAAGGCTTATTTAACAAGGTTATTTTCTCTTTATTTTCCGGTCACGTTATTGTAGGCTTTAATAGGACACTTTAATTACTTGTTTAGGCCCCTTTGGCCCTTTTTAATATCCATTACAGAAGCTCAACCTTTGGACTTTATTGCAGGTCTATTCTAGCCCTTGACGTGATCTCATAGACCCTCTTTTATTTGTGTTATATCACTCATCCTTTCCTTTGAGGAATATTTAGCCCAAACCATTCTTATATATATATATATATATATAATGAATTGTTTCAATTGTTGAAATATTGTGTAGTTGTATATTTGATTTTCAGTTTATGGTATCTTCTCGATTGAGTAGATTATAACACTTGTTGTTCAAAAAATCAAGCAACAGAACTTTCAGTTCAAATTTTGCAGAATAAAGGAACTCTATGGAGTGCAAAATATGGCTCTTATTCCCATAGAAATCAGGATTAAGATGACTGCAAAAAAGAGTTGTTCATTGTTGATTATTTATTCTTGGTGCACTCCATAGTCGAGTAACCACTTGTTTTTCTTACATAGTATAATTGATTTCAACATGCTTTATTGAGCATGCCTAGTTCTTTTATTTAATCGATGTACAAGGTAGAAATCAATGACTTAGGTTTTATACTAACCACATGCACCCAATGTTGAGAAAGCATACACGATTTTCATAATGTAAATGAAAGTCATGGCAAGCATACATGATTCTAATCATGTAAATGAAATCCATGGGTATTCTTATGTACTTACTCATTATATGAAATCCATGGGTATGCTTATGATTTTTCTCATTCTTACATTTTCAAGATGTATAAGGGTTTAAGGTAATGCATGTTTTATTTTGTGTGTTTGATTTTTGAATAGGAACAAACAAGATAATAAAAATTGAATAGAATTATAAATCCACAACAGAGTGACTTGTCCAAATGAAGGACGTAGACAACAACAATTTCATCTCCCAATGTAGATATGTTATGCCAATAATCCATTGATATAGTATGCAATTGGTTTAGCTTCACCTCAACCACTTGCCACGACAGAAACAATGTTTATCCCAATTTTACTAAGTTATTTAGAAAATAAATATAAACCAATAAAAGAACCTAAATTCACAAAGATTAATAAATAAGTAATACAATGAGATGTAGAATAATTCTAGAAGTCTACAAAAGATCAAGAGGAATGAGTGAAAATAGGGATGAAGATTTACTAAGAGATTCATGGAAGGATTTGAGGAGATAATGGAGAGATCATAAGAGATAGTTATGAATATATTGTGGAGATAGTTTAAGAGATTTTTATGGTCAACTATAGTTATATATGGGACCCTTTGTACAATAGTTTCAACACTCAAGGATTGAGGAAATAATAGAAATTTACCCTTATGATGGAATTGTGCCATAAGGTCTTGGTGTGCCTTGCTTTCCTTGAGTTTGCAAATAGTTTGATTAATGGTTTTTATTGTCACTGCACCACTCTTGATATTCATCATATAGTCACTCTATGTGAAAATAAAATAGTTTTCTTTAACAAGATATTTTATATAATCTTGTTACAAGATAAGAATGGTAACAATATTGTTTGTAAAATTGTTGCCATTATTTGTAAAATTGTTGCCTTTGCTTGCAAAACTATAAAAATTGAATATAAGACATAGAAATAGCTAGGAAAACATGAACATAATACCATATCCTCAATTGTGACCTTTATAAGAATGTGTCAGAATGAGAATTTCAATTTATAATTATAGAAACAATAAATAAATGAAAATTTCTCTAATGGTTTTGCAAATAATATTTTGGTGACATATTTGGATTATATAGACTAAAGACCATACTTGTCCATAGATAATTGAGCTAAACATGCCAGCTTGCTTCACTTGTAGCAATCGTACTTACTTCTTGCTAAGAAAATGCCACAGTTTTGAAATTTTAGCCCACACACCGTAGAGCAATTTCAGTGAGAAACAATAAAAATATCAGCACACACGAATGCTCATTTTGTAACAATGAAAGCATACATTATAAGGCATCACCGCATACAACCCCAATTGAGAACAAAACAGTGATGGCACCAAATGTAGTATTATATGCAAATCCTATAAATAATGTAAACAAAACTAGTTGTAAAATTATAACCACGAGTCCTAAAGTACATGTTTTAACTTTTTTCTTTATATAGCCATATACCTCTTACAAGATAAAAACAATGATAACTAAGTACTCATCTGTTGGGTTTATCAACAACAGATAAACATGTAAATAATATTATTTCATATGGTCTAGATTTTATTCATATTCCATTCTTTGGATTCCTTAAATTCCTACCATGTTCACAATTTGGACTATGTGTAAACGATAGAAAATATTTGTATGGGTAGGCCAAGAAGTAAAGAAATCAAACTCAAAACTTTGATCTAATATGGAGGGGGATTCCTAAATATAAAGGGGGATTCTTGAAGGAAATAAGTCTACACTCGAGGGGAGTTTTTGACAACAACTCGTTGGCTGGGAGGAATGGGCATTTCCCTTTATCATTCCCAAAGAATTTTTTGTTGATCAGATAAGTGTTATTGTTTCATAATGAAATTGTTTTATATTTTTGTTTTAAATTTTGAATAGGGTTGTTTGTCTTATGTAATCTATAAGGAATAGTTACGGATAAAACAAAAAATTATGTTTCCAAATGAATTTTGTAAGATAAATATTTATTACTACTATTGCATGTGTTGTACATGAAAAAGTATATTTGGATCATCCCAGTGCAGATGTAGTTAATCAAAATGTCGAAATTATAAAGATATAATATTGTGAACATAGTTGAACGAAACCTATATGACTGGAACATATCAAATTAAACCCTGATATAATGTGGATTGTGACCTCCTCATAATTGGTATAAGTTTTGGTAGGACAGTTCATTGATTCCCTTCTTAAATATTTTGTTTATTGCATAGAGACAGACAAATGGTTTTTAAGGTTAGGACTATAGAGACCTTGATATTATAATACATTTATATTTACCCTTACAGCTAGGTAAGAAATAACCTTTTATAAGAAAGGAAGGATATTCAACTGGTGTAGTGTCAAAAACCTACGGTGAGGTTGGAATAAGTAGAAGTTAAAACAAAAATCATAAGGGTCGAGTTTGGTAAGGAAACATTAAATTTAAATAAGAGTTTTAAGTTATGCTCTCTTTATTATTTATGACAGAGATGAATAGTGTGAAGTAACAAAATGTTAACAATGCCAATATTCAGCCCAAGACTTATATTAATAGGGAAAATTGGATAAAGGGACTCGAAATTTCCCCCGTATACAACCTCCCAAGTAAAAAAAAGAATAAATTCCAAATATTATTCATTAATTGTCCAACAAAAAGAATTCAAACCTCACAACATACGTGATTGGTACATAACTATATTGGGTAAGCAAAATTCTTGATGAGTAAGGGTTTAAGCTAGTACTCTGAACTCACATATAAAATTTAATTATATCGACAAAAAAATTATGGAATAAGTTACAGGCCTAAACTTATTAGTTACTCAAAAAAAAAAAAACCTCGTTGAATTTACTTGCAAATTATGGTATTGACTTCAACTAACAAATACTTCAAGAAAAAGGAGACTCTTATGTTGAAAATGGCACCAAGAAAGATTCTAATTTAATTTTCCCTTGAATTAAATTAGAATAAAATTGTAATTCCACATCACATGACAACTTGTATGAGTTAACCAAGTTAGTTTGACTTATTTGGTTTAGTCAATTCAAGTTGAGGGTCTAACTAGAGTCATGTAGAGTGACTTCTACAAAATAGGAACCCTGATTGAGGTTATTTTGAGTTGTAATTAATTAACTCAATTAGTCTGAGTTAAAGTAAGTTTAACTAGTTTAACTGATGGAGCAACTAGTGAGAGGTAAAAGTGTGGAACTTGAACTTGAACCACATGCATTGATCATTCATATAACTGATAAATTAGCCATAAATAACTCACGCATGTTAGATAAGAGAAAGACCCAGTTTAGATTGGAGTTCAAGGGAAGTGTACTATCAGTTTTATAATCATCCAAATTGTACAGGTGGTGCATGCAGTCAGAAGAATGCCTAGATGTATTGTGCAATTCATATTGGGAATTTTCCTAATTAATACGGGCTAATTACCCAAGGAAACAACGAAAGGAAATAGGGATGCTGGAGGGCGGGAAATTGGTTAAGTATTGGCCTAGGCTTTTCTATGAAGTAGTGAGACAAGTAGAGATAGTGCAGAGGGTTCTCTGTTTGGAGAAAAGCATTGTAATATTCTCATGTTTTCTGACTTATGCAATATACAAATAGTAGGGTTTTTTAGCTAAGGCATTCCCCAATAAATAATTACGTAATGTGTGAATAAAATTATTTATCTTTTATTCTTTATGATTTCGCGATCGTAATTGGTTTCCACAATTGGTAGAGTAGATTCAAGTCTATTTTTTTAGCATATTACAATTACCAGTTTGAATCTATGTGGATTTTTTACATCCTGTGTAATCTAGCATTTTTAGAAGTATGACGAATCCAGTTAGAAAATTAGTCTGATGGCAATAACTTGTTGAATTATGGGAGACTGAAATTTGCTGATAAATCACTTTTGCTCATTAATAATTACATATCAATATGAAGTAAGAACTATTAGAAAAAAATTGCTCATAACATCTCCAAGAGGAGTCCACGTTTATAAATAACTAAGAAAAATACAAAGTTAGCCAAATCGAGAGTAAGAGAGTATTTTATGTAAAGTCTTATTGAAAAATCCATACATCTGATAAAGAAATAAATGGTCCAAAAGAAACATTGATAGAGTAATATTAAAATAAATTTATTGTTATACAATCAAAAGCAATTGTAGGTACACACTTATTCACACCAAGGGTGGACACAATGGAACCCAAAGTTACAAGTGGGTAGTTCCCATGATTAACCATGAACGAAATATAACACATCTCACATAAAAGAAACAAAGGATGTGCATTTGGCTGCCCCTCAACCCAGAATTAATTATGATGTTCCTAACATGGAAGAGAGGAGAAGGTCTGCAACAAAGAAAGAGATCAAACTAAAACCATAAAAATCGAAATTGTAGTAGATATATGCAGATCTATGCAATAAGGGCCAAACAATCCTTACTAGGAGCTTGTTAGAAAACAAAAAATTGAATGCTAACCTGCAATAAATTAGTAGAAATAATGTAAGCATATCTTTTATAATCACATGTGAACGACCTAGAAGGAATAAGAGACCATGTTTCACCTGTAACACTATTAAAATCAACTTCTTAGACTTGGGAACATAGGTATCTTTGAAATTAAACAAGAAGGATTCACATTGACACAGAACCCAAAATGGTAAAAGAGAAATCCACATTTTACCTAGCCCATGAGTTTCTAATGCCATATGTGTGAGGGGGGGAATACTCAAGATATGACATAGGAAATTATTGGTAGAACTGATGAGAGAGTCCTCTAGATAGCAATAAAGAAGAAGCAAATTTGAATACATAGTTGAATACTAGAAAAGGCGAGGGAGTTTTGTTGAATTTACTAGTATGAAGGGAAAACCCTCACTTGGTTGTACTCTCTCTACCAAACTTCTTGACCTGCTAAAAATTATAAGTGTTAGCTACGTGGAAAAATGAAAAAAAAAAAAGGATCTATGACAACAGTTTTGAAAAAATAGGGTCAAGCGATTGATGTAATGACTCCACTTACCACAATATATATATATATATATATATATATATATATATATTGTTGTCACTGATATTAATGTACTTTGTCATATTTCGACGAACTCTTTCATTGTATTTACTTTTGTCAATTTCTTTCGCAACTTACGATTTCATGTACAAAATAATTTTCTGGGATTTATGATCCTTGACCTTCTTAACGAATTCATAATTCAGTTTCAGTAGTGACTGTCCTTGAAGACAGTTTGTCACCTCTTATTATTCTGGTATAATTTATAGTTTTCTATTTAATTATGTCCTTATCAATTTATACTATTCTCGCAAAATATGGTAACCTAACCCTTTATTTTGTACCTTAGAATGTTTAATTGTATTCTAGTCCACTTCCATCAATTATTCAATTTCCACACTATATGTCACCCTTAACATCCATAAGAGTTAACATTATTTATACTATCAAATTCCACCATTTGATACGTATACCTTTGGTTTAAGTAAAAGTGTATACCTAAACCATTACAAAGGATTTACTAATATCTCTAATGTACCATAAAGCCTTCATATAATTTCCATTTTCTATAATCCACTTATCTCCTTTTCGAATATCTGACATACTATTCCAGACTTAACAAAATGTGACTTTAGAAAGGGAAGTAGTACTATACATTTTTAATAGTTTTCCCTTTCCATCTTTAATACGAAAGGACTCCTTCATAAGGTTGTCACGTTATGTTAATAGCTTCGGGGTTTTATATATTTAAAACTTATATTACATTATCAATGTGTAACGTATTAATACACCTATCCTAAGTTGTTATGGTGATACACATTAATAGTTTGGATTAGAATTTATGATGAAGCTATCTTCTGGACAGAGGAGTTATTCGTTTATCCTTTCGAGTTTGCAATTTACTCAAGAATTTACTCAGGGTCATTAAAACGATCACATGGCTACGAAGATCTTTTCCTATCCACTGATGGTTTAGATATTTGACACGTTTACGGTCAAGATCGGTTCGTATCTCTGCCATGGTTGATTTTGAAGACCTAACCCTATTTTGAATTCTCATTTTCATTTCGGGCAATTCAGCTCTTCAGCTCTGGCTTTTCCGTCAAACCCTCGTCAATGGCTTACCATGCAGTTTATCAATTCGTAAATTTTTCCACTCAATCCATATCTATGTTGGACTTTATTACACCTTCAATCTACTGAACGACAGTCAAGGCTTCGTTATTAACTTGTTATCATCATCTTCGGGTAAATTCGTGTAAATATAATGATTTTATTACCGTTATAGAAATTTTACCTCTGTAATTTTTCTTTGTTTAGCTTCCAGTTTATTTACTTCAACTTTTATGATTCAGTCTCTACAACTAATACATTTCCAATTGGTTGCAGTGGTTCGTTTTACCTGAGATTTTCAGCCTTTCAACCTTCATTGTTTCTGGATTTCATGAGGTAATTTCCTTCTCCAAAATGAATAGGTAAGGGATTTAACCCTCGAGGCAACTTTCGTTGGTAATTATTGATTTAGTATTCCTCCCATGGTAACGACTGTAATGTTTATACATCGTTCACACTATTTTATTCCTCTTCGTTTTAAAACAATTGGAAGGCTTACTGTGATAGTTAAAATTCAGTTTGATAATTAAATTTTCTCTGATGACTTGTTTAGGTAATTACTACGGTATTTTATTCTTGTTATATAATTATATCGTTGAGGTTTTCCTCTGGAGTATAATTCTCTGCATTTCATTACGAATCCATCGTTCTTCCTCGTGGCATCATAATGCCTCTCATATATATGAGTTTCCAAGTATCTTTAACCAGTGCATTCGTAATGCTATCTGAGTTTCTCCAACATTATGGATTTGCAATGTTTCGTTATAATTAATTTCATGGTTTTCGTTGACTATGAAATTTCATTACTCAACTTTGATTTTCCCCAATTTATTCTGAAAATCCAACGCTGAGCTTGGCCCTCTTACCAGGGTATGGTATATACACTTAGTTTGAATTCGATTCTAATGACAATTTCTATGTATTGTCATTTCTTCTTCTCATTAAAGAGGTTTCATTGTTGGGTTTTCAATCGATATTATTTCCTCTCCAATGTGATTATTATAGAGAGTTTGTATATTAACCTTTTCGTACTAGAATGATAGTTAATGTATTTCTATCTTCCCTATCACTGTATTTGTATTTTCAACTAAATTACTTGTAGGAATTCTATATATTTCTTTAATTGTGACTTAACACAATTCTCATCGAATTCTTGTATTTCTGGACTGATCATTTTCCCTAAGGAAGTAGATTTACTATTTCATACAGAAACCCTTATTCCGTTGATTTACTTTGTCTCTTTATTCTCTTTTTTTATGAAGTTGACATGTCTGTTGAATTTTGGGGATTTAGTAGTTAATTTTATATAGAATTAAAATCACAGTGTTACATACTTGCATTCTATGTTAATTCGTCAACTTTAATTTGAGATCTCCGTTGAGAGTAATTTGTACAAATTTTAAGATTTTATTAATTTACACAAATTAATAAAATCATGAATTGTACAACAACAGTTTAGTCAATTACTCACAGCTTCTCAATGTTTTAATATGTTTTCTGTCAACGAGACCAAGGTACTCAATTTTCCTCTCGTCAGATTAATTTCCATTTATACTTCTATTTAATTTAATGCTTGAACTTAAGCATTTTTCTCATTTTTATCTGCAGTTTTATTGTCTCTTTTTCAATATATATATATATATATATATATATATATATATATATATATATATATATATATTGATGGATATCTATACCCATACTAAATTATATATATAAACTCTTATGTGTAGGTACTCCACTTCCCTCAGTACACAATTTCCCAGTTTAATAAATCATTCTGTCAATTTGGCCACCCATTCTGCTATTCATTGACAGTATAATTTGATTTCTTCTAAACAGGTTGGTCCGTATTGCTTTGAAGAATTCATCCTCGAGAATTCTAAACTATATTCCAATTTATAATTCTGTTGTAATTATTTAGTTAGGAACATGAACTATGTCCATAATTTATGACAAATTGTAATTGTAATTTATGTACAGAATATATCATGGGTTAAATTATTTATGTTATGACACATTGTAGTCATCATGAGAGATTTGAATTATATTTCTTTACTGCATGTACTTTATGTGGTATGACATTTTTACACTTTTGTGTTAATGCTTGGGTTGACATCAATGACAACCGCTGATCAACAATCTCCCCCTTTGGCATTGATGGCAACACAAGTACTCCCCCTGCGATCATGACACCTCTTCCTACAACATTCTCTCCCCCTTTGACATCAATGGCAAAGGGTAACTCCCCTTGAAACACAACCATCCTGCGGACTTGTACACACTTCCACTCCCGCTGACACACAATCGTCCTGCAGACCTGTACACACTTCCACTCCCACTTTATATTCTTGAAAAAGGAAAATATAATGAGAACTTGGGAGAATCCCAAGCTTTTGATGAAGATATTCAAATGCTTCACAAGGTAAAGGTTTAGTGAAGATATCAACAATTTGTTCTTTTGTACAAACATACTCAAGTTTGATATTCTTTTCAGCGACTTGTTCTCTAACAAAATGATATTTGATCGGAATGTGTTTTGTTTTTGAATGCATGATAGGATTCTTGGAGATGCTGATGGCACTAGTGTTGCCACCAGAATATGGGAATAGGCTCATTGAATTGTACTTGAAGATCTTGCAAATTTTGTTTCATCCAAAGGACTTGAGTACGACATGATGTTGCTACAATGTATTCTACTTCCGTTGTAGATCATGAGATTGAAGTTTACTTTTTGCTCAACCATGATACGAGACAACCACCTAGATAGAATGCTGCTCCACTAGTACTCTTATGATCATCAATGCTTCCTGCCCAATCTGCATCTATAAAGGCTTGAATAATGAGATTGTTACCCTTGGGATACCACAAGCCATATTCTTTTGTGCCCTTTAGATATCGAAGAATTCTTTTGACGGCAATAATATGTGATTCTTTTGGTGCTACTTGGAATCTTGCTACTTATCCAACTGCTTGCATAACATCTGGTCGGGAAGTTGTTACATATAGAAGACTACCAATCATAGATCTGTACAAACTCTGATCCACATCCTTAGATGAGTCATCTATGCTCAATTTGCAACCTGTTACCATTGGAGTAAGGACGGGTTTGCAATCTTCCATTTTGAATTTCTTGAGCATTTCCTTGATGTACTTGGCTTGACATATAAATATTCCTTTCTCTTGCTGAGATATTTAAAGCCCTAAGAAGTATGTCAGCTCACCAAGTAAAGACATCTCAAACTCACTTTGCATCTTTGTAGAAAATTTCTTACTTAGTCGATCATCATTGCTACCAAATATTATATCATCCACATATACCTCAACGATTGTTAAATTATATTTATCTATTTGTACATAAATATTGCTATCAACAATACCTTTCTTGAACCCTTGTTGATGTAGATATCCATCAAGACAAGCATACCATGCTCTGGGAGCCTGCTTGAGACCATATAGAGCCTTCTTTAACCTGCAAACATAGTCTTCTTTTTCTGATAGTAGAAAACCTTCAAGTTGTTCGATGTAAACTTCTTCTTCTAATTCTCCATTCAGAAATGCTGACTTAACATCCATTTGGTAGACTTTGATTTTTCTTGAACATGCATAGGCGAGAAACATTCAGATGGCTTCCATTCTGGCAACTGGTGCAAATGTTTTGTCGAAATCAATTCCTTCCACTTGTGCATAGCCTTTGCAAACCAATCTTGCTTTTTTTCTGGTAACCTGCCCATCTTCATTCAATTTGTTCCTGAACACCCATTTAGTCCCAATGACATTTTTATCTTTTGGTCGTGGAACTAATTCCCAGGTGTTATTCTTCTCAATTTTATCCAGTTCTTCATTCGTAGCTGCTACCCAATGATCATTCTGGTTGGTTTCCTCAAAACTACTAGGCTCAAAGGTTGCTAGAAAAGCAACGCGAGCTTGTTGTGATGAACGAAGCTGTCGACCTTCATTTATGTCACCAATGATTTGATTTGATGGATGGTTCTTTTGAATCCACTCTTTTGTTCTACTTGGAGGAGCTTCTTCTTGTTGTTCTGGTATATCTTGATGATCATTATTTACTTCTTCCTCGTTGATAGTTGCTTCTTGTTCTACAATTTTATCTGTGTCTTTTTCAGCCTCTATCTCAAGTTTCAAAGATTCTAGATCCTCATCATTACTCGCTAGAACACCATGTTCGTCAAATGTAACATTTATGCTCTCCACTATCTGTTTTCATCTTATATTATAGCATTTATAGGCCTTTCTTTTGCGTGAGTAACCACCTTCATCAACACGTGATTCAAACTTACCCAAATTTTGATCTTATATTTTGATATAACACTTGCTTGCGAAGATTCTGAAATATTTTACATTAGCTAGTTTTCCTTTCTATAATTCATATGGAGTCTTGTTGCAATTATTTCTGACAAGACTTCGGTTGATAATGAACACTGCATATCAATTGCTTGAACCCAGAATTTTTCATCCAATTTTGAGTCCTTCAACATTGTTCTACCCATTTCCTGTACGGTTCTATTCTTTCTTTCAGAAACTCCATTTTGTTGAGGTGTTCGTGCTGTTGAAAATTTCCTTTTTATTCCATTTTTGTCACAGTATTGATGAAATAATTTGGAAGTTAAATCTCCACCATTATCTGATCTTAAACACTTTATTTTCAAATCAGTTTCATTTTCAACCAACTCCTTGTAGATCTTAAAGCACTCAAATGCTTCAAATTTTTTCTTTAGGAAACTGATGGCTGTCATCCTGGTATAGTCATCTATCATTAACATGAAATATAATTCTCTGTCTAAGCCTTTTTTTCTCACAGGACCACATATATCAATATGTATCAATTCCAATGGATGTGATGCAAAGTGTTCTTTTGTTTTAAATTGGACTTTTGTCTGCTTGCCATGCCGACATGCCTCACATAGTGTGTTGGAAGGTTTTGAGATTTTCGGCATTTCTCGTACTGCTTCCTTTTTTCTTATCCTGGAAATATTGTCATAGTTTATGTGACCCATTCGTTTGTGCCATAACCAGCTTTCATCTTCTTTACCCAGTAGACATGATTTAGTTGCTTCATCCAGAACATATATGTTGTTTGGAGCTCGACTTGCTATAGCCACAATTTTACCATACCTGCCTTCCCTGATTTCACATTTTGTGGAGTTGAATAGCATTGTGTGTCCTTGATCACACATTTGTCCAACACTGAGCAGATTGTGATTCATGTTTTCGACCAATAGAACATTCTTGGCTATAACATCTTTTCTTCCAAGAGTGACGGCACCTGATCCTATAACATTTGAAGATCCATCATTTCCAAAGGATATGGTTCCATCCTTCTTCTCTTTCAGAGATACAAATTTCCTTCTATCTCCAGTCATATGCGTTGAGCAACCGTTGTCAACATACCACGCATCTTTATTTTTTTGAGGCTTGAGAGTGAGAGCACAATTATCAGTCTTCTTCTTCTTCCATGTTTGTTCATTATGTGGCTTTGAAGATTCTTCTGGAGGATTTTTAAGTCTGAAGTCTCTAGCTATGTGTCCAAATTTCTGACATTTGTAACATTTCATATTATTTCTTAAATGTTCAAATCTATTGATGTTTCGTTGAGCCCTGGGAGGTTCATATTTGAAGAATCTCTTGGAATTGTATTGGTTCCTAGGGTACGTGCAACATTCTACAGCTTTATGAACAAATTTTCCACATGAATAACAATAGCCATGAAAAATATGTTGGTACCTGGATGAAAATCTTCGTCGAGGAATCATCTTCCAAGGATGTGCTTGTGAATCTTGTCCAATGAAGTCTACATGTATGTCATATCTCATAGGTTCATTGTATTTTGTTGTAGAAGGTCCTGCTTCTTCTTCTTTGTAACAGAGGCCAGTTCTGTCGTTGTAAGATCGTTGATTGTTGATGAGTTCTTCCAATGCTTTGGAGTTGTTGGCATAGTTTTGGATAGGTTTTCCCTTTTTCACTTCCTTACGAGTGAGACTACTTCGGCTTCTAATGCTTCCCTTTCTTGGTTGCTTTCTTCCAACTTCTTTTGAAGTGACTCTTCAATACATTTGTGTTCTTCAACCTTAATTTTGAGACCTTAAACTTGTTCTTCAAGAGTATTGGAACGGATCTTCTCAGCATTGAGCTGTTTTATAAGCTTGATTGCCTCCTCATAAAATTCTTCTATGGTCAACCTTTCTTCTTCATTGTTTGATACTTCTTGTTTATTGTGCTTGGCCATAAACAATACTTTCTCATTGGCTTCTTCTTTGCTGTCACTTTCTTCATCGGATGATGAGCTATCTTCTTTAGAGAGAAAGTTCCTTTTGGATCCTTTCTTTTTGCCTTGCTAGTTGAATTTCTTAAAGCCTTTCTTTCCTTTTGAGTTTCCATCACTTTTGTTTGGACATTTTGCTACGAAATGCCCAACCTCACCACAACCGAAACATATCAATGGAAGTTTACCTTTGAATTTTCCCTTACCAAGTTTTAGTTTTCTCGTAAAGTAATAATATTCTTCATCTGAAAGACCTTCTCCATCATCTCCCTTTTCTTCACACTTGCAGGTGCATGTCATTTCAATTGAAGGTTGTTTGTCCTTATTGGTTTTCTTAGATGCAACGAACGTAGTTTCTAGATTTGAAGTACCCTTTTCTTCATCAAGTCTTATTTCATATGCTATGAGAACCCCATGTAATTCCACCTTGCTGAGTTTGTCCAGATTTTCACTGTATTCTAAGACCGATACCTTTGGGTTGAATCTCCCTAGTAATGTTCTAAGAGTCTTCCTTATAATAGTCTTCTCGTCAACTGGCTCTCCCAATCCTTCCAGAGTATTGGTTATTTCATCAACGTATTGGAAGTATGTAGCAATGTTGCAATCTTCTTTCATTATGAGTTGATCAAATTTTGCTCTATAGATTTTAAGCTTTGCTTCTTTGACATTTGAGTCACCTGCATATATATTCTCAAGCTTGTCCTATACATTTTTTGCAGTTTTACAACCCAACACCTTATGATAAGAAGATTCAATAAGTCCACTGATAATAATATTCTTTGCTTTTTCATCATTACCAAATTCTTCTTACCTTGTTCATCCGCGGTTGATGTAAATCCATTTTGAACAGTGTCCCATACTTCGTAACCTTGCGCCAAGAGATAGACCTCCATTCTTCCTTTCCAGAGTGCATAATTATTTTCATTGAACATAGGTACACCATTCTTGGTATGCTCCATGACCTCCTTCCAGCTGTTAAACTGCTATTGAAGGAACCAAGCTCTGATACCAATTGTTGGAAATACTGAGAGGGGGGGGTGAATCAGTATTTCTTTCAATTAGAGCATTAGTTAATCTTCAATTATTATCAGTGTTTGTACAATGATAGCATCAAACAAGAGGAACACAAATGCACACAGTTTTTAAGGTGGAAACCCACTCCGGGACAAAAACCACCTAATGCTTTTCTAATAATTCTTTAATATTCAACTCCAATTGAAAATAAAGCTACAACTTCCTAGAATCTAGAAAAGCATTCTTCTCCAACTCCCATTGGATGGATGCTCCAACGCCCGAGATTCTTCAGCAGTCAACTAAACGGATGCCCCAACACCCAATGAGCTACAACTCACGCTAGCACCACCCTACCACCCTATAGAAGAATAAAAGAAGAATGGACTCCCGTACCAGGGAAAATGGTCCACTTTACAGTGATATAGAATGATGTAGAAGAAGAAGATATACTAGACCATAACCCCAAATTTGACACAACCACCTAATGATGATCCTAGACCTCCCAACATCGCCTCTTCAACCCTTGGCAGATAGACACTAGTACAATTTGTACAATAATGTATTTACAATGACTAAGTACAATGATACCTTTACAATGATTGTATGCAGTGTTGCCCACTTGAAGACTTCATATGATGAACTTATTGCTACTGTTATGCACCTTGGTTGCTGCTCTTGTCATGCTACCCTATGTTGCACCTTGCTTTGCTTTGCTACCATAGAAATTATGGTCCTTTGCAACCCTTGACGACACATGATCTAGCTTTTTCTTGCCTTCTAGGAGCTCGATATTGAATCTGGTGTATCTCTGTTATTTTAGATCCTCAATATCTGATTTTCGGTCCTATAGTATTCCTCTGAGTCGTCTTTCCAATGCCATAGTTCTGACCCAATTTGGAATCTTCAAGAGATATTTATACCCAATCTCTCACAATGCCCTAATTATGGATTGTTTCAGCAAAGTGAACTTGTATGGCGTGCCACATGTCACTGTTTCTTTATTTTGCTCTGAAATTGATAGAGCAAAAAAACAGACTATGCACTATCCATCACTTTTTACGGAATTCCAATCCGATACTCAGAGAGAGAGTTATGACGAATTTACCAAGGTCACTTCTTTGAGATGAATTTTAGGAGCCCGCAAAAACCCTGACTTCCACAGATCATATCTCCAAAAATATTGTGCACCTTGATCTGAAATTTTTTATAGCAGCTTCCTCGGGATTTAGGCTTCGCCTCATAAAAATTTCATCTTCTGAACCTTCATAGAATAAAAGTTAGAGCGAAAATTCCACGATGACCTATTTCAGATGGCGAAATCCCTTGCCTGAGGAGGAAATGAGGATCACAATATTTATAAATGCTTAGGTTGAGAGGGGCTTCAAAGAGTGAACGTGGGAGGGATTTTAGGAGCTTAAAAAATATTAATTATGACTTTTCAATGACCCATGCCCCAACCCCATGGGGTTTTAGCCCACTAACTAGGGGTACAAACTTCAAACATGAATATCTCTCAAACCGTGAAGAATTACATGGCGTGCCATATATCAACGGAAACATCTAGACAAGTAGAAACCATAAAAAGAATTATTGACCCAGAATATATTAATTTGGTAGGTAAAAATTCCCATGCAATATTGGGTTAGCCCCTGGTGCTGCTTGGGTTGACATCAATGACAACCGCTGATCAATAGGTTCTTATGGATTCTACCTTTCTAAATTTGAAGAAGATTCCTGTGTATGCTTCTCAGAGACTTCAAAAACAGAGTTTATGCCTAACACTTTGCAATTGGATTCAGCTAACAGTTTAGCTATACCTTGTCCTTTTACTAACTTAGTGTTTTTTATAGTGAGGTCAAACTCAAGGATTTGAGTGATCCATCTTCCTCTTCTTCCATCACTCTCTGGTTGTGTAAGAACATTTTTTACAGAATTGCTAGGAACATAAGCAATAATGGTAGAGTGTAGGACACACATTCTGAAAGATTTCAGGGCTTGAACTAAGGCATAGGCTTGTTTTTCAATAATATCATACTTGAGTTCAACATCTCGCATGACCTTGCTAAAAAATGTTATGGGCTTATCATGATAATATTCATTTTCCTGCAAAAGGTTAGTAGCAAGGGTGGTTTCAGAAGCAAAGGAAAATATATTGAAAGGCTCGGAGTAGTTTGGACTAGCTAAGGTAGGAGCTTCATAGATGGCCTTCTTTATTTGATCAAAATCATATCTAGCAGGAATGGTCCATTTAACTTCATGATTATTTTTTAGCATATCTATAATGTCTTTAATTATTTCAGCATAGTTAGGGATGAATCTTCTTATGAATTTAATCTTTCCTAAAAAGGCTTGAATTTCTTTCTTATTTCTAGGTAATGATAATGATTGAATAGCAGAGACCCTTTTGGGATATATTACTACTCCATCCTTTGAAATTATATGGCCTAGTAACTTTCCTTCTTTGATGGCAAACAAGGACTTCTTAGGATTGAGAGGTATTCCGAACTTTCTACACCTGTCAAAAACCTTCATCAAGTATTTTAAATGTTTCTGATCTGATTAAAAAAAAAACTGTTAAATCATCAAGATAAATAACAACAAATTTGTTTATCTTCCCAACAAAGGCTAAGTCTATAGCTCTTTGGAACGTTGCTCCTGCATTTGATATGCCAAAAGGCATCCTGGCATACATAAATGTACCCTAGGGTGTGGTAAAGGTCATCTTCTCTCTGTCTTCTGGATTTACCAATATATTATTATAACCAGAGAAGCCATCAAACATGGAGAGTCAATTAGCACCTTAAACCCTTTGGAGTAATTGATCCATCTTTGGGAGTGGATAATTATCTTTTAGAGATGATACGTTAAGGTTTCTGAAGTCCACACAGAGTCTAATTTCACCATTATTTTTTATGACAGGAACTAAATTGGCTACCCAATTAGAGTATCTTAAAGGGACAATTATATGGGCATCTAAAAGCTTCTTAAGTTCTTTTTCTATGGTAGGAAGTAGAATTGGATTCATTCTTCTTAGTTTTTGTTGATAGGGTTTTGCTTCAGGTTTTAATTGGATCTTATGCTCAATCAGAGATGTGTCATAAGTTTTCAAATTAGCATAAGACCAAGCAAAAACATCTTTGTAATTCTTAAGAAGTTTAATGTATTCGGTTTTAATTTTAGGAATTAAAGATGCACAATGTTTAATATTTCTAATCTCTTCATTAGTTCCAATGTTAGTTTCTTCAATATCATCTTCTCGAGAAGTAGAGAGTGGATTTCTAGGAACATCATTTTGATCAAATAGATTTTCTAAGGGAACAAGTCCTTTGGGAATAAAATTATTTGACAATTATATAATATCATGATCAACTACTTTTGTACTTAGATATGAGTTTTATTTTTCTTTAGTAGCCTCATGTATGTCTGAATTATCTTCTTCAATTTGTAAGACAGAAAATTCATTAATAACTTGAAGAAACGATTTCATTTGTTCATCATCTTCAAATATTTGCCAATACTTTAGATTATCTGAAATGGATGGCCTATATTTGACTTGAATTTGGTATTGTATTTCGAATTTGGTCTAGTATCTTAAAAGAACTGGCAGAAATAGCTAAGGAATCTGCATGAATGCTTTCATTTCTAGGAATGAAAGTTATATTAAAAGCATTAAAGGAGTTTTCAATTGTATCCCAAACTTCATTTCTGTAAGACTTGAGCCTAGGATGCTTTGTTTGACAAATATTCATAACATGTCTTACTATAAGTTATGAATCAGTGAAGACAGCTAAATTTTTCACCTTTAAGCTTTTAGCAAACTGTAATCCTAGAATAAAAGCTTAATATTCAGCAACGTTATTTGTGACCTCAAAATCTAACTTGCATGATTGAGTTATATTTCTTTCTGAGGTGAAATTAAAACAATACCTGCTCCAGCTCCATATTTAGTGCAAGATCCATCAAAGAAAAGTTTCCAAATGTCAGTTTAAACATATTTATGAGTTTCAACTACATCCTCAATTTTGAGTTGAGAATTCTGTGAAGTATTTGAAGATAGTTGGAAGCAACTAAGTCTTGGTAAACTGCATAAATGGGATGGTTTCTAGCTTGATCTACTTTGCATACAGTGTTTAAGAATCGGAATTCCCTGTATAACCTAAGGTTTTCTCCCCCATATACAGGAATAGTGGCAAAACACATGTCCATTTGAAGACTCCCTCCTAGTTTGGCACAACATGATCTTGATAAAAGCATTCCAAACTTAGGGGGAATATCAGTCACTACTATGCCTAATACAACACTTTTGACTGGTATTTGGTGTAAGGTTACCACTAGGTCTTTTATAAGTCCTAAACATTGCACTCTTTTGTAGTCAAAGGTGTATAGGTCATGATAAGTTCGAGTGATTTCCAAATTAAGTTGTTCCATAATAACCTTTGGCATTAGATTGTGTGAAGCTCCAGGATCCAACATACAATTGTATAGTAAAGAGTCATGTACTTTTAAAGTCACATAGAAAGGTGGTATAGATTCATCAATCATGTCTAAACTAGGACCAAAAGCTATTATGGGTCTTTCATTTTGCAAACTAATAATATCTCCTTCAACATCCACACTAGATTTTTGGATCCATTTTGAAACTTGACTCTTATATCTAGGGTTTTTAGAAAGTTCTAAAAGTGGAATAGGAATTGTAACTCTTTCTAGCTCTTTTTCAACATTAAAAGCAGTCAATATAGTTTTATCAATTTGAGTAGAATCACTTGACTGATTTAGAGGTTGAATAGAAGTAGTTTGAGTTTCAGCATTTTTTACTTGAGGTTCAATTATGACAAGGTTTTTAGGAGCTACCAGGACTAGCACTAGGTCTTAAGTCATACCTTCTATTGAGTTTTTCAATCAAAAACTCAGAAAAGTCTTGATATTTATAGACCTGAGAAGTCGCTTAGTCTTATTGAGGGATTTGACTTTGATGGATAGAAACAATGGCAGTCTGAAGAGATGTATTTTCCATGTTATTAATATCTTCAGTGATTGATAAAGTATTATCATTAGGTTGTTGGTCATCAATCAACAACGGTGTAGGTACTTGTTGATCATTGTTTGGTCTCTGAAGAATTTCTAATGGAGGAGCCTTTTTGAACTGACCTTGAATCTGTGATTGGGGTCTAGAAATAGTTTGTTGGATTGTTCTAGGTTGTGTTTCAATCTTAGAAATCCTATTTGAAAGGTTTCTAAGGAGTGATCTGATTTCATCTATTTTTGCATCTTCATTTTTATATTTAGAGGAGGAAGAAGCACCTTGATTCGATTTTAAATTTATTTTGGCTTTTTCAACTTTGGCTTTTAACTTAGCTGAGGCAGACCTATTTGCTTCAACCTCTATAGCATTTGTTTTCATGTCCTCTAAGGTTCGGGTTGTTCTCTATCTTAACATGACAACAAAGTCATCTTCAAAGGATTTTGAAAATCTAACCTTAGTTGCTACTACAGGAGGTTTACAATCAGGAGGCATCTTGTGATAAAGTTTATCAAATATTTTGATGAAATCGGCTATTGGTTCACCATAATTCTTTTAAGTTCTTCAAATTTTGTCAAGGAATAAACAGGGTCCTTTTTCACTCCCCAAATAATGTTGAAGATATTGGTCAATTCCTCCTAGGAACTAATAGAATGATCTAGTATTTGTCTAAACCAAATCCTAACATTTCCTTCTAGAGATTGCACAAACAATATCATATAAACATTTTCATGTTCTATGTTCATGTTATCAGCAAAATCTAGAAATTTTGCTAGATGATCTTCAATTGACAAACCAGTTTCTCCATTAAATCTAGGGAGATGTTTTAGATACCCAGCAAGAAAATCATTAATTAGATTAGGGAGTAATATGGCAGCTATTTTTCTTGTACAATTGGTCTAAAACCAACCATACTTGGATATGTAGATATAGAAGACTGAGTATTGGTGGTTGTAGAAGAACAAGTAGAGTTTGAAGGTGAATATGGGGAAGAAGGAGACGATGAATGAGGTGGAGAACGAAATGAGATTTAAGACCTTCTTAGGGATCTTAAAGGAGTTTGAATGAACAACTTTTGAACCTCTTCTTCTCCTTGTTTGTGCTCAAATAAAGGATTGGAATAAAAAGAAAAGAGATATTCTAGTTGGTGTGAAGTAGATGGTGCAGAGTATGTGACAGGGGAAGTGAAATTAGTAGGTTTGAATCCATGTAAATTTATATCAAAATCATGTTCTGATATAGGAGATTCAGAAGGTGCCTCAGGTAATTTATAGGATTCCGAATAATGGACTAACAAGGCTAACTGAAAATTCACTCCTTTGGATACTAACTCATGTACTCTAAGAGGTATATCTTCTAATTCTAGAGGAATAGGTCTAGATCTGAGAGGATCAGGAACTGTTGTGGTCTCCTATTAAGGGGTAGAAAAAAGGGTTTGATGTCTTCTTCTGGAAGAAGTCTGTCTTACCAGTCTCTCTGGATTTGATAAAGGTAAGACAATTTCAGAGTAAGAATGAGACCTGGTATTCTTTGAAGGATCCAGCATTGGTTCAGTGAAGTCACTAGGTGAAATTTTTTTACCTACCTAAACTTTAATCGCCTTTAAAGGAATATGGTTTTATCATTCTCCCAGGGAAAACAAATCAATTTCAATTCCCCGACAACGGCACCAAATTGATGTTGTCCTTTGAGATAATTGGCGTCAATAATTATGCCAAAGCATCTATAATGTTTTGTTTTGTTTTAGAATTTTGGATGACCGGTGTATAAAATAACTTTTGCAAACAGTTTTATTTAAATCTTTCAGATAATATCAGAAAATAAGACTAAGGGCTACTAGTTTATCTCACACAGTGATTTAAAATTTTGTAAATGGTTAAGTAGACTTATGTAAGAAGATATGATAACCAAATATTCAAATTGAATGCTTTAATTAATCATAAGTTTGAAAACCTTTAAAAAATGTCTAAAAGTTCAACAGAATACATTTAACATTATCAAGATGCTGACAATTTATAAATGAAAGGAACTTACATCAACAAATTGTTTAGTAAATCATTCTTTATATTAATAATAACTTCAGGAGGAATTGTAATATAATTGAAACACAGTTAATCTCACCTAGTTATCTTGATAACAATTAAACATATGTAGAGACAATATGTAATGAAAACAGGAAAAACTCATAGAAGGAACAAAGTTGTATGAGACAAATTCAGAATCCTTCTTCTATTATTGATGATAAAAAAACTTGTACAATTTTGCTTACAAAAAATTTCTTATTCGAGGGTGCAACCCTTAATAACTCGTAATGAGAGTTATTTATACTAATTTCTAAAACTCATAAATATCTCAAATTGGTTACAATAATAGAATAGAATATAAGAAGGAAACAAATAGATGATGTGTCTCTGTTCTCATGGAAGTTGTTGATGACTGTGCCTTTTTTTATGGAAGTTGTTGATGACCGGGCCCTTGAAAATCTGTTGTGCTGGCATATTGTAAATATCATAATTTTACTCAATGGTCTCACAAAATTTATCCCATTTTTCTTCACTTGCGATTTCTACACTTATCATCTTTCTAAAGATTGCATCACCCTCTGTATATCTCTCGAAACTAGGCTTCTGAATGAACAAATGTTTGATTTAATGTTGAATGGTCAAATCAAACTGCGAAGCCTCTAAATATGCTTTCCCTGTAATCTGTCCTTTAATACTTGCATATTTAGACTTATCCATTGCAATAGTATATAAGTTATTACAATGATCCTCTAATTTAATGAACTTATCACCTAGACCTACCAATCCTGGTAGTCCTTTATGATTCAAAACATTAAACTTTGTATGAAATCATTGAACAACAGTATTAATAGCTTCACATTTTTTTTGCAGTTGGTTGATTAAATTCTTCCTCTGTAAGACTTCATTGATTTCTAATATTGTTGCAGTCCTCTCCAGTATGTTTATCTCTTCTAATTCTTCTTTATTCTTTGAGTTCAATACCTTAATCATATCAGTAGCTTCACTTGGCTTTTTCTTGAGATTTTCTTTATGTTCTTCTATGGCAGCTTTGCACTTAGTGATCAGCTCTTGCTGTTAAAAAATTATCTGTATGGATGGCCATACCTCTGACATAGATTTGTTGATGTCTTCCAAAATGTTATGCTTAGCTTCACCCAATGTCCCTGCCATTAAAGTTTCACTTTCCAGCTCTTTAACCTTGATTCCCAACTTATGTGACTTTTGCATTTCCTCCATATATTAAGTATCATTTATGATCTTCTGTGATTCTAGAGTCTAAAATCTTTGTTGCAAATTCTCATGTTCATGCTACTGAATAGCCAAGTCCTATGTTAACTTTGTTGTATCAGTTGTTTTCAATGATCTTGAAGGCTCTGTACTTGTAGAATATGTTTGAACTGTTGTATATGTATGTGTAGCCACCTATGTTGCTTTTTTTCCTTTAACAACTCTTCAATCTGTTCCTCCATTTTTCTTATTTGAATGTTTTTCTCAATGATCAATCTTAGCATTTCCTCCTTGTTGTATTCATTTTCTGCAATTTATTTTGTTTGTGGATCTTCAGTTGAAGGAAATTTAAGTTGTTTACGCAGAGCATAGATGTCTGCATTCTTCTTCTTAATAATTTCTTCAACTGTTTTGCAGTCTTTTGGATCATATCCAACCTTGACTACAAGGTCCCCCAAAGATTTAAGTCTGTTATCTTTGGCCAAGAAAGGGAGCTTCTCAATCTTGAGCTGAGATTAAACATTTGACAACACAGTCTTGAGTTTGGAGAGTGACACAGTTTTAGTTGTCATTGTTGAAAAGAAAATCTCTCTAGATTGTTTGTACATGTCCATCTGATCAATAGGATGGATCTGGCTTACATCAAAAGAAAACACAATATTTTTGTATTTTGAATGAGATATAGGAAAAGGAACTGTTGCCTACAAAAATTCCATTTGCATCCTTCCTTTCTCACTATCAATGTCAGTGAGAATTTTGTGCTGAGAAGTTGATGTTTATTTCCATAATTGACTATATACATTAGATTTTAATGCTTAATGTCTAAAAATCTAGAGAAAATATTATGTTCTTCATAAGAACTAGATTCTAAGTGTTGGATGATCTCCAGAGGTTCTATAGCAGGTGATTATGTTGGAAGAGTCATAGGAACATTTGTTGATGTAGAAACTGCAGTCTCTCCCAAATCAATTATCTATGGTTGTCCTCCTTCTTAAAGTAAATTTGAATCGATCTTTGGCTTCTTTTGTTGCAAGATGAACTCCTTCATGATTTCTTTAGTAAGTGGAAGCTCTTCTCTGACCCTTTTCTACTACTTGCTTTCATGGACTGGGGTTTTCACATTAGAAGTTGAAAGAACTTGTTCATCTGCCTCTTGAAAAGTGCCTTCAACCCATTGATCTTGATTCATATATTTTTCTATTTTTGCTCTGGAGGTATGATTATATGAAGTTGTTTTCAATTCAACTCTTGGAGCAGAAATAATGCCATGTGGATCGTAAGACCAGGTGAAATTTGGTTGAAATCCCATTTTTTTTAACAATGCATCAGCTTCAGCACCAGCTGATTTGGTATTACAAATGAAAGATCCAATGCTTGCCTTGAGCTTGAGCTGAGCTTTCCTTTTCCTAATATTCCCAAATGGAAAAACTCATCAACACATGCATGAAAAATGCATTTTCAAAAATCGGTGCTATAAAAATCAAAACCAATCCATGGATCCACTAGATCTAACATCATAACACTCAGATCCAATAGGAGATCAGAAACAAATCATGATATAGGGGCCAAACAAGTCTCCCACACAGAGAATACCTCAAAAACACTGAAACCCCAAAACTACTGCATAAAGAGACATCATATTCTAATGAGGGTTTATACTCATAAATTGTAGAGATAAATATATCTGCTCAAATATTAAACAATATTGCTCAAAAACTGAGATTTAGTCTCCTTTATACAAATCCAAGAAGACCTGGGAAGGTTTTCTTGAAATACACCCAATACAAATGGTGATCTACAACCCAAGCACTGTAGAATCACTGCAAACTAAAGAACATGAAGATAGGAGGCTGAAATAACATAGATCTGATGCAGATCCACTCCAAGGTCTCCTCCAATGAAAGGTTGAACCCTTCAATCACGGGAAAACACTCAACAGAGCCACAAGATCCCTCACTAAAGCTACTCTCCAAAATAACGCAATTCCAGATCTGAAATTACGTTGTAGGTGATGGAAATAGATTGGCCTCATACCAAAGATTTTAAATGTGCTCAAGAACCCTCCAAACTGATCTCCCAAGAGAAGGAATCCTTCCTCCTATGAAAAACTAGCTTAGAAAGTGGGTTTCTCAACCCTCAACTGCAACACCCTAAAACACAACACAATATTCTGTATAAATTACGTCGTAGTTGAAGACTGAAGCTTGGCCAGAATGGTGGATGTGTGGAATAAAAGATCATGACTCTCCCAAGAGGCCTCTCAAGGAAAGAGATGGAATTTCCTAAACAGGAAACCCTTGTGCTAAACAACACTAGCAATCTTAGCTAAACAGTTGAAGAGAGCAAAATTATAAACAAACATATCAAAATATAATTCATAAGATAACCCCATATGGCTGCCATCCTCTTCCTTATAAACAATGTGAGCCTTCTCACCTTGGTTCCCACTCATTAGGGTTTCCACCATCACACAATCAATCTCCCTCCAAAACTGCGTTGTACCTTCATCAATGCCACTCTTCCATAACAATGTTGTTTGATTTGGTCAAGGTTGACCTTTTCAACCTAATCCAGCCCTTTTCACACCTAAGGGTATTTAATCCAGCTCTTAGATAGTTGTCTAAACTAATCCACATTCATATTGAGCTGCCTTTATTGATGATCCACTCCTCCCACATTAGTGTTGTTGACTTGGTCAAACTTAACTTTTTCCACATCCATTAGTCCTTGTTCACACATGAGATTGCTAGATCCAGTTATTATAATGATCCATTTTCACATCAAGAGGGATTTTATGCTTATTCAAGATATTTATGGGTCTCTTCCCCCATTTATTCATCTAACTAGGTGCTAAAAGCAAAATCAATATTCCTATTAGCTGCATGCTAATTTAGGAATATTACAGTCCTCCCCTCCCAAATGTTGCTTGTCCTAAAGCAACTGCAAGGACAAAACTGAAGAGCCTCCTCTCCTCCTCCTATAGCATCCTCATATGATAAGTTGCTCCAAGGAACAAGATGTTGTTTCATCAATAAATCTCCAAGTTGCCCCTCCCAAATATGCAAGCTAGCTTTTGGTGAGCATCTCAAATAACTATCATCATGAAGAAATAAAATACCCATGGAGGAAAAAATGTGTTGTCTAGAGGCCTTCTTGAGGCATGAGATCTGATATATGTTGGGAACTATCATCCCCATGTGAATCTCCCATACCAAATGAGCCACCCTCCAAAATGGTAACTCATGAAAATTCTCCTCCACCTTTGGCTCCTGCATTGTAGGTGGGATGAATAACTGATCATGGTAGACCAAATAGCCTACCCCATGATGTCCCTCTCTCCACTTATGATAAGTGTAGAGTAGCTGTTGATCTTGGGCTGCAATAATGTTGCCCTCAAGTGGCAACAAGAAGATTGGATCTCCAAAGGTCCTCTCTCTAATGTCATGAATCCTGCTGGCCCAAACCATCCCATACAAAATGAATGGCACCTCATTACCATATGGCATCCAAATCAAAAAAATGTTGAAGGTTATGTGCAATTTTGGATGATACCAATGGTATCTCAAGTGGATACAGTGTAGTCTTTCCAACTGTTGTTTTAGAACACCATGTGGCAAGTGGTCCTCCAACAAGATAACAACTGTGCATGTTTTCTCACCTACTATGAGGTAGTAAATAGCATTGTATATCAGCTGAGTACAATAAGAATGACAACACACTTGTCCAAAGTCATGTAGAGAAGTGTTATCTCCATCATAAATGTTGGTCCTAGAATGACGATGAACCCCAAGAATAATCTTGCTCTCTTGTGGAGCAATGCACTGTACATAGATGGTGAGATAATGCAAATACTCAATGAAATAATCAATAAGTACATAAATACATTTCTTACCATGCTTAGTGAGTAGGGTGAAAGTGAAGTCCATGGATGCGTCCTCCCATGAGAATATTCTCATAAAAGTCTGCAAAATTAAAGGATGCATACTCCCCTTGGAACCCTCCATCAATAGAAACATACTCCCAAGTGACAGCGATGTTGGCCTTAGTGATAAGGCTCTTGTCACTCCATGACTTACTCCTCTAACATGCCACATGCTAAATTCATCCACCATCATGCTGTCGTGTGAGTCAGTCTCCTTCCTACGTGGAAGTGCCTCCTCATCCTCTAATGTTGAAGGGTAGCCTCTTTTCACTTTGATTGTGCCATCCCTTTCTCCAGAAATATCATGCCAAGTATGGGAAAAATTCTGCCCATGCTCTCCCAAGAGTAGCCAAAGCAATAGTAACTCTTGTTGCTCCCTCACACCTCCATCATACAAATCATGAGGTAAAAATATGATGATTTACATGAATAACTTCATATCAACATAATGCACCCAAACTCCTTGCTTCCATATGATGCAAGTGTCCTGCCAAGTTTCCTCCACCAACATACCCTTTGGAGAAGGATAGGTCATACAATGGCCAAACTCTTTCAAGAGTAGTCAACGCAACCATGCCTCCTACTGCCCAGTGTCATAAATATGCAAGTGGCTCACCAACCTCTTTCTCCCCATCCACACCCATTCATACACATGTGAGTGTCTCCCACCATGCTCCATCTTGGTACTCCTCCAATGAAGACTACCATCCTCCCAAATCAGATTTCTTCCTTTGCTTTTAATGGGATGTTGAAATGCAACCCATTGGAGATCTATTAAAGAAGACCCCACACAAATGATCACCTTGAATCCATAAAGATCCAAGTATGCTGAAGGAAAATCCTCCTCATAGGCCTGTACAATGCTCATCCTAATATATCCATCACAATGATGAAAGACAAAGTGTCTCTCCTTGATCATCTGATCATCCAATGTCATACAAGTGTAATGGTCATCAGGATACTCTAATGATAGTTGGGCCCTCAACTCCTCATTGCCGCTTAATGGCAGCGCTGTTAATCTCCTCAATGGTGTATTTGATGTCTCATGCTAAAGCTCAATGATAAACATAGAGTTCTGCATTAAATTGTTTAGGGAAAAGCTAATCCTATCCTCCATAAGTCCACACCCCAACCCCAAGTGTTGTGTGCAGCTCAATAATGACACATGAGGATGATTTCATATCCCTTCTTTGAACAACTCAAGGCTGCACAACGCAGTGTAATTTTGTTGCTCTAAATCAGCAGTATGTGTTGGCCCTTGGTCATGCAAAGGCATATTTCTACAACCCTCCACAAGATTTGTTGAAATAACAAAAAGTGGAAATTCATGCATACCTTGGTGAAGCTTGGGAACATCTTGTATGGCTACAAGGGTTCCTCCTTCCAATGTGTTGGCTCCCCCAACTGCTGAGGATGATTGTTGCTCCTCCATAGTTGTGTCGGCGCTAGTACAAATCTCCTCAAGTGGTGGTGAAGGTTCCTCCCTTTCTGATTTCTTTTTGTCAAATCTTTTGATCACCCTTTGAGTGAAATCTGCAAAATTAGTCACTCTTGCATGACTCAAATGGTTGAACCACCAAGTGCTTACTTTACCCTCAAGGTGCAGTGTTGAAATCTCAATAGCCTCTCTTTCTACCACTGGATGTAATAGGAAGAATGCATCTAGCTTCATCACACAAGCCTTTGTTGTACATGTGGATGATCCATCAAAAGTAGACAATAGAAATTCGTTGCCCTCATTCTCCTATTTTTGTAGGGCCTCCTTTCTTCTTCAAGCTGAATAAACTAAGGAAGAGCTAAAGTCTCCTTGAAAGCTCTAGGTTGAGACTTGTATTATGTAAGGTATCCACTCAGGATCTCATGTTCCAAGTTCCCTCCATCTCGGTGCCTCTTGTCTTCTTTCTCAAAAGGAAAGGGCAAGGTGTAATGCTTCAGAGCTCGCGGCAACATTGGTTCTTTATTTTGAGAATAGGAAATACATGGTCCTTCCTCTTCTTGAAACCCTCTAAAAGTTTCATTGAATCTCTTCTCTTTCATCTGCTTAACCTCCTTGGAGAGGTTCTTCATAGATCTGAAAAGTGATGATACCAAGCTCATTCCTTCCACCATTTTAGATCTCTTATCCTTCTCTTCTACTTCTTATAGCATAATGGTTGTAGCACACAGGCTGAGCCAAGATTAGCGCTCTGATACCAATGTAATATTCCCAAATGGGAAAACTCAGGAATACATGTATGAAAAACACATTTTCAGAAATATGTGCTATAAAAATCAAAATCAATCCATGGATCCACTAGATCTGACATCATAACACTTAGATCCAATAGGAGATCAGAAACAAATCATGATAGAGGAGTTAAACAAGTCTCCCACACAGAGAATAACTCAAAAACATTGAAACCCCAAAACTACTACACATAAATTTACTGCATAAAGAGACAGCGCAGGCTAATGAGGGTTTATACTTAGAAATTGTAGAGACAAATAGATCTGCTCATATATTAAACAATATTACTCAAAAACTGAGATCTAGTCCCCTTTATACAAATCCAAGAAGGCCCGGGAAGGGTTTCTTGAAATACACCCAATACAAATGGTGATCTACAGCCCAAGCATTGTAGAATCACTGCAAACTGAAGCACATGAAGATAGGAGGCTGAAATAACATAGATCTTATGCATATCCACTCCTAGGTCTCCTCCAATGAAAGGTTGAAACCTTCAATCACAGGAAAACACTCAATAGAGCCACAAGATCCCTCACTGAAGCTACCCCCCAAAATAAAACAATTACAGATCTGAAATTACGTTGTAGGTGATGGAAATAGATTGGCCTCATACCAAAGATCTGAAATGTGCTCAAGAACCCTCCAAACTGATCTCCCAAGAGAAATAATCCTTCCTCATATGAAAAACTATCTCGGAAAGCGGGTTTCTCAACCCTCCAATGTAACACCCTACAACACAACACAATATTCTGTAGAAAATTTGTTGTAGCTGAAGATTGAAGCTTGGCAAAAATTCCGGATGTGTGGAATGAAATATCAGGACTCTCCCAAGAGGCCTCTTAAGGAAAGAGATGGAATTTCCTAAACAGGAAACCCTTGTGCTAAACAACACTAGCAATCTTAGCTAAACAACTGAAGAGAGAAAAAGTACAAACAGACATATCAAAATATAATTCATAAGCTAACCCCATATAGCTGCCATCCTCTTCCTTATAAACAATGTGAGCCTTCTCATCTTGGGTCCCAATCATTAGGGTTTCCACCATCACACAATAAATCTCCCTCCAAAACTGTGTTGTAACTTCATCAATGCCACTCCTTCATAAAAACGTTGTTTGATTTGGTCAAGGTTGACCTCTTCAACCTGCTCTAGCCCTTTTCACACCTAAGGGTCTTCAATCCAACTCTTAGATAGCTATCTAAACTAATCCACATTCATATTGAGCTGCCTTTGTTGATGATCCACTCCTCCCACATTAGTGTTGTTGACTTGGTCAAAAATGACTTTGTCCACATCCATTAGTCCTTGTTCACACATGAAAGTGCTATATCCAGTTATTATAATGATCCCTTTTCACATCAAGAGGGATTTTATGCTTATTCAATATAGGTATGGGTCTCCTCCCCCATTTATTTATCTAACTAGGTGCTAAAAGAAAAATCAATATTCCTATTAGCTTCATGCTAATTTAGGAATATTACACTGAAACAAAATGGAGGTCATCCATGTTTATCATCTGTCGAATTTACTCTAGGGAAAAGACTCTCATGGGAACATATATTGGGAGCTTATGTGGTGGGAGTTCACAGCCATATACTCTAATTTATGTGTAATTTATGGTATAAATACCAATCTCTTGTTTTGGCTTGCTCACTCAAATGTAAGATCCTTTTGATCTCTTCTCCAATTCTGGGTTCTACCTGACTGGTAAGCAACTGCTTTACAGAGTGTATGAAGGAATCAATAAACTCTGAAAATGTATTTTTTGTTGATGAAGACTTGATTAGTTCTATCCAGTGAATCACTTATTGATTCACCCCTTGATCATCATGTTTGTTGAGCTTGATAGGCAACAACTCTCCATGTTGAAAACGAAACATGTGTATAATTAAAAAAGTGTAATTAAACACACCTTGAGTTGTGAAATTCATAAATTTCTCATGTATATTTTCAGCCAAGAATTGGTTGTAATTATACATGAAAAATGGTGCTTGATATTTACTAAAAATAGATAGGAACCCCATGATAGGTTCATCAACTGTGTTGTCATTTGGGTATCCTAACAAGTGTGAGAGAAGTGAGATACAATGTTTAGAGGCTTCAGGAAAAAAAAGAAGGATGAGTATGGTGGGTTTTTCTTAGGAATTTATGCATCTTCAGGTAAGAATTTCGAAAAGTTGGGCTCTATGTGGGAAGGTCTGTTGAAAAGTGTAACTAGGTCAGTCTTCATGTTGACTATGTAATTATGTAAAGAAGATGTCAAAGATAATAAAATATATTTTTGGTGTACCTGCTTAATGGGTTTCATGAGAAATATTTTATTATGTAGATAGAATTCTTCTTGATGTCTAGTAGGTTTATGTATTATATAAATAAATATAATTAGGTGTCATATTCATGAAGGATTTAGTTTAGATGTTTGTGCTCCAAATACCTTGTGAAGAATCTCTCAACAACCCTCATATAATGTTGAAGACAAGCTCCATAATATAATGAAAACAACCTTCAACACTGTTGAAGAAACACCTCTTGAAATGTTCAAGAAATTACAAGTCATGTCGGCCTACATGCTGTGGTAAAGTCGTCGTAAATTTCTTTTAGATGGTCGGCCTAAAAGGTTGAGAATAGTCCACTATATATTAACCTAGAATACATATCATTCGGTGGAGAAAGTATTGCGGATAACACTAAACCTAATACAAGAAGAATTACGGAATAAATTCAGGAAGATTTGTGGATCAAATCTCAAAAACATTGCGGATCTATCTAGGTTAAGAAGTACAGATGTATATTAACCTTTAGCAGACATCTATAAGGAGATAGTGCGGATAAAGGGAAATATTACAATGCGGATAAGGGAAGGACACAGTGCAGATAAAATAGGAATATAAGTGCGGATAAGATACAGTATAGAATGCGGATCTGACATAGTAATACAAGAAGAGGATTGTGGATATCAAGGGTACACGTTGGATTGTGGATAAGTGCAATAAAGATTGTTAAGGGTTGTTGACCTGAAGAAGGAATTTGTGGTGAAGAAAATAATTAATTTTGAAGAATCTTGATCAAGGTCTTGGAAGCATATCTAGGTCAAGGGTCTGAGTCTTGGTCATGGTACTTGACATTTGAAGATCTATAAGAAGAATTATTTTAGGGTTTTCCTCTCCAAGAGGGGTAGTTTTTTTCCTTGGCTCTAGGAGCCTAACTTTAGTTTCTTGTGCACCCAAATTGGAATATGAAATTGGAGTACCAATTCTAGTGGCAAGAGAAAATGGACTTAATTATGCTTTTACTCAGGGGGGAGATATTTTGATAATTGACTTGATGAAAGATTAACTGAAAGAAGAGAAGACATAAGTATCACAATTAAGGTCACAAGTAATTATCAAGAAGAGAATTACTATTAATCACCAGCCCTCCAAATTCTCAACACGGAATCAGAGCCAAGGTGTTGAACACAAGGGCTGCTTGTCAACAAAGACACTCAAAGAAGCGAAGATCAAAGTTTGGGTTGGAAAGTGAAATCAGTTTGCAAGGAAGACTATCTAGCTACTTCAACTGAGACCTCCTATCTCATTAAAAAGATCAACTCATTCAAGAAAATAATCTTTGCCATCAAAGATTTGCACTCAAGACATTGTTTGAAGAGAACCTAAACTTCTGAATATATTATTTATAATCAAGGGTTCAAGTACACCAACATTGAAGAAAGGAAACCTTTGAATTCATTCTCAATCGTCATCAAGGAGGTTGCAAGCCAATCCACTCAAGTAAGTATTCATGACCCTATCTGTCAAGATGCCTTATTGTAAAGAAAGCAACAAGATGGTTGGGTAATAAAACTTTAGTGCATGGAAGAAAAGGATAGACTTGAATTTAATTGAAGACGAAGTAATGGACTATATCGAAGGATCTATTGTTCAACCCCCAAAAGAATATGCTTCAACCCATGCCAAGTACATTAAGGGATAAATTAGAGCCCAAAGGATTCTCATAGAATCCATTAAAGACTCTCTCATTCCCTACGTATCAAAACTAAAGACTACAAAGCAAATATATGAGAAATTGGTGGAGCTATTCTCTGTGAGTACTGCAGGAGAAACAATCTCTTTGAAACAAGAACTATACAAAATGAAATTATCAAGGGAATAAGGAATCACTCCATGCTTGATGAGGATTTATGAAATAATAGATCAATTGCAGGAACTAGGAGAAGTAATTTCTGACACTGAGATGACTACAGTGGTGTTGAATGCTCTACCAGAGGAATGGGGAAACTTCACTTCTAGTCTGTATGGGAAGAAAGAAGCCACCCCATTCCATGATTTATGGTCTCTATGTAAAATAGAGGAAACAAGACTAAAGGCCAAATTTTATACAGTGCCAAGTGAAGAGAATCATGCCTTTGCAACCTCATACAGGAAGAAAGGGAGATTCATAAAATTTGGCCCTCAAAATAAAAGAAGAATATGGAAAACGTACGATGCTTTGGATGTAATGATTTTTGGAATTATAAAAGAGATTGTCCTAAATCTGGAAAGAACAAGAGGAAAAAGAAAGAAGCCCATGTCACTAAAGAAAAATAATAACCTGGTGCTAAGAGATTTAAGAAGGAGGAAACGAGAGATCTCTATTATGATTGATATCATGTTTCTCTTTAAGTGATCTCTGATTGGTTGTAAAATTGTATGATAGAAAGCAATGTACATTAAGAAGCATCTCGATAGAAGCATGGAAGGAGATCTCGGTGAAACAACTTCTGGAAAACCTCTCTACTAAATTAAAGCAGCCATAAGATCAAGGGTTAGCATTGAGACAGAATTTTGGGATGTGATGACATATTGATGGAGCAGGACTAAGGAATGAAGCTCTTCATTTTAGAGAAATTGCTACAAGATGACTTAGGGAAATAGATATGAGGTATGCAAACATATATGCTGACATTAGATGTTGTGAAGTCATGTCATATGGTTGCAAGTAATAGACTTCCATATTTAGAAGTATGGTCTATGAAGGAGGATCTCTCGTTGCACTGAGAGATGAAATCAACATAATATGTCCTCAAATAATATGAGATGGTTGTACATAAACAATAAATTGGAAGATTTTTAAGATCCTAGGAATGAAGAATGTGCAGAGAGGAAGAGATCATGAAATGAAACCATGTCAAGAGGCAGTTATCATCCAAAGACCAAGAAGATGTGACTAGGAGATCTCCTGGGAAGGTATGTAGACTCTGACAGAAGTCTGATAAAGAAGAAAATCCTTGGAAAAACATATCATTAGGAGATGTGTCAATCTATGTGAAGGAAATTGATGCCTACAGGAAGATGTCATGGTGAAATATCATCACTAAGGTAACTTTTGTTCTAAAATTTCATATGTATATGTTTATCTGGATGAATTTGTGCAGGGCTGCTAATCATGAGAAAGGATGTATGGTCCTTGGAAATGATTCGAATGAAAGCATCATGGCATAACGGTGGACCAGATAAGGAAGTCTGATGAATCACTTTCTGATAATTGACATGACTCAGGGATGAAAGTGATGGATGATATGTTCCCTATGAAGCTAAAAGTTGAATATTCCTCAATATCGAAATCCATAACATCGAGGACAGGAATTCTTCATGAGCAGTTGGGTGTCTCACCATTGCTGCTAGAGGTCCTTGGTTAAGAGGGAGCCTAATGATAAGTTTCTTACTTGGAAGAAACTTGGTAATTCCTAAGAATGAGCTTAGGTACATTCCTTGTATAGGAATGAGTACATTCCCTTGTGGAATAGGTCCTCCCTGGTTGAGAGGGAGAGATAGACACATCATTCTGGTCTTCACTTGGGATTACAGAATGGAGGATTGGGTAATCATTAGGCATTCGATACTCTTTGAGAATGTATTAGGGAATTCAAGATAAGAGTAGTCGAGGACCGGTATTCTTTGAGGGCTAGCTACCAAAGAGAAGAATAGTCCAAGAAGGCCATACTTTGGGAACACCGAGTGGAGTATGTACCTTAGAGAGACAATGACGATGGTGTCTATAATTCATGTGTCTCGTCAACATTGTATCCCATTGTCTCGTTGAGAGATGGGGCTGTTAGTCAAGGCCTTGCACTAGGACAGTGTTGGTTTATATAATGCTATACAGATGCGATTACCAATCCGATTCTTCTTATGAGATTCTTCAGTTTGAAAGTAACCATGTACTTGTATGAATACCTCCCTAGTTAAGAGGGAGTGTTGAAAAGTGTAACTAGGTCAGTCTTCATGTTAACTATGTAATTATGTAAAGAAAATGTCAAAGATAATATATTGGTGTACTTGCTTCATGGGTTTCATGAGCAATATTTTATTATGTAGATACACTTCTTCTTAATGTCTATTAGGTTTACGTATTCTAGGAATAAATATAATTAGGTGTCATATTCATGAAGGATTTATTTTATATGTTTGTGCTCCAAAGACCTTGTGAAGAAGCTCTCAACAACCCTCATATAATGTTGAATACAAGCTCCATAATATAGTGAATACAACCTTCAACATTGTTGAAGAAACACCTCTTGAAATGTTGAAGAAATTACAAGTCAGGTCGGCCTACATCTTGTGGTAAAGTCGGCCTAAATTTCATTTGGATGGTCAGCCTAAAAGGGTGAGAACAATCCACTATATATTAACCTAGACTACGGATCATTTGGCGGAGAAAGTATTGTGGATAACACTGAACCTAATATAGGAAGAATTACGGATTAAATTCAGGAAGATTTGTGGATCAAATCTCAGAAACATTGCGGTTCTATCTGGGTTAAGAAGTACAGATGTATATGAAACTACAACAAACATCTATAAGGAGATAGTGCAGATATATACCAGGAGATAGTGCGGATAAAGGGAAAGATTACAGTGCGGATAAGGTAAGGACACAATGTAGATAAAATAAGAATATAAGTGAGGATAAGAGATAGTATAGAATGTGGATCTGAAACAATGATACAAGAAGATGATTGCGGATATCAAGGGTACATGTTAGATTGTGGATAAGTGTAGTAAAGATTGTTAAGGGTTTTTGACCTGAAGAAGGAATTTGTGGTGAAGAAAAGAATTAAGGCTGAAGAAGCTTGATCAAGGGTCTCAGTCTTGGTCATGGTACTTGTCATTTGAAGATCTATAAGAAGAATTATTTGCGGGTTTTCCTCTACAAGAGGGAGAGGTTTTTTCCCTGGCTTTAGGAGCCTAACTTTTGTGTCTTGTGCATTTTGATAATTGACTTGATGAAAGATTAACTGAAAGAAAAGAAGGCATATGTATCACAAGTATTATCAAAGAAATAATTAGTATTAATCACCAACCCTCCAAATTCTCAACAAGGTCAACTTATGGTAGAGGTCCATAAGAGCAGCTGGTGAAAAATGGGTCAGAGAATTAGATTGAGGGATAAGAAGCATTTGGTTTATGGTTTTTGGAGAGATGGTGATCAAAATGTTTCCATTCTGAGTCACCACTGCTCTCTTTATAGTTTCATAGTGAGCTTGGCACCAGGAAATGGATAGGTCTATGGAAAAGCAAAGAGGGTCAACATTGATTCCCAGAACATGATGACGTCCTGATTATCAATGTGTTTCTGTCTGAGCCATAAATGTAGTTTGTGAAAATAAAATTTACAGTGGACATCTGTGATCTTGAAGAAGGCCTCCACAAGAGGGATCAAATCCAGGTTGAGCTGAGGTGTAGGGGCAGATCTTTCCTCTACAACTGGGTTGGTGGTTTGCAGCTCTTCGACGACCTATTTCTTAGCTTTTCCCTTCGGGGTTGCCTACTTTTTAGATTTGGCTTTCGAGGCCATTTTTAAACAGGGAAATGGAATGAGAGGTAATAGTATGAAGGTTGGTTGATTGCAAAAATGGTGATAATGAGATTTTGCTGACAGGGGACAGAGCGCAAAGATGGCAACCTGTAATCAATGAAAAAGAAAGTAAAAGTGATAACGGGTAGGTCAAAAACCATTTTAAAAGTGGTGATTGTGTTTGATGGCTTGGATAGTGACCATAGCGGCTTAACGGTTTAGGAGCGAAATTTTAATGAGAAATGAGAATACAAACGGTTATGGAATGAACGTACAGGTGGAGAAGGGCAAACGGTTAGGGAGCAGAGGCTTAGATGGAGAACGGTCAACTGACATGGCGAAATGTGATTGGTTGAATGAACAACGGTAAGGGCGCAGGAGGAAAGACCATTGGGTTGAGGCGCGATTTGAACCTTTGTCATTTTGTGACTTAGGATAAAAATAAATTAGCCATTGTATGATTTTGTCATTTAAATGAAAATATAAACTCTTTTAAAGGAATTTAATCACCATTTAATCAACACTTAATCTTCTTGGTAATTGGCGCATTTAAACAGGGAACCATGAATTTTATTTTGAAGACTAAAGCATATATATTTTTTATTTGCTTCTTTAACATTTTATTTTCTTTGCCTTTATTCTTTAGGGCAACTAACTCTAACATTTTCTTTGACATGGATGTATAAAATACATAATTTATCCTCACATTTTTTCTTTTTCTTTTTCATCCATATCCTAATTTTTTAAACTAACATGCTAACTTATCAAAGCCAAAAAATGTTACAATACCCGAAAGGTCCATGCATATTGATATCCAGTACCACCATCTCAGATATTTTGCATAGGTGCATTATGTTGTTGTAGTAAATTCCCACGAAAGATCAGGATGCGTACATCTTGATGAAGGTGCTGGCAAAGAGAAAATTTGAATACCACAGAGGAAGGATCGGGATAGCTGATAATCCTTTTCTTGTTGAGAGGGAGTGTTGAAATTCAACAAGAAAATGTGTGTCTAATTTATTTTTCCCTTAAATAAATTGGACAATAAATTGTAATTTCATCTCATAACAACTTGTATTAGATAACTACACCAGAAAGACTGAGTTAGCGCAATAATTTTGAGTTGAGGGTCAAAGGTGAGGCATGCAGAGTGATTCTATTATTTTGGGGGTCGAGTTGCAATTAATGCACTAGTGTGGTCCGGATGTAATTAGTTAACTCAAATTAATTGAGTTAAAACCAGATTAACTAGTTCTAACTAAGTGATGAGCTAGTGAAAGGTCCAGTGAATTAAATTATATTTATTCACAAGTAGTGATCAATCAGATAACTGATGATTTTCTATTAATAGTTGCATACATGTCAGTTCTGATGAAGACCTAGTTGATACATAGGTTAGAGGGAAGATAACTATCAATTGTATTATTAGCAAATTTCCCAGGTGTAGTTATAAAGTCATAGGAATCCCATGATGGATTGTGCAATCAAGGAAGGTTGGAATTCCTATTTAATAGGGATTTATTTCTCTAGGAATTGCGTGAGCAAGGTAGGCTGGAGGAAGGAAAGGAATAGGCTAAGTGTTTGTCCAATTTTGCCTAGATCAATGTGAGATGATTAGTAGAGTGCAACAGATTCTCGTGAGCAAGAATGCATTGTATTGTTTCATGATTCCTTGAATTATTATAAAATAGAGATAGAGGGGTTTTGAGCAGTTGCTTTCCCAAGGAATATATTTTGTTGTGCGAGTGATTTACTTATTTCTTTTACTTGTAGGAAATTGAGTGATCATGTTTTATATTCTGCAAATATTGTAGAAGGATTCAGTATCTTGTTTTAGTACATTACCTGATCAAATTGAATCCATTGGAATAATTTTTCCCTTTCTATGTACTCTCGGATATGTAATATTGTATAGAAGAAGTGAAAAAAAAAACACTTCATAACCTAAAATAAATCCAACACAATTTGTACAACCGTGACATAGGTATCAGCTCTTCGATTCCCTTTGTTTTCATACTCAGAAATAATGTTCTCCAACATTCTTATTCTTTGAAACATGTTTCGAAGTTGTGTTATATTTGCATGTCCTCCACTTTCCCTTGTGTCATTACTCTAAGAATTCTTAAAGTTGTGAGATTTTTAGTTTGAAGAATATCAGAGGTAACCAAAAACCTACTTTTAAGCCTTAGGATCTAGCCTTCCTAATGCTCAAAGAGGGCTCTCTCTATATGATTTAACTTTGTTGATTATATTTGATTTTAGGCTAGTTATATAGAGCAAATGGTTTTGGGGTTTTGATTTGATTTGGTGGGGAAATCACTTAGTTAGATGGATGGTTATAGATCTTTATCCCATTAGGAAAATGGAGTCAATGTGTCAAGCAGTCATATCAGGATCAAGGTCTAAAGGTAAATGTTAACAGGGCAAGATAGCATAGTCACTCCAAATCTTCAAGGCTGATGGTGAAATGGTTTTTATCAGGGTAAAAGAGAAATTAAGGGTCTTAAATCTGGATTAGGAGTGAAAAGGCAGAGGTCAATCGAAATCAGGGAGCAATTAAGGGTTCCCTAGTCTCGATATCAATAGAAAACATTTAAGTGATAATCAGTCAAAACAGAGTGCTTTTAACAAATTCTAAAATACAATTCCTGATTTATCATTTAGATTCAGAACACACTCATGAATATATGGAAAACATAAGAAAATTGACAATATGACAAGTGAAATACTTCACTACAGTGGCCCAACACATGAATCTTGTAATATGATGCTTTATTTCCTGTGATCCAGTCTGCTGACTTGAAACTGATACAATAAACCCTTAGGTTCAGAATATTACAGCTACAGAAATGTTCAGCAATTAATCCACACTCAATACTTCAAATGATGAAGTATTTATACAAAAACTAGTACAAAATATCCTAGAATAAACTTAGGAATTTTCTTCGAAAGTAAATATCTTCATGCAAGAAGATAGTGACAATTGCCTAACTAATTGCTAGTTGTCCTATTTATTGAAATAAACTATCTTGTTGTTTTGATTTAGGCTGCAACTGGACAACTGAGGTGTCCCTCATGTTGGTAGTTTTATCTTCAATTTGATTTGATTTTCAATCTTTCATCTGATACACTTTCATCCTGATACTCTTTGACTGCAGAAAAGTGTTACTGCTGATGTAAAAACAACAACTCTATTTTTTACTTTTCATGCTTTGTTCCTCACTGTAATATGATTTTATAATAGATCAGTTAACTTCTCTCATAACTCATTTTCTGGCAATTTAATCTTCATAAGCCTTCTAAAGTTTTCATCAAATTCAGTGTATCTGGAAAATGTTGGTTTGTTCACAAACATGTGTTTTACTTCATGCTGCAACTAAAACAGATTTTCAAAAAAATTATACAAAACTTTCCCTGTTGGGATTCCCTGTAAATCTGATTTTTTTACCTGTTCTTTAGAAAATTCTCTCATCCTTTTGTCATAATCCTCCCTTTTCATCAATTTGTCATTGATTACCAGAGGATTTGGAAGGCCTTTTTGCCTTAAAATATCAAATTTGAACATAAAACTTGTAATTGCCATTTCCATGTTTTGGCACTTTTCCTCTAATTGGTTCATCAAGTTCTTCTTGGATATTACCTCCCTTACTTCAAGGATGGTCTTTGTTCTATCTGTAATCCCAATTTCATCCAATTCTTGTTTATTTTTTGAATTGAAAATTTTAATAATTTCCAAGGCCTCTTCAGCTTTTTTACCTAGCTCCTCTTTTGTCTTTTATATTGCTTCTTTTGTTGCTTTAAGTAAATCATTCTGATCATAAATTACCTATATTGATGGCCAAGTATCATTGATTGCTTCAATGATATTGGACCATAATTAGTTCTTAACATGTGCCATAGGTTCTTTCAAGGTTAATTATTTTTCTAATTTCTTGAGCTGGTCATTTAACCTATTGGCCTTTTGCTCTTCATTCTTGGCATTTATTTGTGCAAGATTTTTGGAATCTTCAAGATTTTTAATCTGTTCCTTTAACTTGTTTATCTCATTGGTTTGGATGAACATGTCTTGCATTGCCTCTACCAATTTACTTGCCTCATCTGATTGTTGGGTTGTTGTTGTTGAAGACTCAGTGGTAGAAGTTGTTGATGAATTTATTGGGACTGTTGTAGCCATTGGAACATTAGGAGCTAGTGTTTCTACCAAAGTAGATGGCAATCTTGTTTTCACCACAGGAATCACAGTGGCAGGGACTTCCTGTGCTTTGGTGGCTTCTTTTTCTTGGACCAATTTGTCCATCTCAATCTCCATTTCTTTAATATGGGTTGTCAGCTGCAAAATGAGACTCATCATCTCATCTTTTTTATTAGAATCCTGCAAAATATCCTTAGCTTGAGGATGTTCAGTAGGAGGCAGTTTTAACTGTTTCTTAAGTGCAGCAATATCAACATTCTTCTTTTTAATCAATTCCTCTGCAGATTTTATGTTTTGAGGATCATAACCTACCTCAATCACTAATTCCTCCAAGGATTTTATTCTGATATCCTTTGCATATGATGAAGCTTTCTCCAATTTGAGTTGATCTCTTACATTTATCAAAGTATTTTGAAGCTTTTGTGCACTCGTTGCTTTAGTAGTCATTGTGGAATAAAGCATCTCTCCTGCTTGTTTATGAAATTCAATTTGGTCCAGAGGATGAATATCCTGGACTGGGACTTCAAAATCAACCTTTTTATAATCAGATGATATTTTATGAGTTGGTACTGTGGGCTGGAGCACTCTCATCAGCATCTTCTTGTTCTTGTAATCAAAGGCTGAAAGCAGCCTGTTTTGTATGTTGGGGGTTTGCTTTAAGTACTGAGAATATATTTCATTTTTTATTTCTTCATTTTTAGTTTTAATATCCTTGTACCTTTCCTTGATGTCCATGTCCTTCTCTTCCATTTGCTTTGATGATGACACTTCTATACTATGTTGTTTTTTAATCAAATGTGTATTAGAAGTGGTAGGTTGTTGTTCATTTTCAACTACTGTAGGAGGTACAATTTTTTTCTCTGGAATCTCTGTGTCAATGACCTCAAATGTCTCTTCTTCTTTGCTTGCAGGATTAATCTTTGGCTTTTTGTTGTATCTGAGTTTAAATTTGGTCTCGTAGCGGTTTCAGCTGTGTAAGACCCTTCTTCTTTGTTTCTTTTCATACTTCTTTCTTACCAAGTTGGATTCTGCAAAATGTGACTAGTATCACTTTGCTTATAAGCTTCTACCAATGTATTTTCTAACCATTCTGATTCGTTTGATAATTTCTCAATATCAGGCTTCTTTTCATGAATGTATGGAGTTAATTTACATTTAACTCTCATTTTGCTGATTATAACAAAGGGATCATAATACGAAAGAAAGCTAGTGCTGAACTTGAACTCTAACAACTGCTTTTCTGCCTCTGGACCTGCTTCTCTGTTATTACATATGAATGGACCAACCTGATTTTTCAGTTTGAATTGTGTCTTCTTCTTTGCAACCAAGAAATTTATAGCATCTGAGTTCAAAATCTGCCTTATATACTCTAAAGCAAATAACCTCATGGGGAGGCATTTTGGCAATTTATAGGGAATCATGTTTGACCCATAGACTCTGATTTCAGTGTGATTTTGGTATAAATACCAATCACTTGTCCTTCTTTGTTCAGACAATTGTAAGACATTCTTGATTTCATTGTTGATCCTAGGTTGAACATTGTTGTTTAGCAAATTTACCAATGGATGGATGAAAGAATCTGTAAACTTTGAATAAGTAAACTCTTTTGACTCCTTCCTTATCAAGGAAGTCCAAAATATAACAAATTGTGGATTTCCTACCACATCTATCTTCTGAAGATTTATAGGAAACTTTTCAGACTGGAAATAAAGGAACATGTGGAAAAGAAATGAAGAATACCTATACACACATTCAGTAGACAGTTTGACTAGTTGTTCATGGATGCTATCAGCAATATATTGTGAAAAATTGAAGATAACTGCAGGAGGCTGGCCAGGTACAAAAATGGATAAGAAACCAAGTATTGATGTATCAGCATGTTCATCTGTGAAATATCCAAGGATAAAAGACAGCATGGAAATAATGTGTCTGGTTCTTTCTGAGAATTTAGAAGAGGAGTGTGGAGGGTTGAGCTTAGGAATTTCCACATAGGCTGGCATGAAGGTTTGAAAATTTTGAAATCTCTTGAGAAAATCCAACTCCAAATAGAACTCACTGAGGACTTAAATTGATAAAGGAACTTCATTAGGTTCGGGCTGTAATCAAAGCATTTGGTTGATAGATTCAACTGTAATGGTAAACAACACTTATTTTTCAAAATTCACACTGGCTCTTTGATCTGGAGAATAACAAGATTGGCATAATATGATAGCTTATGGGCATTGATGAGTGTGAGGGACAACATATTTAGGCAAATTTGATTCCCAAATAAACACCTCAGCTTCTTGGTCTAAGGATATCTCTTAGCTCCAGCAGTGGAGCTCAAGGAGGTTAAACTTTGTCACGGGATTTGTAATTTTGAAGTCTACATCTGCCAAGGGAGTATGTTCTACATCTACAACAGGAGGTTGTAGAGGGTTGATCGCAATAGTGCTTTTGGATGCCACTGATTAGTTTGATTTATCAATTTTAAACACTTTTGACCTTTAAAACACTAATTTTAGGCCTGTGAAATACTTCTGTAAGTTTAAACAGTTTACAGAATGATTTTAGATATGGCAAGGGTTCTATCTTTGGCTGCAAAAAGTATAATTCTGATCAATTTGACTCAAACTGTATTTTTTGTACCAAAAAGAGCAATTTATTAACCTTATAGACTCAGAAAATGATATATAGGGTTTACGGTAAAATTTATGTTATGAAACAATCCTAGAGCATACAATTTTATGCAGAAAGGATTTTGAGTAATGTAGAAAAGGTTTTGAAGGTCTTAAAGGGATTTTTAAGTCTGTAGATGGCTTAAACTCAATCAGAATTTGTTTTAAAACAGGTCAAGGCTTCGGAGCCTATGAAAAATGCTCAGGGTTTGTCTATCTGAAGAATTCAAGAAGCAAAGGGGTATTCTTTAGGCATACATACTTCTAAAGGATTCAAATGAACTGTAAAACTCTTTTAGAATGATGGATGAGTCTCTTTCTCTGAATAATACCTGTGAAATTTGGATTTTCGCTGTGAAGAAGGGTTTCTTGGGGTTGGAAAGCTTTCAAAAGCTTCTTCTGGCCTTTATATGCAATCTGGTGGTTCTTGCAGTGATTGTAGTAGTCGATTTCAATGAATTCTATTTGTTTTTAGGCTGAAACAGAGTCGGTAACAATATTTTTCTCGGTCTGGAAAGGTTTTATGAGCAGAAAACGGTAACAGAAGGTTTGAATGAATGCATTTAGTTGATTTTATAAACAATTTTTTGAACAATGAGTGCATTTACTGTCGGTCAATTCAAAAATGGGTGGTTTGGGCATGGGGGAGGGAATAATCGCCAAGCGGTTTTCGCAACATCGAAAGGTGGTAAGTGGGATTGATTAAATCAATGCGATCGAATGAATTTTGGACACGTGGAGGTGAGAGAAACTACAGAAACATCTTTTATCGCACGGTTTAGACTTGTCTAATGTTTGTGTTATCAAGTCTGCGATGTGGGATCTCTACCGTTGGATCTGGGAGATGGGAACGAACGGTCGAAATCTTACGATGAATCTGCGGGGTTGAAAGGTGTGGGGCCTGGGATCTCTATGCGGCGAAAGTGTAAAATGTATTAAAATATAAGATTTTGATACATAGTTTGAAATTAAATATGATAGGCGGGTTTAATGTTTTATAGAACGACTGAAATGGATAAATTTAATGTTAACATAGGCGGGGTTAATATAAAATAGGAATAATTTTAACCTATGGGAGCAGGAATATATATCACGTGGGGAAATAAGACATGGGCTAAAAACTAAAATATGGGTGGGAATAATATTAAAAGGATTTTAATACGATACAAGCTTAAGGGTGAAATATAAGATTTAATATATAATTTTAATGTTTTAGTAATAAAGTGCGATAAGGGAGAAAAACTAAAGTAAGTCTAATGTAAAACATAATAAAGGGATAGGTTTTATTGTTTGAGAGTCCCGATATCATACTTTTAAATTTAAACTTAGGATAAAATGTTTTTTGGGGTAAAGGGGAATTAGGGAAAGGTTTTTACCTTCCCTAAGTATAATGAGTTTTACACCTAGAAAAATGGGATTTTTGTAAGTGAAACTGAATGATGACGAGAAAAGGAAAAATGAAGGGGAAGAATGAAAATAGTGGGGATGAAGTATTTTTACAAGGGAATGACTTTTTGAAGGAATTTAGTGACTGAATTGACCAATTTCTGCTTATCCATGATTGTAAAAACTCCTTATGCCTACCCATTTGCTACCCTAACATTTTTTCTTCATTTACTTGGGTGCATTTGAGCTTGAAAACCCTTGTTCATATTTCTTTTAAAACAACGAACTAAATAATTCTATCCTTATTTCTTCCAAGGGCTCAGATTAAACTGTTTAGCTCCTTATTTATTCTCTACCTAACTACTGATCTGCCAAGATTAAACTGTTTGGCTAGATCTTTATTCTCTATCTAATAGCATGAAATTTAAAGCATGAAAGGCTAAGATTAAGCTATTTAACCTTCATGGATTGTGGCATTGTAACAAGCTGCACACAATGTTTACTTTGCAGTAAAAAGTAATAGTAGTGGCATTTGGATTTGCATCACTTTCATGTTTTATTTTTATCTCTTTTTGTTTGGGGTCCATTTTTCTATTCCTTTTTATCTTTTTCTTTCAAGTCCTTTGATTTTTCTTTTAGGACTTTTACTCTCTTTACATTTTTTATTTTATTTTTCTAATATGGGAAAACAATTTGCAGAAAGCAAAGTATGTACATATTACAAGACTAATCAAAGTCAATTCAAAAATTACGAATCCTATTATTATAGGACCCTAACACCTTGTATCCACACATATGCTTTCACCTGTAGATCCTTCTCTTTGCACTGCTAGTACATCTGTCTATAGTTAGTTCCAAACTATGAACCGACATACAATACTTTTCCCCTCCTTCAGATTTGCTATATCTGGTTCCTTTACATATATGAAACGAAACAGACAACTATATTAAAGATCAAAATTGTCTTTAAGCACTTCACACAATGTATCAACATTTCTTGTTTTGTACCTTAATACAAGCAAATTTATATCAGTCGTAATATGATCTAAATTATGATATAAGTCATAATATAATTTCCCTTACAACATTAAATTAATCTTATGCAAAATGAAGAGAAAGAAAGCTTCACTCAGTAAGCAAATTCCAATCTTTTCAGTTCTCGCATCTTTAGACTCTTTAAGCACTTTGCAATGTATCAAAATTACTTTTTTTGCACATCTCCACAATAATATAGGCAAATAAATATTGGTCATAATAATTTATGAGCACTTCCTCTTGCTAAGTAATTTTCTCTTACAGTGTTAAATTTGCCTTATGCAGAATGCATGATCCATACTTATGCACGAACAAAATAGAATACATATATAAACATAAACATAGAAGTGCAACAGAAATAAAACTCCATTTCATTAATATCAAAGAACTGAAATATGCTTACATACAGAATGGAAATAAACCAACTCGGGCAATGGTAGCTTATCTCTGAGAAGAGATGTGGTGGCTACATGCCTCCGAACTATGTTACAATGAGGCTCAAGGGCCTTTTTAATATTTAACAACAAGCTAAAACCATAAACAACCAAAACCCTAACCCCAAGAGATTGTACGACAATAGTTTGTGGGCCCTATTGGGGTGAGTTGGCCAGCCAATTTCCCGAGGTCGTAACTTGGTCATATTATGTCCGTTTTATGCATACAATACCTTATCGGAAAGATCTCTTAGGAGTACTACATGATTTGCCACAGGCCCTTTCCTACGACTATGGGTCAGTTGCGGACCTAAAAAAAAATGTCGTTTAGGGGGTCAAAACTACTCCGGAAGTTCAGGACCCAAAAAAATGCTAAAAATAGTAAATGTTGATGTAAATAAGGAAACTGATGAAACCAAATGGGGGTCTAGGTGAAATAGGTGGGTGGCCACCAATATCCACCTGGATCAATAGAAAGGGAAAAAAGCTTTACTTTATGTAGTCCTTTCTCCCGCACTTCACATACGCCTTTTCTCTTGCACACAATTTCTTTGCACAACAAAATAATAGCAATTACCTCCTACCCCCCCTTCCTTGTGCGGAATGCGAAAGAAGAAAAACTCTTGCACTTGTTGCATACCCTTTCCCCCGCACTTGTCGCACGCCCTTTTTCCCGCACTTGAATTTAAAACTTGCATAAATGGATAAATGTACGACTCTATGTGAAAATGCCATTCGTTGTGGATAACATGTGTAAGCGTTCATTGTGCGGAAATAAATCAATAAACCGTTCATTATGTTGTTTAACCATCTAACAAACAAAAGGAGCGGCCAAGTATAAAAACCAAGAAGCTAAGAAGGATGGTGGACTGAATATCAGGTGAAGGTTTGGCAGAGAAAAGTCATTAAAGGATAGACGCAGTGACTTGAGGTAGCGGGGCTACTGTACAGCAAAAATCAGCGTTCATGGCTCTGTGTTGGAACCATGAGTCATAGAGCTCGCGGATAAGGTTTTCCGTCGGCCTCAAAGGAGTCTTGTGAAGTCCGAAGTCGGGCCCCCGGAAATAGCGACGTCGGCTTTCTTTTGGGCCAATTGCAAGCATTCCGAGGGGTTAGAAAATGGGCCCAAAAACTCTAATGCATCCCATTGAAATTCATGAGGGGCCCACCGAAAAAGACAGTTGGCATCGGTAAATAAAGAGGTAAGGTAAGTCTAGGATAGTGGTACGAAGTTCGGTACCTACTTAGTTCGGCACGTGGCTTCCACCAACCCGGCTGCTACCAGCCAATCACCTGCCGCCATGTGTCCCATTTTCGGCGTCCCTATGACGCCGGCCCTACAACAATCATCTTGTCTCGTA